>JBBBDQ010000514.1:515000-622500 GCA_037127315.1 Ascarosepion bandense | reverse complement strand
AAGATTAGCAACTAGGCCCCACTCTTTTACTGTGAAACCAATAAAATGTAAACGCAAATTCTACTCTAGCAACTTCTTTTCTCGCACTTTCCGCCTGTGGAATTCCTTTCCATTTACTTCCTTCCCCGACAGTTACAATCTCCAAGAATTTAAATGTAAAGTCAACAGTCATCTCATACCTCACTGACTTGCATCCTCTCTCTCTCATGCTCCTTTCTCCGTCCACTCCACTCTCATCAGTATTCTCATCCTTACTTACACACTCTATTACCTGCCCCTCTTTCTCATAACTTTCCTCCTATGTAACCCCCTGCGCACCAGTGGCAATAAACTGCCTTGTTTTGGGCGATATGATTATAAAAAAACTGTTTACATTGTTTGGACTGTTGTCTTCATAATTGTGTCGTATTCACGATATTTCAGCCGTTGTACGCTCCTGTATTCTTCTAGATAACTCACTTTCAGTTATTTCCCTTTAGTAACTCCAAATTTTTGATCATCTCTGCTGTGGCCACGAATTGAACTCACAACTCTTCGGGTTAAGAAACTGGTTAATTTTTTGTTCCTTTTACTGAGGTCACAACTCCTTGGGTCAATACAATTTTTGGTTTGCTCTTCCCACGTTTTTGTCAACTGGGCCATGTCTCCTTGGGAGCGTCAGTGTATGAATCTTTGGGATTTATTAAATCTAATGTTTTAGTAACCATATTTTGCCAGAGCTCAAGTTAAAATTTTTTGTTGGTGTTGTTTTTTCTCTAGCTCGCTGTATTACTGGATCCCATATTGTATTGATGTCTATAATTGAGAAGATTTTTGCGGCCTAGCATATGCGCTGATTCTTTACGTTTTCAGATCTTCCAGCGATGTCCCCTGTGTCTATGTAACCTCATCACATAGAGAGCGGTGATCTCACTTTTCTCTCCATATATGATCAGCCATGACTGATTTTTCTATGTTACTTGTTATGGCTTTACAGTGTTCCAGCAGTCCGAACAACGTAAATAGTGTAAATAGTTACAATACTGCATCTCACTCAGATATTGTATTCCTTTTTTTTCTTTTTCTTTTTTAATCGTTTCACTCCGAGCAAGGCATTCCACTGCCACTATTGCGCAGGGGGTTACATAGGGTCGGGGAAGTGATGAGAAAAGGATGGTTAGATATAGGAAATGTCAGAAGGAGGGTCATAGACGGGTAAGGATACAGAGAATGAGGGTTGGTTAGGTGGTGAGAGTGTTTGAGAGAATAGATGCATGTTAGTGTGTTAGGAGGTGTCTATTGGCTTTGCATTTAAACTCCTGGACATTGTAGCTGTCGGGGAACAGGCATGTGGAACGGAATTCCACAGGCGGGAAGCGCGAGAAAGAAGCTGTTGGACTAGAAATTACGGTTACATCTTATCTGTTTCACTGTAAAAAGGTGGGACCTAGTTGCTAATCTAGTATCTCGTGTAAATTCGTACCTAGGCGGCACCAATGACCTAAGAGCAGAAGCCGTGAAAGTACTTATAGAAGAGGCACAGGGAAGCCACGTCACGCCGGTGAGAGAGCGATTGCAGCCGGTCCGCCAAGTCAGGATTGATCACGTTACAGATTCTCCGTTGTATTTTGTCAAGAAGCCCGAAGAGAGTAGCAGGGGCACCCGACCAGATGTGGCAGCAGTATTCAATACACGGGTGGATGGTAGATTTATATATGTGCAGGATAGATTCAGACGGGAAAAATTTCCGGGCCCTGCACAGAGACCCAACCTTAATAGCAGCGGACTTAGCAATGGATTCGATATAGTCATTCAATTTGAGGCCCGCCGAGAGTGTAAGGCCAAGGAGGCGTAGTGTTTTACTATCAGGGAGGCAAACCTGTTCCATGTTAATGGGAGGTAGGTGCGATTGTCTATTATGGTTATTCTCAAGTGACAGGTTCAACCAAAATTAATATGGAATAGCAAAAGTGGATAAGAATACAATTACACAGGTCAACACGATTTTTAGTGCCAAGAAACAAAACACGTTTTTTAGGTAATTTTATGTTGCTCATTCCAAAAATGACCTTAGATTTTTATGGTTACCTACCATTTTTGCGGTACTAAAATTGCTCATTTTTGGAAAAAAAAAAGATCAATTTACTATCTTGGTTGATTACAGCATTTAGTTAATAAAGGGAATAGAACCCCATCAGTTTTCATGTAGGCTGAACAATTGATGTTAGCCACTCGAACTAAACTACTTTTATAAGATAAAAAGTGTTTTTTATTAAAAAAATGTTAAAATAGAAGTACTGAAATTTTCTAATTTATCACCAAAATTCAAATTTACTGATAAACTTTATTAGTAATATGCTAATATGAGTAGTAAGGTTCATTTTTTTAAATAGGCATCTAAATAAATTTAGTGATGAACAAGGAGAATGATTCCAAAGGAATATCAAAACAATGGAGGAGAAATACCAGGGACAGTGGGACAAATGAACGATGGCTGTCGACTGCTAGAGTAAAAATAGGAATTAAATAACACTAAAAATATTACCAACAATACATTTTTAAAGGAAAAAATTATTACCATAACACATTTTTGAAGGAAAAAAATTATTACCAGCAATACATTTTTGTATAGAAAACTAGAAGACATCTTCAGTTTTCTAATATAATAAAAATAAAAAGTTTTTCATCAAAATCTGACTAAATCAACCTTATCACTATAACCAAACATTAAAAAGAATACTTTAAAACCCCACTATTTTGGCATTAAATAACCCACAGATGTTTATATGCTGTTAAACAAAACTCAAACTAGGACATAAGTGTATAGAAAGTGCTTTAATTGCTAGATCCCCTACGGTGGATTTACAATTTTCTTATATCATTTGATCTTTCTTAGTGGATCTTCTATTACACTGGTTAACACAATTTTTGGTGCTAAGAAACAAAACACGTTTTTTAACTAATTTTATGTTGCTAATTCCGAAAATGAACTAAGAGTTTTATGGTTACCTACCGTTTTTGCTGTACTGATCAAGCTGATAGATTAGTGTAAATAAGAAATGCAACTGTCGCGTGTGCCAATATTCAGGGTGAAAACTTTGAAACGTTTTGTCAATCGCCATTAAAGTAGAGTTGGTTCAAAGCGAATGAAAACCGTAAACATCTAAAAAAAAATTAAGTGAATCAAATCCAACATTGGCTTATTTCAAGATTAACGTGTTACTCTGATGAGAATTAAAATTTTTATTTATTAAAACTGCGCTATAATGTCTAAGCCCCACTTCATGCTTGAAATACACTTAAATTTGGTTTGAATTTTACCATGAATTTTGATGAACCTACATATTTCGATATCTGTTAATAGAATCTAAATCAAGTTCAATGCGAGTGATCGCATTAGTAATGCATATGTTTTGTTTCTTTGCACAACTGCTTCATCTGGACGTCGCATTTAGTATCATTTGATTGCTATTTCAATAAAATATGCCATACCTAGAAATTCAATCTATTCATAAAATTGTATTCTATGGCAATGTGTTCGTGATCATGTCGTTTACTCATGCATTTGGTTTGATCCCTTGATCAAGTGGGCAATCATGCGAATGTCACATTTAACATCACCATTTGATTAATATTTCATAAACATATATTTAATTAATCGGTTGTGATGCATTCCCAACTTACAAAATGAATCTAATTTTGATTCAAACTTTATCATTTACGTAAGTTATGTAATACAACGTGTGACGATATTGAATATAAATTTTGGAAAATGTGTTCTTACGCACATGAGAACGATGTGTACATTTGGTTTGAAGAAAATAAAAACAGAAAATACCAAAATATATTTAGTGGCGCTCGACATCATTGTAAGATTGATTATGAAATTATATCAAAACGCCACTTGATGCCTTCATTGTGTTCCTGATTGGTATTACTTCTATTCTTGGAGAAGTCTTACGTTCATTGGCTCTTTGAAAACAAAAACAAAAAAAAGAGAGTCTAACCTTTATAGACTCCTCTTCTTATATATTTACATATACACTACCGGCCATAATTATTAAGCCACTCCAATGTTTTAAAAAAATGATGTATTTAATTACTATTTTTTAGTATTGCCTAGTCAATAATTGTAAATGAAAGTAGAATGGTTCTTTTGTTAATACTGCACAATAACATGTGCATCAAATGAATTTTTTTTAAAATCATATCACCGCGAGCAAGGCGGTAACGCCACTGAAGCGCAGGGGGCTACGTAGGAATGAAAAGATTGGAAAAGAGAAAGCCGGAAACCACATCCTAAACAAGGAACAAAGGATGAGCCTCTTCACCTGTTCAATAGACGTGGGTGGAGTGTGAACCGGGCGATAGTTTAGTCTATCTACTCCAATTGAAAAAAAAAAAGAAAACAGTGAAAAGATTGGAAAAGAGAAAGCCGGAAACCACATCCTAAACAAGGAACAAGGGATGAGCCTCTTCACCTGTTCAATAGACGTGGGTGGAGTGTGAACCGGGCGATAGTTTAGTCTATCTACTCCAATTGGAAAAAAAAAAAAAACAGTGAAAAGATTGGAAAAGCGAAAGCCGGAAACCACATCCTAAACAAGGAACAAGGGATATTTAATAATTACCTATATTGCAGTTTCATCAATGAAAAAATGAAGAAAATTTAGGTTGATTCGGACCAGTTCATCTTTGCTTCCTTTCTTTGTAAAATTTTGCAAATAATGACAAAAGAACCATTCATTTAGAATTATTCACTTGGCAATAAATACTAAAAATAGTCTAAAATACATTATTTCTTTAAAAACAAAATGCGGTTGCCTAATAATTATAGCCGGTAGTGTACGTATATACGAAATCCGTTACGAAATGGATAAACTCCGACATACTTTGATTTGTTTAAACAATATTTTTAATGGATACTTGTATTTGTGTAGATACTTAAACAGTATATTTATTTACATACACGGACCTAAATAATCGAGAAATCTTGTTAGAAAAATAAACGTCCTCCAGCAGGATTTGAACCTGCGTCCCCTAGGGAAATCGTCAACTGATCTGACACGTCTTGACCGCTCGACCACGAAGCACGAATTCATAACTGCTGAGGTTTTTTATTCTAATGTATCCATAAAAAATAATGTTTAAAAAAAATTAATTAAAATTACGTCTAAGTTTCGTTACAGATTTCGTAAAATTACGTGAATAAATTACTTTTATATTAGGAGTCAGTCAGTTAAGTGCCATACGTGATACACGCTGGGGGGATCATGTCTCAAAATAGACATGACTGTCTGGGCAGAAAGTTATCACGCAAGAGGTTGCCATTACTTTCTGCGGTAGACTGGTTGCCAACCAAGGCTACAGAAACCATTTTGTCCTGCTATTTAACCCCTGGCTGGAGGGAGAAGCGATGGATTCATACCTTTCCAAGGGTATTTGCGCGTATGAGAATCCAACGAACTCAACCAGAATTCGAAATTGGCTCCCCGATTTCTCGTTCCGAGCCGATATCTAGTGCACCCCGACGCACATCCTTGATTTACTTACGTGCAAATACTCTTCGGTCTCTTCCCTCCAGTTATGGGCTAAATAACAGAACAGATTTGCTTCTATAGTCTTGGCTGGCAAACAGTCTACTGCAGAAAGTAATGGCAAGCAACCTACTGCGGGATAATCATCTGCTCAGTCAGTCATGTCTCTTTCGAGACATGATCGCCCAAGCGTGTATCACGTATGGCACTTAACTGACTGACTGAATATAATAATTGAAATAATGATTAAGGCTTCTATTGGTCATAAAGTGGGGGATCGGTTTTCTATTGTTATGAAGTAATAAACTGATCCCCCACTAATTGCTACTTAATAATATAATACATCTCTTCTCCCCCTAGCTATGAGTCAAATAACAGGACAGATTGGGTTCTATAGCCTTGGTCGGCAACCAGTCCACCGCAGAAAGCAATGGCAACCTACTGCGGGATAATCATCTGCCCAGTCAGTCATGTCTCTTTCGAGACATGATCGTCCAAGCGTGCATCACGTATGGCACTTAACTGACTGATATTAGGAGACTCGCCTACATATCGTCTGTCAGAAAGAGACTGGTGGGTGGAAAATAATTTGTGACCCACAAGAACTCGGAGACGCTTTTGGACTCTATTGAGACTGGATAGAAAGGAATGGACAGCTCCTGTCCAGATATGACAGCAGTACTCCGATATATGGCTCTTCTAAATCTAAAAGATGAGAACATTATTTATTTTTGATTAATGTTTACTCTCAGGGCTTTGGAAAAATCGACTTTTGTTTAAAAAAAATTAACATCAAGTCATTGCCATTTCAAATAAATTAGTTGATTGCCATACTTTATGCAGAATTAGTATCAAGTAATTTAAACTAAGCCATGTTATGCATTATAAATTCTCATGTTTGAACCTTACTTCATGCTTAAAATAAAACCCTAATTTGAGTTAGAATTTCCATTTATTGCAGGTGTGATCTTGTTAGAAATACCTTCAGACTGGATAACCCAGTCAGCTCAGCTGCTCTCGGATACATAGTGCTACCATGTATCTAGGTATGACCTCCACCCAACATTGCCTTTGATGTCGCATTCTTCAAACTTAAAAAGACAAATGTCTTGACACTTGACTCTGATGCAACCTCCATACTCCGGCTCATGAACAGATAGGTCGCTATGGGACCCAGTCCAACTGGTTTAAATCAAGGAATATGACAAACAAATCTGTGATACTTTAACAGAACAATTATTGTAAGACAATCTGAATTCCCCCAGAAAAAATCCTCATACATCTAATCATCTAAGATCCGAAGCTACGACAAAACAAAACTAGTGTAGAATCAAGGTATTAATTCTTCTTCTTCTTCTTCTTCTTCTTCTTCTTGATATTGTTATATTTAATAATAATTAAAAAGAGTAAAGAGAAAGATTGTACTAGATTGTGTTAGGCTTGTAATTTACGACAATCATAATTATTATTATTAAGTAAAGAAAGGAAAAGCGTTGCTTGGCCTGACACTCTCAGCGGACCTCAAGTGGAATGACTACGTCGAATCCATTGCTAAATCCGCAACTATGAAAGTCGGCTCTCTGTGCAGGGCCCGGAAATTCTTTCCGCCTGAATATATCCTGCAATTATATAAATCCACCATCCGCCCGTGTAGTGAGTACTGCTGCCACATCTGGTCGGGTGCCTCTTCTATTCTCCTCGGGGTTCTTGACAAAATACAACGAAGAATCTGTAATGTGATTGATACTGACTTGTCTGACCGCCTGCAGTATCTCTCTCACCGGCGTGACGTGGCATCCCTGTGCCTCTTCTATAAATACTTTCATGGCTTCTGCTCTGACGAACTTAAATCACTAGTGCCCCCTAAATGTGAATTTGCACGAGATACTAGATTGGCAACTAGGTCCCACCCTTCTACAGTGAAACCGATGAAATGTAACCGCAATTTCTACTCCAACAGCTTCTTTCCTCGCACTTCCCGCCTGTGGAATTCCCTACCGCATGCTTGCTTCCTCGACGGCTACAACCTCCAGGAGTTTAAATGTAAGGTCAATAGACACCTCCTAACACACTAACTCACACCCACTCTCTCCAACTCTCTCCCTATGTACATCCTAAGTCGTCTATCACCCTCCTTCTGACATTTCCTATACCCAATCCCTCTATGTAACCCTCTGCGCTATAGTGGCAGTGGAATGCCTTGCTTGGGGTGACACGATTGAAAAAAAAGAAAGAAAGACTGTACACTCATTGTAGTAGTGGTGATGATGTTAGACCTGCTTTTATTATTATTATTATTATTATTATTATTATTATTATTATTATTATTATTATTAGGTAAAAGTGCATTAATGTTGATGGTGTTAAACCGGCCATTTATTATGTTGTCATTTTTATCCTATTTCTATTTCTGCTATGGTCGCACTACCAACCAAGTCTGCGTGAAGACCTAAGGCAGGTCGTGATGTGTTGTTATGGCTCCATTTCATGTTTTTTTTATATCTCCCCTATTATCCCTAGCGTTACATAGATAAAGTTCTCCTTAGTGTATGGGTTGTACTTAATAAGACAATTTTTGTATATCTCTTAAGCTGGGGTTCCCAGGGATTCTTTCAATGTGTTGTTTTGTTCCATTTTTTATCATTCCAAAGTGCACCTACTATCACTGGCACAACTCTTGTTTTCAATTTCCACATTTTTTCTATTTCAATTTCCAGGTTTTTATATTTTGACAGTTTTTCAAATTCCTTGATTGCTATGTTACAATCCGCTGGACAAGCCATATCAATTAATAGACAAGTTTTCTCCTTCTGGTTTTTAACAATAATGTCTGGCCTGTTTGTTTCAATTTTTCTGTCTGTGTAGGTGGTGTAATCCCATAGAATGGTTACATCTATTTCTGTAACCGGTGCTGGGTGATGTTCATACCAGTGTTTGTTTACAGATTTTTCCATAGTGTTTGCACATTGCCCAATGTAAATATTGCCCCACTCTATCGTGGCGATTTTTATATATTTATTTGGGGCAAGTACAGAACAGCCTGAGATTAGATGGTCTATTGTTTCTTGGTGTTTATCACAAAACCTGCATTTTGGATCCATATTATTATGTATAATATTTGCCTGAAAGTTCCTAGTGAAAAGACTTTGGTCTTGCGCTGCAAGAATAAAGCCTTCAGTGTCAGACTTTAATCCAGATGCACGTAACCATCGATGAGTATTAACTTTATCAACATTGGATTTATTGGCACGTTCTGGATATTGGCCATGCAGAGGTTTGTCTTGCCAACCTTTGTTTCGTCTGTTATTATTATTATTATTATTATTATTATTATTATTATTATTATTAAAGGAGTGTATCCAAGCCGTCAAAAATGACGGTAAAATATTTGAGAGGATTATTAGCTGTTTCCTCACAGGTTATCTCCACCCACCCGAGCGTGACAGGAGGGAATATATATATATATATATATATATATATATATATATATATATATATATATATATGTGTGTGTGTGGGGGTGTCTGTGTGTGTGTGTGTGTACAACGATCTTCATTTTAATAGAAATGATAAATAGAATGAAGCGAGAATGTATTGCCTTCATAATAGCGATAATAGGTTTCTTTCTTTTTCCTCCTCATTCTCCGAGAAAGCATCATCAGGATCAGGATCATCATCATCATCATCATCATCATCATCATCACACTTGCCTTTTGTCCACTCACTTTTTTAACTGCCAGCCAGTACCTCTTCTCCAACCTTCCGTTTCTCATACCGCCCCCAACCCCACCCCTTAAAATGACATTTACAGATAAGTGGCTCTTCTTCGGCCCGGCTCTCCGATCTCTCATCGTCCTGCATAACCAAAGATACTTCAAGACTTCTCCTTTTGTCTTCCCTTGTCCTTTTTGTTTGTTTGTTTATTTTTTGTTTTTTGTTTTTTGTTGTTTTTTTAAGTGGAGTGGGAGGGGTCATTTTATCATTTTTTTTCTGTTTTCATTATAAAAAAAAAAGAACTAAAAAACCAGAAACAATAAACCTTGTTCTCCGTGAGAAGCCGCCCCACCTCATATTTTCCACCTCCTCTTCACTTAGAGAGCGACGCTAAGGGGCCTAAATATCAATTAACTAATTGGCAATTAATTAAGCAATACTTTGCACGAATCCTGTAAAGAATAGAGGCAACACTTGCAGGTAGAGATTTTTATTTGTCGCCTTGGCAACATTAACAATAATAATAATAATTTGAATAATTCTGTCGATATTATCTGAACCAATGGAAAGCTGAATAGAATGTCGACATTAATAGCTTCGAATAATTCTCGTCCGGTTTGTAGTTGTCCAGAAAGTAATTAATAAAAAAAAACTCGATTGATTAATTAGTAATAATAAGAAGAATATGAATAATTATTAACTACTACATGCTTAATTGCGATAATGAATTTAATTAGGAGGATAAGTGAAGATGAATGTGATATTTTAAATGAAAATGGGAAATAAAATTATCGGCCGATATATTCTTCAGCCTTTAGTGGCAACAAGTCTAGGAGAAAATCTATACTTCAAAATAAGGGTAAATGGTAGGAAAGACTAGGCTCTTAAGTCTTGGGTGACAACACATCTAGGCGAATGATGACTCTGAATTCAAAACATCAAACTATGGATAAATAGTAGATCTGTGCTTGCCCTTCGGTCTTGGGTAACAACAAATCTAGGAGAAGAATTGCTGTGAATTGAAAACATCCAACTCTGGATAAAAAGTAGGGCTGGCTGACTGGGCTTTATAGCTTTTGATAGCAAACCTCCAAATATGGGTCAGTATTAAGGTAGACCAGGCTCTTCAAATCAGGAAGAAAGTCAATTCTGAATTCATAACTTCAAACTACGGGTAAGTAATAGGGCAAACTGGGCTCTTCAGCTTTGAGTGACAACATATCTTGGAAAAGAGCAACTCTGAATTCAAAATTCTTAACTATGGTTAAATAGTATGGTAGACTGGACTGTTTATCCTTGAGTGGTAATATATCAGGGCGAATAACGACTCTGAGTTCAAAACCTCAACTATGTGTAAATAGTAGGGCAAACTAGGATTTCAGCCTTGAGTTCAACTCATAATTCAAAACCCCAACTATGGGTAAATACTGACTTAGATATTCAACCTTGGGTGACAAAAAGTCTAGGAGAAGGAAAACACTGAATGCAAAAATTCCAACTATGGGTAAATAATACGGCAGATTGGGGCAGCCACCAAAGACGTGTCCCCCAGGGTAAAGATTGTCATATACAATTCAATTGTTCTCTCGGTTTGTCTCTATGGAGCTGAAACTAGGGCCCTATCCTGCAAGTACCTAAACCAACTTGACGCCTTTCACATGCGCTGACTTTGTACCTTTTGTAAGATAAAATGGGATGGCAAGGTCAAGAACAGTGCAATACTGAAAAATGTAAAAATATCGCAGGCATTTAAGCCATTCTAGCAAAGATACAACTTAGGTGGGATGACCATGTTGTGAAAATGAATCAATATAGGCTTCCAAAAAAGATGCTGTATGGACAACTACCAAACATCAAACATTCCGTTGGATTTCCACTCTTACACTCCAAAGACAAATGGAAATACAACTTGAAACGTCTCAATTTTGATCTAAACTTCTTGAAAGTTCAAGCATCGAACCGAAAGAAGAAGCAAAAGACATGTTTCATTAATTTGATGGGTTTTTAGACACACACACACACACACACACACACACATATATATATATATATATATATATATATATATATATATATATATATATATATACTAGCAGTATAGCCCGGCGTTGCTCGGGAGTAATGAATGATGTTATATATATATATTATCGATTTTCTGCACTATTTAAGAACTTCAACCTTGAAACTTCTGAATATCGTTTCTTATGTCTTTGTCTATGAGTGTATCAAATTTGATTAAAATCGGACCACTCCTTCTATAACCCGATTTTTTCGATTATCGATTTTTTATATTTATCGGGGGTACCACGACACAAAACCTAGCTAAGAACACTCGCAGACGCTTATAGTACAACTGTGTAAAGTTTCAAGAAAATCGGTTCAGCCGTTTCGGAGTCTATAGGTAACGGACACACACACACAGACACACAGATACACACACACACACACACACACACACACACACACATACACACACTGACAAAGTTCCATTTATAAATAAGTTTAAATTTTCTCATAGACATATATTCGTGTATGATTTTCTCACGTTATTTAAAACTGAACACCGTACCATCACTTGACACATATATACCTTAAATCATTTACACTAATCGGACTATTGTCCTCATCTTTGTTGCCATTTGTACGACGTTTCGGCCGTTGTACGCTCCAGCTTTCTTCAGGTGCTAGGAATTTCGAACGGAACCCTTTATTACCATCACTGGGGTATATCATTCTCATTCCTTTGTGCGAAGCCTCTTTTTGGTAGTCATGAGTTATCTCCCTCTAACCCGACTCTAAATTACTTATTCACCACCATTCATAATAAACATGTAATGTTTTTATTACGCGTTGGCTCAAGCACTTAAACAGATACAAGTTCTTCTCGATCTAATATTCATTCATTATTTTATTACACGTGACACCAATAAAGTCATACCTCAATATTGTCTCATAGATTTTTAAATCATTCGTCTTTAAAAAATCTGTGACGAAGTTTGTTAAAGTGAAACTTGTGAGATTAAAGACACTTTTTCTTACTTGTTCTCTACTCTATACATCTTGTCGGATTCCTATCCATATATATATATATATATATATATATATATATGTGTGTGTGTGTGTGTGTGTGTGTGTGTGTGTGTGTGTGTGTTCGTTCCCCTACTTTATTTTATTTTTCTATCTTTATATCAATTGAAGACTGACTTTGTTTTTGTAATATTAAACACTTTGGAATGTATACCTGGGAAGTTTTCTAACAGAAGACAGAAAGTACGACACAGAAATCCAAAAGCGAATTGGCATGACAAAGGATGCGTTCCAGAAGCTGAGTAGAGTTTTAAGAGACAAGAAAATTTCGCTAGAAACAAAGAAAAAAATGTAAGATGAAGGAAAAACTTGAAGCAACTGAAATGTGGCTCTACAGAAGGATACTGCAGATATCATGAACCAAGCATGTGAGCAATGATGAGGTTTTGGAAAGGATGTAAATTAAAAGGAAATTAATATTGTGCATCAAGAAGAGACAGCTAAAGTTCCTGGAACATGCAATGAGGAAGCAGGGTTTGGAGAACCTAATACTAACAGGCCAGGGAAAAATAGAGGGAAAAAGAGAGAGAGGAAAGCAGCGGATAACATATTTGAAGGGCCTGAGCAGGTGGATGACAGAACGGGGGATGCGTAGTGTAACAGAAGAAAGCGTGCTAAAAGCCATCAGGCTTAGGGAAACATGGAAAGTCATGATCGCCTACGTCCTGAAAGGAAAACGCACACAGAAGAAGAATTGTGGTTTTTCTTCATTGCCTTCTGTTTCATTATCTGGATCATTGAATTTAATTTTCTATATAATATTTTCTCTTGTAAACCTCATTTCTTTCATAAAGGTTTTAAAAAAAATAAATTTTTGAGGAATTGTTTTTTAAAAAACCTTTTTTTTAATTTTTATACTTAAAATTTTTCTGTCAGCAAATATTTGTCAATATAAGTTTAAAATCTGTCCCCAATTTTTCTTTTTAAATTTATTTCTTTATTTTTCTCTTTTATTTTTCCCTCTTTACCTTTTGTAAATATTATGTCTGTGTATTCTTATTTTCTTATGTCTGGTTCAAATGATATAATGTTCACTTCCCTTGTCAAAAATTATCTTCAGATTAGTCTAAGTGAATTTAACTTTTATTTTTCTACGGTCCAAATAGGAAAAAATGATTTTTAATAAAAATTTTGTAATGAAAATTTAAAAGAAAAAAAATAAAAAGAATTTCTTATGTTCTAAAAAATTTTTGTTAGATAAAATTTGTGACTGTTTCTGTCCCCTTTCTCTTTACTCTTTTCCTTCTCTCTCCATTTTTTGTGTATGTATATATTCCTTCCTAAAGAATGTGTGTGTGTGATTAATTCTGTCTGGTTGTTGTTTTGGGTATGTATATGTCTTCCTGCTTTTTGCGTGTGTATTATTGTTTTATGTATGTGTGACTTAATTCCTTATTTTGTATTGGGTTATATGTATGATTTGATGTATCTATTCTCAGTTGATTTCCGGTTTAAAAACCCCTGTTATAAACCGTTTTTTATACTCTGAGTAAAATTTAGATTTATTTTTTCATCAAGTGTTTGAATGAAGCAATTGTAAAAATATTTTACGTGTATATTTATAACCGTTTAATTATGTGTTTATTTTTTCTCAATATATATATATATATATATATTATGTTTTAGAACATGTACATATTTTTTCTATATATGTCCTCTACAATCATATGTTTGTTTCAACGTTGGGTGTCCAACGTTTCATCAGGAGGAATAAGCAAGAACTGAAATCATCAGCTGTCTATATTTGGTTCATTGTTGTTGTGGGAGGTTGGTTTGGGTTATTGATAATGAAAGGAATGTGTCTTCCGTGTTGACCGTTAGACATTTGAAGAACTTGGTGTGTAAGTGCTAAATTGTTGATTAATTGCATTATCTGTTGGAATGTACATTTTTATCGGTTGGGTATATCTTTTGGTTAGAATTTCGCAGAAAGTGGTGTGTGAAGGTGTTTGATTACTTGGTCAGTTTTGTGTGTTTGTGTGGGGTTTTTTGTGATTGGGGAACTCATCTTGTTTGTTGACCTTAAGAATTTTTAGGCGTCGTGGTTAGCTAGTGTTTGATTAATTGGTGTCTGTTGTTACCAGACAAATTTTATTTATTCTCTTTTATTTAGTGGCGATTATTCACAGCTCTATACATCATATATCGAGCACCGTTTTAAATTAATGTTTTGGACGAAAAAAATTCTTTCTTCGTTCTGTACCCACTCGGATATTTATATATATATATATATATATATATATATATATATATATATATATATATATACAGATGGGCAGAGAAATATACATAAGGTGTACTGAAGGAAATTTTAAAACACGTTGGTAAATGAAAGGTCCGAAATAATGTCTGGATATAAACACATGAGAAAATATATTAGAGAATCATACAAACCCAGATTAAATTTTTACAATTCTTGATCATCTTCGATTTAAATTACCAATTATGCGTTCTGAAAATTCCTCTTTTTTCACCGAAAAAACTTTCAAAATGAGTTGATATAAGACGCCTGAAGATACCAAAAGTTTGAAACCAAGGCTGCGTAATCGCCTGAATTCTGAATATATATATATATATATATATATATATATATATGTGTGTGTGTGTGTGTGTGTGTGTGTGTGTGTGTGTGTGTAAATTTATTTATTTGTAAATTCACATCACATTTAGGGGGATAGCTACTTCAACATGTCAGTTCGAGACATTGTCAACCCTAGGCAACAAAAGAATGGAAAAATACTTTTTGTCCGGGACAAAGGGTTAATAACGTATCGGGTGAGGAATGTCATTTACGATAGGGGTCAAGCCGAGGAGATCGTAGTAGTAATTTCTTTTTGTAGTGGAAGGCAGGTAGTTTGACTATTGGTGGTTGTAGATAGAAGGAAAAAGCTACGGATTCACCAAATTTTAAATCTAATCTATGTAGAAGGGAAAACATATTATGAATAAATAGAAGAAGGTGATAATTAGTGAAATTTAAATTTACTACGGTGACGATGCATGCTAATAAATTCATTACGTTTATTCAAAAGTACATTTTGATACTGTAATTTTAAAATCCTATTTTTTTCTTTTAAGCATAGATAACACACATCACCTAAAGTATGAGGAGTACGTGACGTGCCTATCAGCTTCCACTTTATTTCTGGATTTAGGCTTTCTTCCTTCAATTCCCAGTATTTTCGGGAGAGGACTGCCTGATACCTTAAATTAGGGTTAGTAAAGGAATGTCTGTGTGTATATAATCTTTGTTTCCAAATTCCCGCCGCATATAAGCTAATATCTGCTCTGTAAATTAAATTTACATTAAGCTCTTTGTTGGATCATTTTTAATATTTAAATGATATTACTAGGATCCTCTCAGATTATTTAACAAACTTATCCTGGATTTTTACTGATATATATATATATATATATATATATATAAAACAGTAGCTACTCTGGCATCTACGCATCGTTCATTCAGCAATGAATTAGAACACTCTCAGCTATTGGGCGTGTATAGTGATAATATACAGGCTAAAAAGTTTGTATCCTTCTACCGAGCGCCCGTAGTTCAGAGGTAGAATCGCCGACTGACGCCAATTCGGTCAGGTTTCAATCCTGGGTAAAAAGCAATCGGCTGACTAACCGTAATGATATAGCTTTGATACAGCGAAACAGGTCTGTTTTATTTTTTTACATTAGTTTTACAAGGTGTAATAATGTAAAAGTATCAAAATAAATAGTTGCAATTATACTACTGACAGTTAAATTAATCCGTTTTGTTAACTTGGTAAATTTTTTCCAACAAAAAACAATAGTTTTCTCTATCACTACATATCTAAGTTAATAATATTGAGTATAATTTAAACAACATCAAAATAGGATTTTTAACATTAAAGACGCAACTTTTTATACCAATTTATAACTTGCACATAATCTCTAGACGCAGTTTACATATATATATATATATATATATATATATATATATATATATATATATGTTTGATTAAATAATTTAGACATATTGTGACCATTTTTATTTTGATTCTCTCGAAGTCACGAATAACATTCTTGGTAATGTACTACTACCTGAAGAGACAAAATTGAATGTATTTTGGACTGTAAAGCTAAGAGTAAAACTAATTAAAATACATATTGTATAATTTCAGGTATAGTTCAACCTTTAAATCCCGAAATCGATTGTTTTATAGTACAATTTTTAAAAAAGTACATTTTTCAGTGAGGTTTGTCAGTAGACTAACCTCGGCCTCGGTACGATAATCAATAACGTACATGAAAAATTAAGAATTAAATGAACTGATAATATTAAACAATTTCTGCTTTATATATTACTGGCATAGCTTCAGAGTAAATTGCCTGTTAGAAGAATAATTCCATATCAATTAAATCCCTTGTTTCCTGTTTAGGATGTGGTTTCCGGTTTTTCTCTTTTCCAATCTTTTCACTCTTTTTTTTTTTTTTTCAATTGGAGTAGATAGACTAAACTATCGCCCGGTTCACACTCTACCCACGTCTATTGAACAGGTGAAGAGGCTCATCCCTTGTTCCTTGTTTAGGATGTGGTTTCCGGCTTTCTCTTTTCCAATCTTTTCACTCTTACATAGCCCCCTGCAATTCAGTGGCGTTTTCGCCTTGCTTGGGGTGATATAATTTAAAAAAAAATCAATTTGTATCCATGCAAGCTCAGCTAAGAAAATGTAAATGTAGAGTTATGATTGCTTCCACAGCAATCCTTCGGTAAACTTTCAATAACCATCATAGTAGTGTTAATTTTGGCTGTAATAACATTTAGGATATTATAATATTCATTTCCCATTAAAAATTCATTGTCATTTTACTGTTAAATAATAACACAATTTAGGTCTATATAAAAACCTTTCTTTGTGATTGTCGATGCAGTATGTGTAAATGGCCATTAGTACACCAAGCTGTTTGTAACTGTTTTGATAGAGGAAAAGAAGAGGAAGAAGAATCATTTTTCGCAAGAGATCACGTGATGAAACGTAAACAAAACAATGGTTTTCCTTTTAGGGGACATGTGCAGGAAAAGAACGTGATATAGAATCGGTTTTTTATTTCGTTTATTTTGAATTTCTAAAGATACAATAAGTAACATTTACAACAACATTATTTGTATATAATTAGTAAACAGTCGTCTTATATATATATATATATATATATATATATATATATATATATATATATATTGTACCGAGGCGGCAGATAATTTTCTAAACATATACTGTTAAATGTAACACAGAATTAATGTCTATTATGTTTAATCATGAGCCGTTCTAAACATTGTAGTTTAGCTTTAATTTCAGGTGAATATAAAAACAAAAATTGTTCAACATTTGGATATTTTTTTATTATGCTGGTTCTAAGCTTTCGGCTCACATGAGCCATCTTCAAAGAGGTTACAGGAACATTAACATAAAGACATCCACCATCAAAGATGATTTTATCTGGTGTTTACATAAAACATTGCTAAGGAACGATAACAGTCATCGAATTTGTAATGTGGTTCTATGACGTCACACTGCGTGAGAGACCTAAATGTTAACAGAACGATATGTCTAAATACAATGTAATGTGTAATGATCAGATTGAAATGTGATTTTATAAAGTGTGGGTTGTTTTGATATAATGTAGATGGCCTCTAATATCTGAAGGTTCTTTTTACTGTGTGTATGAGTGAGTATTATTGTATTGTTTACTAAAATCTGTCTAATATTACCTACATGGCTATGTTTTTCCTAAGAAATGTTGTTTAATTGAACTCTGATCAGAAAGTTGACAGGTAAGTCTACGGGAGAGCGTTGTTGTAGTAAAACCAATATATGTAGTGGGCTTATTATTAGTACCAGATACAATCTCTGAACGGGCATGTAAATTGATACACTACATTGGTCTTCTGTAGAGGATGTAGTTGAGTGGTTGTAGGGTTATTAGGGACTATGAGGTCAATTGTTTTAAATCTTTTATTATATATGATGAGCTTAATTTGATTATTATTATTTATTGGTTTAACATTTCTACGTATTATGTTTTTGAGGTTTGTTTCATGGCCCAGTGGATATAGACGTTAGTTAGTTCCTGACTTGACTCTTAGAGTTGTGAGTTCAATACCAGGCTACAGCAGTGGTGAACAAATAACTTACAGAGTTTGAGGGCGATAACTCGTGACTTCCAATCGAGGATTCACGCAAGGAATGGAGTTTATATACCCCAGAGATTGTAATAAAGGGTTCGGTTCGAAATTGCTAGCACCTAAAAAAGGCCGAAGCGTACAACGGTCGAAACGTCGTACAAATGGCAACAAAGATAAGTCCGAATTATATAAATACTGTAAATACTACCTCATCTCAGAAATACAAACAAATTATGATATACATATATATATATATATATATATATATATATATATATATATATATATATTATCTTACGTTTTAGGCACGACTCAGAGTTTTACGTATTTTTGCAATCATCAGTGATGAAATGAATTTTATTTCAAATTACGTATCTATAAACAAAAAATGTTTATTAGAAAAAACGCTGACGAATTATTCATAAAATCAACAGAAATTATTAAACATTTAAAAACGTCATATTTCATAATTTTTTCATGTGCTCTGTGATGTTCAGTTATAAGATGTTAAAATGATAGAAATTAATAGTTTTCTTTGGATGTTTTTTTATATTTTTGTTGTCCTGGGAAAGTATTGCTTTTGTAAGGAAAGGTGAGAATGTGCTTTGTGGTCCAATGGATATCGGCTTGCAACGAGAAATCGGGGAACCGAGTTCGAATTCTAGCTGAATTTCTTGCATTCCCTTACGCGCAAATACCATTGGGAAAAGTATTAATCCGTCTATTCTCTCCAGTTATGGGTTAAATAACAGGACAGATTGGGTTCTATAGCCTTGCCTTGGCAACCAGTCTACCTCAGTAAGTAATCGTAACCTACTGCGGTATAATCTTCTGTCCAGTCAATCATGTCTCTTTCGAGACATGATCGCCCAAAGTGTGTATCCCGTATGGCACTTAACTGACTGACTGAGATTGGTGAAAAACGGGTCGCAGATTGATATTTTAATAATATTTGATGGCGGCGCTCTCAAAAACTTTCTTTCTGGATAGATTATTTTCTCTTTTTATGAACATGACATTTTTAAGTCAAAATTGTGGTAAACAAACAAAATCAAATAAAATTTATTTCATCTCTTTGCCTTGATAAAGTCCATCACAAGACGAAACGCGTAGGTGAGAAAAATATACTTTCCTTGTCTTCTTTATTTATTCATACTGTTCATTTCCACAGATTTTTTTTCTTATAAATATATTGTTATATATATCAGTTTGTCGACATTTGTTTACATCACACTACATTTCAGAGCAGAAATTTGCTAAAACTCAAAAATTGTGTATATAAGGCTTGATTTGAGTTTGTTTGGACTGGGAAATCATTCGTTGTCGAGTGGTCTTAGATGCACCAGATCATATGTGATTCCTCTATGTTTTTAGGGTTTGCAGGTTCGAATTCTGCCGAATGACACACATTTCCCTAACAAAATTTTTCATAAATAATTAGGCCGGTAGAAATATACATATATAAATATAATGTTTAAATAAAAACAGAATATCTACTCAAATACGAGTCTCGATTAAAAATAATGTTCAAACAAATAAATAAATAAATATGTAGGTGGTTAATTCTATTTCGTTAATCTCCGGAAGTGTCCGTAATGTTTTCTCTGAGTATACTTTTTCATAATGATGCATACTTTTTATATATCAAGGACAATATTGGGAAATATATATGACAAAGTTTAAAAAGTTTATATATATATATATATATATATATATATATATATATATATATATATATATACTGACGTTTATTTCAGTCATTCATCATTAAATTCTATCACACACATTCACTTCTTCACAGTGCAATATATATTTCTAAATATTTAATGAGATTGATATCTATTTAACTCAGTCCTTTTCTCATTTTTATTTGTTATTTTGTTGTTTTTTATTAATCAATAAAAAATAAAATATTAATAATTTGTTAGATTTGTCACACTTTTTTTTTGTTTTGTTGGATATTATAATTTATTTTTCTACCCCTACTCAGCGTTCAAACGTGTCTTGGTGTAATAATCTAATTTAAAGCCAAGTTCCCGAACTTGCCTAATGGCCTGATGCTGCAAAGTCTCCGTTCGCTTTTTTTTCTGTCCTCAAACTAAAGTTCCCTTTGGGCTATAATCAAGTTCGAGTGGTTACCTCAATATTTCGACTGGGCAATGGAACTGAACGAGGACGAAAGTTGGGTAGGGAAGACAACAGAAGGAAAGATGGTGAACCAAAATGAATATCTCGAACTTAAACAAGAATATGGTGTCAAAAAAGAGCAAAGTCAAAAATAATAATTAACTGAAGTTGAATTATTCTACCGTCTACGTACATGTGGAATCAAAGTGTAGTTTCTCTTCTTCGCATAGCTAATGGTTATGTTAGCCGCTTCCTTTTCGTAAAGATTCAGCATTCATTGATCATTCAAACAATGCTACTAGATTTATACTTTTCTTCACTAACTGGTAAACGGGTTTGGATCAAAGTGTATTATCTGTCCTTAACATCTCTCACAGTAACAGTAGTATTGGCCGTTTTACTTCTAAGAAACAATCGGCATCTATTTATCAAGCAGCCAGTGCTAGTCTAGTTACGCTTTTCTTCTCTCCCTAACCAACGGGATGGAATCAAAGTGTAGTATGTTCTTTTCATCTCTAATTGTAATAAAAGCCGTTTCCTTAAACAGATCACTCTGAGAGATCAGAAGAACAGATACCACACTTTGATCTGTTCTTTTCATGTCTAATTGTAACAATAGCCGTTTCCTTAAACAAATCGCTATGAGAGATGAGAACAACAGATACCACACTTTGACCTGTTCTTTTCATCCGTAAATAGTCGTTTCCTTTAACAAATCACTATGAAAGATGAGAACAGATACCACACTTTGATCTGTTCTTTTCATGTCTAATTGTAACAATAGCCGTTTCCTTAAACAAATCGCTATGAGAGATGAGAACAACAGATACCACACTTTGACCTGTTCTTTTCATCCGTAAATAGTCGTTTCCTTTAACAAATCACTATGAAAGATGAGAACAGATACCACACTTTGATCTGTTCTTTTCATGTCTAATTGTAATAACAGCCGTTTCCTTAAACAAATCGCTATGAGAGATGAGGACAACAGATACCACACTTTGATCTGTTTTTTCATCTGTAAATAGTCGTTTTCTTTAACAAATCACTATGAAAGATGAGAACAGATATCACACTTTGATCTGTTTTTCATCTCTAATTGTAATAACAACCGTTTCCTTAAACAAATCGCTATGAGAGATGAGGACAACAGATACCACACTTTGATCTGTTTTTTCATCTGTAAATAGTCGTTTTCTTTAACAAATCACTATGAAAGATGAGAACAGATACCACACTTTGATCTGTTTTTCATCTCTAATTGTAATAACAACCGTTTCCTTAAACAAATCGCTATGAGAGATGAGAAGAACAAATACCACACTTTGATCTATTCTTTTCATTTCTAATTGTAACAAAAGCAGTTTCCTTCAACATTCATTAACCAAACAGACAGTGTTACTCCAGTTACGCGTTTCTTGTATCCCTGGCTTTCAGAATGGGATCAACGTGTAGTATCTGTCCTTCTCACCCCTCATAGTAATAGTAGTATTAGCTGTTTCCTTATCAGGAAGCATTCGGCATTCATTGAAGTTACGCTTCTCTTTTCTTCCTGATCATTGGGATGGAATCAAACTGTAGTATCTGTTCTCTTATCGAACTGATCTAATCATCGCCGTTTCATTATAAGGAAACATTCACAATTCATTGACCATGAAGCTTGTGCATCTCTGGTTATGGTTTTCTTCACTCGGATGGGATCACAATATAGTATCTGTTCCTTTATCTCTAATGATATTGGTTATATTAGCTGTTTCTTTATAGAGAAGCAATCGGCATTCTTTGACCGAGCAGCCAGTGCTACTTTCGGTTGAAATTCATAAAATGATTCTAGTTAAAAAAATTTTTAAGTCCTACTAATTAACCCATACCTGGGGGAAGAAGATGCAGATTCATTCTTTATCATAGAGTATTTGCGAACAAGTGAATATAACGAACCCGACTAACTTTGGAACTCGGCACTCTGATTAATATTCTGTGCCACTATCCATTACAAAACAAGCACATCCGAGCTTACAGCTCGTGGCATTCTTAAGAGGTCGCCCATCTAGGTAATGACCAAGCCAGACGTAACTTAACTTCGGTGATCGTACGGGAATCCATATTTCAGCGTGATTCAGCCATCTGCTTTCCTTATCTGGTACAACTGTTCTCTATATACAGGGAGCAATGGATGAATTGTTGTATAAATTACGCAAATATGAACTGACATCTCATTTCAACAGAGCAGTAAGTTATGTGCCATACGTGATACACGCTTGGGTGATCATGTCTCGAAAGAGACATGACTGACTGGACAGAAGATTATCCCTCAGTAGGTTGCCATTGCTTTCTGCGATAAACTGGTTGCCGACCAAGGCTACAGAACCCAGTCTGTTCTATTATTTAGCCCATAACTGGAGGGAAGAAACGGATTAATACCTTTCCCAAGGGTATTTGCGCGTAAGTGAATGCAAGGAATTCGACTGGAATTCGAACTCGGCTTCCCGATTTCTCGTTCCGAGCCGATATCCACTGCACCACGAAGCACATCGTGGTGCAGTGGATATCGTGGTGCAACAGATATATTTACCAAAATTACACAAAAATATCTTGAAATACGAAAGAGTAAATTTATTTAGAAAATGACTGTCAACTACGACCTCCAGACGACTTCAGAATCTCCTGAAACTCTTCTGGGCGGTCTCCATGTTTAAGTTGTTGAATGCTGCCATAATCTTTGCCATCAGTTTATTTTTGGTGTTACAAGGAGTTTTGTCGGTCTCTCACACAACTCATAATAATCAATGGGGTTGCATTCTGGTGAATTAAGTTAATGTAAGGGGTGATGTGGTAACAGAAAGTATCTGACAGCCATGACTGGGTTTTCCTGCTTAGGTAGCATGGTGCAGAGTCCCGTTGACACACATATGGGATATTTCACCAGCTACTCTCTGGACTCAAGGTACTTGATGAAGGCCACAGTGTTAAACCTGAAACCCTCGCCAGGAAAATTAGAAGTTCTCTTTTTATCAGAACGATCAGAGTAAGATTTGAGATGTGCCGTATTTCCGTAATAACCGTTAAACTCACCTCTTTTCGAATCCTGGGCACTATCCTCAGATTAACACCCAAATACTCAGAAATGTTCGTATTCTGGTGCGAATGTCAAGCAGTACAGGATAGCGTTTCCAAATATCTGGCAGAGCAACTTGCCTCGTGGTGCTCTGTTTTTCACAGACTGTGCTCAACTGACCCTACTATAATATAAGCGAAATTAAAACTATAAAA
The DNA here is from genome assembly GCA_037127315.1 of Ascarosepion bandense. Taxonomy (NCBI): domain Eukaryota; kingdom Metazoa; phylum Mollusca; class Cephalopoda; order Sepiida; family Sepiidae; genus Ascarosepion; species Ascarosepion bandense. The sequence goes on along the minus strand of JBBBDQ010000514.1, from coordinate 598,629 downwards.
TGGCAAGAATTTACCCGAATTTCACCTCTATCCCTGACTCCTGCCAAGCTTTGCAGCTTTGCCCTTGGAAACTCCGATCATGCTCTCGGTTTCGTTAATATCTCTTTCCATTCCAACCCCTCTCAGGAACCTCTTACCAGCAGAATATATTCCTGCTCCGGCTTTCTCTTTTCCAATCTTTTCACTTTTCCTTATTTTTTTTTTTCAGTTGGAGTAGATAGACTGAACTATCGCTCGGTTCACACTCCACCCACGTCTATTGAACAGGTGTAGAAGCTCATCCCTTGTTCCCTGTTTAGGATGTGGTTTCCGGCTTTCTCTTTTCCAATATTTTCACTCTTACGTAGCCCCCTGCACACCAGTGGCCTTACCGCCTTGCCCGGGGTGATATGATTTTAAAAAAAAGAGCAGACTGGCACTTGTTCCACGATGTTCTATGTAATGTTCCTTAGGAAAAAGTGCTTAGCCTCCTCGTTGAGGACTGCACCTCTGAGGTCTTCTCTTGGGTGAAAGCTGGCATCGATGCTTTCATCCCACCCAGGAAGTTCCGTTCTAAACCTCATTCGTCTCCCTGGTTCTCTTCTGCCTGATCGGCTGCCATTGCCCACAGGAATCACTTTTGGCTATATTGGAGCCATGCGTCTGACGATAATAGGAGCCTATTTGCCTCTGCTCGTAATGAGTGTAAGAGGATCTTAAATGACGCTAATCTTTTGTTTGCTGAGAGAATGAAGCAGCATATATCAGCCTGCAAGTTCGGCTCCAAAGACTACTAGCGGCTCTGCAAATGTGTGTTGAACAACAGCAATTCCTCCATCTCTTCTTTAATCAATGAATTTGAGGTCATCAAAGCCACAGTGATCAAGACCGAGTGCTTTGCTCACAAATTTTTCTCCAACTTCACATTTGACTCTTCTGAAGTCTTGGCACCCGACTTCCCTCCTAGAACTGAGGCTCAACTGAGAAATGTGCACATAAGCCCTTCTCTTGTCTCTAACATAATTTCAAAGCTTGACCCTCATAAAGCGAGCGGAGGCGACGGAATCCCGGTTATTGTCTTGAAGAAATGTGCCTCTTAATTCTTCTCCGTCTTCTTCAAACTCTGTAATTATTACCTCTCTGCTTCCTGTTTTCCGCTCTGCTGGAAATTCTTTTCTGTGTTACCTGTATTTAAGAACTCTGGAGAACCCTCGGACTCCTCTAATTATCGCTCTATCAGCCTCCTACCGATTTTCAGCAAAGTGTTCGAGGCTACCATCGATGCTGAAATAGTTTAAGGTCTCACCGCCCGTAAACTATTATCCAACAGACAATATGGCTTCCGCTTTCACAGGTTTACTGTTGATATACTAACTACCATCACCGAGTGCATATACCAGGTTCTTGCTAAGAACGGCGAATCTCGAGCTTTTGCTCTGGATATCGCTAAAACATTTGATATGGTTTGACATGCTGGCCTTCTGCAGAAGCTACAGAACTATAGTATCACTGGACGCTTCTTTGATTTGATCCAATAGTTCCTATAAAACCATGAAGGTCGTCTTGAATGGGCATGCCTCCAGATTCTAAAACAAGCGCGGGTGTCCCCCAGGATTCTGTTTTACATCCGACGCTCATTCTGATCTTTATCGACGATCTCCCTGCAAGCGGGCATTTACTCTGACAACACCACCATTTACTTCCGTCTCAGTAAGAAATCTGCTAAGGTGGACATAAATAACCTCGCTACTGATCTTGAGAAGAACCTCTAATCTGTGGTGGACTGAGGTAAGAAATGGCTCGTAAACTTTAACGCTTCGAAAACAAAGCTGTTTTCCGTCAACCACCATAGCAGTTCCTTCTGCCACCCTCTAAGCATGGATCAAGCTAGTCTTCCCGAACGCAATACACCGCGCTTCCTCGGATTCACAATCTCAGCCGACATCAAGTGGAACGACTACATTCAACAAATAGCTAAATTTCTTGCTAGGAAGGTTAGGTCACTGGGTTGAACCAGGAATTTTTTTCTCGCCCGAATTCATCTTGCACATATGCAAATCAACCATCTGCCCATGAATCAAATACTGTTACCATATCTGGTCTGGCGCCCCTGCTATTCATCTCGGGGTTCTCAACAAGATCCAAAGGAGAATCTGCAATGTAATCGATCCAGATTTAGCGGCTCGATTCCAGCCACTTTCTCACCGAGGGGATGTGGCTTCCCTCTGTCTCTTCTATAAATATTTTCATTGCTTTTGCTCAGACGAGCTTAGCTTCCTGGTGCCCCCTCTACAAGAATTTCCTCGAGCAACCAGACTGAGAAAAAGGTCTCACCCTTTTTACAGTCAAAACAACCAAATGCAGCCGTCACTTCTACTCTAATGACTTTTTTTTCTCGCACTTTCTACCATTGGAACTCCCTTCCGTATACTTACTTCCCTGATAGCTACAATCTCCAAGAGTTTAAATGAAATGTCAATTGCCATCTATTATCCCCTTGACTCTCATCCTTATCCTTTCCCCAACATCCCTTGTGTCTTGTTCTTCTCCCTTTTGACTCAACTTTCTTCAACCAGTATTCCCATGTAACCGGTTCCTCTTTGGTTTCTCTTTCTGTTCGCTCTCCTCCTATGTAACTTTTTACTCTCCTCTTATGTAGCCCCCTGCGCACCAGTGGCAGTACTGCTTTTCTTGGGATGAAACGATAAAAAAACAATAATCTCATTTGTAATCGAAATAATGGTCAAACTCATTATGGTGAGCAACATACACATAAAAAGATTTTGTATCCTTTAGAGGTTACAAACAAATAAGGTAGTACTCGAGTGAAAGAACAGCAACACGTGCGTAGATGACAGAAGAGAGGGTTATTGTCAAGATAAACAACTACAGCAAGACAGGGAATCTGGTGGAAAGCTAGTAATTGCCAAAGCAAGTCAGAGGAATCTGCTATGGTCACTGTATATGGCTACTAATATAGTCAGTCCACAGAAGCGATAGTATTTTTTTTTTTTTTAATCATTTCACCCCAAGCAAGGCAGAAACGCCACTGATGTGCAGGGGGTTACATAAATGTAGAAAGATTAATTAGAAAAGAGTGAGGAGTACAAGCTAGTTAGAAAGGAACAATAGAAAACTGAGAAAGCAGGTGCAATGACAGGTACATGGGCGGAGAGAAAGGGAAGGTTATACAGGGGAGGGGAGAGAGCTAGAGGCCAGTGGTTAGTAGGTGAGTATTAACTTTGCTTTTAAATTTCTGGAGGTCGTAGCCGTCAGGAAAGCAAGAATACGGGAGTGAGTTCCACAGGCGGGAAGTGCGAGAGAGGAAGCTGCAGGAGTAGAATTGTCGTCTGCGTTTGGCTAACCTGACTGTGAATGGGTGGGACCCAGTTGCCAGTCTGGTTGAACGGGTAAACACCTGTTGAGGAGGCATCAGTGACTTAAGCTCATCCGAGCAGAAGCCATGAAAGTATTTATAGAAGAGACAGAGGGAGGCCACATTTCGACGATGGGAAAGTGGCTGCAGACGAGTCGCCAGATCGGTACCTATCACATTACAGACTCTCCTTTGGAGCTTGTCAAGAACACTGAGGAGAACGGCAGGGGCACCTGACCATAAATGGCAGCAGTACTCCATGCACGGACGGATGGTTGACTTGTATATATGCAGGATGGATTCAGGTGGAAAAAACATCCTGGATCGACAGTGACCCAATCTTCTTAGCAGTAGATTTTGCTATGGATTCAATATAGTGCTTCCATTTGAGGTCTGAGGACAGGGTAAGTCCGAGGAGGCGTAGTGTATTACTCTCCGGGAGAATCATCTGGTCCATGCTTATGGGAGGCAGAAGAGGTTGCCTGTAATGGTTGACAGACAACAGCTTGGTCTTCGAGGAATTGAAGTTGACAAGCCACTTCTTGCCCCAGTTCACCACAGAGTGTAGATCCCGCTCAAGGTCAGCAGCGAGATTATGTCTGTCCGCCACGACAGGTTTCTTACTGGAGCGGGAGTATATTGTAGTGTCATCTGCGTAGATGCCTACTTGGGACCTGATCTCATCTGGGAGGTCGTTGATGAAAATAAGGAAGAGCGTTGGGCCCAGGATAGAGCCTTGTGGGACACCAGCATTCGTGCTGTAGGACGAAGAGGCACGCCCATTCAGAACGACCTTCATTTTGCGGTTATTTAAGAAAGATTGGATTAGGTCAAGCAGGCGACCGGTAATACCATAACCGCGTAGTTTGCATAGGAGGCCAGGGTGCCAAACCCTGTCGAAAGCCTTGGAGATATCCAGAGCAACCGCGCGAGCCTCGTCAGACTCATCAAGGGCCTGTAGCATGTACTCCGTTACAGTAGTTAGCAGGTCGGCTGTGGACCTGTCAAATCGGAATCCATATTGCCTGTCGGAGAACAGTTTGTGGGCGGTGAGATGATGAACTATTTCAGCATTTATTATAGCCTCGAACACTTTCCCGAATATTGGTAGAAGACTGATCGGGCGATAGTTGGATGGGTCCGAGGGTTCACCACAGTTCTTAAAGACAGGAACGACTGAGGAGAATTTCCAGCATGCAGGAAAGCAGGAAGCAGAAAGGCAGTAGTTAAACAGTTTAGAGAGGACAGGGGAAAGTTCAGGGGCACACCTCTTAAGGACTATCACCGGGATTCCATCGTCTCCACACGCCTTATGGGGGTCGAGTTTTGAAATTACTCTGGATACTATTGTCGGGGTAATATATACGTCATGCAGTTTGGCCTCAGTTCTAATAGGGAAGTCGGGTGGGTGCACTCCGGACGAGTCGAGTGTGGAGTTGGATGAGAATCTGCGGGCAAAGCACTCAGCTTTCTCAGCAGATGACGTGAGAACTAGGATTAAAGGAGGTATTGAGGATTTCCTATTGTTGAGCACCCGTTTACAAATCCTCCAATAGTCCTTGGAGCCGAACTTGCGGTCAGCTATGTGCTGTCGCATTCTCTCCGCAAACAACTGTTTGGCGTCATTTAGGGTTCTCTTGCACTCACTGCGAGCGGATGTGAACAGGCGCCTATTGTGATCAGTTGGCTGTCTCTGGAATAGATGGAAGTAATGGTTCCTGTGGGCAATGGCGGCTGAGCAGGCCGGAGAGAACCACGGAGAGGAATGAGGTTTTAAGCAATACTTCCTGGTGGGTATGAAGGCATCAATGCCAGCTTTCACCCATGACGAGACCTCAGAGGCACAGTCATCAACTGATAGGTCAAACACTTTTCCCCAAGGGACGTCGCAGAGGAAATCGCGAAAGGCATCCCAGTCAGCTTTTTGGTAGAGGTAGGAGGTTCTATGAGTAGGGGGATCCTGGGGGGAGTGAGATTGGAAAGAAATACTGAGGGAGACTACAGCGTGGTCGGAGTTGCCGAGAGGGCAAAGCTGCGAGACTTGACAGGCGTCGGGCGCAGAGGTGAAACATATGTCTAGCAGTGAGGAATGACCCGAGGGTGTGCTTGGGAAGCGAGTGGGGAAGTCCACCACTTGCGTAAGGGATTGGGAAATAGCAAAGTTCACGGCGTGAATGCCCGCCGAATCAGTAACAGTGTTTTCAAGCCACTCAGAGTGATGGGCATTGAGGTCTCCAAATACAAATATGTGGGCAAATGGGTGATAGGAAATAGCCTTATCTATGTCGTCGGCAATGCTATCTAGTAGGGAGCAGTCAGGAGAGGAGGGAGAACGGTAAAGGAAGAATAGGTAGCTAACCGAACTGAGGAGAGACAAGCGGAGACAAATGTATTGGTGGTCAGTAGATTCGAGTGAAGTCACCCTAGTTATGGGGAGGTGTTCGCTGACATAAACACCCAGCCCATGCATGTGGACAGTAGAATCCTTCCTTAAAAGGGGAAGATAACCAGGGATGAAGAGGTCAGAGGAGGGAATAGCTGAGTTGAGGTTAGTTTCGCAGAGCGCGAGGATGTCTGGGGACTTTTCATGCAGGAATGCTTCTACACTAGCAAAGTTAGTACGAATGCCTCGGATATTAGTGAAGGAGAGGTTAATGGGCTTAGGTGGTTTGGATTTAGCTGGTTTAGGGTCATTTCTGTTTTGTCTTGTCATGTTTTTTGTTTATAGAAAGGGACCTAGGGTAGAGGATACAGGCGGTCATTACCCACGATCTGTGCTGGGAGGGAGACTGGCTAGGGCTGCAACAAGGTGTGGCCTCGGGGTTGCCCACCGAAAGCGCTTGCAGGGACACCTATCCATGCGCGACATGGCACTACAAGAACCCCGATATTATACAACTGTTGATCAGAGCAGCCGCTCTTGACGCTACGCAAGAGTTAGGGCTCCTAACTACCAGTCGGAAGCAGCAACCAGGAAACTGCCAACCCGGTACCCTCACAGTGATGAGCCATTGCCACCAACCGGCCAGATCGCAGGAAACTCACGGAAGCACCAGTACCAAGGTCTGAAGAGAGAGGAGTGAAAACCGGAAACCACATCCTAAACAGGAAACAAGGAACGAGCCTCTACTCCAGTTCAATAGACGTGGGAGGAGTATAGACCGGGCGATAGTGTGACCTATCTACTCCTATTAAAAAAAAAAAAAAAAAAAAAAACAAACAAACAAACGGAAAATACCTCACAGTTTAACACAGGAAATTTCAATTAAAGATTCATTCTATAATTCTTGCTTTTCCCAAAAGTCAACGGCGAGTCAGCCTGCTAGGTAAATTCCCATTCAAAGAACAACACGTGGCATGGAGCTGTAATGGCTGCTGATAACTTGGCCAAAGTAGCTTCGCATAACAGAATAAATATAAATTTCAAACTTTTTTTTTTCCTCCCAAATGAAGCATGAACTCCAAAAAGGTGGGGGGGGACAAAAACACAGATATATATATAAAAAAAACAAAAAAAACAAAAAAAAACAAACAAACGGAAAATACCTCACAGTTTAACACAGGAAATTTCAATTAAAGATTCATTCTATAATTCTTGCTTTTCCCAAAAGTCAACGGCGAGTCAGCCTGCTAGGTAAATTCCCATTCAAAGAACAACACGTGGCATGGAGCTGTAATGGCTGCTGATAACTTGGCCAAAGTAGCTTCGCATAACAGAATAAATATAAATTTCAAACTTTTTTTTTTCCTCCCAAATGAAGCATGAACTCCAAAAAGGGGGCGGGGACAAAAACACATATATATATATAAAAAAAAAAAAAAAAAAAACAAACAAACGGAAAATACCTCACAGTTTAACACAGGAAATTTCAATTAAAGATTCATTCTATAATTCTTGCTTTTCCCAAAAGTCAACGGCGAGTCAGCCTGCTAGGTAAATTCCCATTCAAAGAACAACACGTGGCATGGAGCTGTAATGGCTGCTGATAACTTGGCCAAAGTAGCTTCGCATAACAGAATAAATATAAATTTCAAACTTTTTTTTCCTCCCAAATGAAGCATGAACTCCAAAAAGGGGGGGGGACAAAAACACAGATATATATATAAAAAAAAAAAAAAAAAAAAAACAAACGGAAAATACCTCACAGTTTAACACAAGAAATTTCAATTAAAGATTCATTCCTTCAATTCTTGCTTTTCCCAAAAGTCAACGGCGAGTCAGCCTGCTAGGTAAATTCCCATTCAAAGAACAACACGTGGCATGGAGCTGTAATGGCTGCTGATAACTTGGCCAAAGTAGCTTCGCATAACAGAATAAATATAAATTTCAAACTTTTTTTTCCTCCCAAATGAAGCATGAACTCCAAAAAGGGGGGGGGACAAAAACACAGATATATATATATATATAAAAAAAAAAAAAACAAACAAACGGAAAATACTGTGGGACATTCTATTAAAAGACCTCTTCCATTAAATTTTTCCCATTAAATTTTGGTATGTGCTTTGTGGGGGGTCAGGACATAATTGTTTAACTTTTTCCTCTTCCTAGTACTTTTACGTCAGACCAGTTTTTGTGCTGATGAGATTTTAGGCATTAGTGATTTTCAGGAAGCTGACACTTCTCGCACTGGCTGGGTTGGAGATACTTCCATCGGTACTGGCAGAGATATGGGAACTGGTATTTCGAATGCGTCATATATTACCTCCATTGGTAATACTTCAATAGGCGTGACATCTTTTGTATGTCTTGGTCTTAACTGATTTAAATGTCTATTACATTCAAATCTTCTTCCTTTGAGCATGTATATGACTCTGCCAAGTTTTTTTTTTTTTTTTTTTTTTTTTTTTTTTTTGGTGATAATTCCGTTTTCCCAGAAGCCTTTCTCTATTTTCATAATTTCTGAAGAAAACTTTGTCTCCTGGTTTGCTCAATTTTGTCGCAAATTTTCCTTTTTCTACCATTTTTTTTCTTCGCACTAGGCAATATCCTGTCAAATACTGACCTATTTTTCTCGCGAACATTAGTTCGGCCAGTGATAAACCTGAATTTATATTCGGATTGGAAATAATTCTGTAAACAGCTAAAAAATTTTGTATACTCCTCTCATCAGTGCCCATGCCTTGATTCTTTCTTAGAGCTCTTTTAAAAGTTTTTATGAATCTTTCTGCTTGCCCATTTAATCGCGGGTAGTAAACAGCGGTCGTAATGCTGTCTATAGACAAAGATGTGCAGAAATTCTTACATTCTCTGGTGGTAAACTGTGTTCTGTTGTCACTAACTAAAGTTTTTCGTACAGTGAAAAAACTAAAAAGTTCGTTTAGTACATTCATAGTATTTGCGGATATCGGATATCTACACTTGAATATTTCGGGCCATTTGGAGAAATTGTCCACGATTGTAAGGTAGTAGTAATCATTTATTGGTTCAGCGTAGTGTAACCTCCTCCACGGGACATCCGCTTTAGGCCATGGCTGAATTTTCATTGGTGGTGCTTTTGCCACAAGTTGACTACCTCCACACTCTTTTATCATTTGTTTTTATCTCTTGGTCTATACTAGGCCAATACGTATAGCTACGTGTTAATGATTTCATTCTTGACATGACCGGATGACCCATATAATTTTTTTTTTTTTATGAGTAAGGATACCGAGGATGAGAGTTGGGCAGATGGGAAGAGTGTTTGATAGAATGGGAGCAGGTTAGTGTGTTAGGAGGTGTCTATTGACCTTACATTTAAACTCCTGGACATTGTATCCGTCGGGGAATCAATCGTGTGAAAGAGAATTCTACAGTCGGGAAGTGCGAGGGAAGAAACTGTTGGAGTAGAAGTTGCGGTTGCATTTTATCGGTTTCACTGTAAAAGGGTGGGATCTAGTTGCTAATCTAGTATGTCGTGCAAATTCGTATTTAGGGGGCACCAGTTATCTAAGTTCATCGGAGCAGAAGCCGTGAAAGTATTTACAGAAGTGACACAGGGAAGCCACGTCGCGCCGGTGGGAGAGAGACTGCAGGCGGTCTGCCAAGTCGGTATCTATCACATTACAGACCCTCCTCTGAACCTTATCAAGAAGCCCGAGGAGAATAGCAGGGGCACCCGACCAGATATGGCAGCAGTATTCAATGCACGGGTGGATGGTAGATTTATATATGTGCAGGATAGATTTAGACGGAAAAAACTTCCGGGCCCTACACAGAGAACCGACTTTCATAGCAGCGGATTTAGCAATGGATTCGATATAGTCATTCGATCTGAGGTCCGCTGAAAGTGTGAGACCCAGGAGGAGTAGTGCTTTACTCTCTGGGGGGCAAGCCTGGTCCATGCTAATGGGAGGTAGGTGAGATTGTCGATGATGGTTAATTGAGAGTAGCTTCGTTTTAGAAGCATTAAAATTTACTAGCCATTTCTTACCCCAGTCCAATATGGGTTGGAGGTCTTTTTCAATCTCGGCTGCGAGGTTAGCTTTGACGCCTACACCAGATTTTTGTAGGAGGCGAGAGTAAACTGTGGTGTCATCGGCTTACAAACCTATTTGGGCATTCTACTCCTGTTAACATGGTGTCCATCATTTGTTGAAACGAACTGTGAGCTACCTTTAACCCAAACGGGAAACGATTTAGCTTGTAGAGTCTCTTGTGTGTATTAATTGTTGATGGCGTTGAACACTGCTCATCGATCTTCACTTGTAGATATGCGTCAGACAGATCTATTTAAAAAAAAACACTTTTCCACCATTCAGCTTAGAGAAAAATATGCTCTGGTGAACGTAAACGGGTATGTGCGGTCTTTCACAGCACAATCTGAGTAGTCAACTTTAGAAATTGCACTCAAGCTGAAAATGGTAATTCCTTTTTTGTTTAAATACTGATCATATGTTGTCTTTAAGTTCGAACCTGACTTCGGTTTTCATGCATTGCTGAGACCTTCAGAAAACAGGCGTGGAAATTCGTTTTCCAGATCAGAAATATTTTTTTTTAATTTCTTCAGATTTTTCCTTTACTGACACGTCCACTTTGTTGTAAAACGAATTTATAAGTAATTCCCATAAATCGAAAAGCACGATCCAATCCGTACCAGATAAATCCGTCGTACCTGAAAGAACATAGCCCTTTGATTTGCAAGTTCTCCCTAAATGATACGTTGCAACTAAATTTGACACTGAAGTTTAGCTTTTTCCCAGATACTCCTGTTGCTATATTTTGTACTCGTCAATGATGGACAACCTATTTTTTCCATGTTTTCTCATTCACAACACAAATGTCACTTTCAGTAGCCAACGATAACTTCACCGTATGACTATTTATTTTCGTATTCACATATTTCTTCTTTTTTTTTTCAGTCTTTTCAATTTCGTTCTTGGATAAAACAAAATTTACTTTTGATTTAAAATTTTTACTTCTTTCTTGTTTGTTTATACCAACAGTGGGAGATTTAAACAGTCCTTTTTTTATGCGATCCACCCATCTCCACCATAGGCATCCCACTAGATGTTTTCGGCTTATATTTTGCAAATTTCGGTTGTTTTATCGCCTGGACTTGATAAATGTTCTTTTCTTCGATCCGCTCAGTTTCTGGAATTCCTCAGTCATCTTCTGTAGCGTAATTTGTGGGTCTTGCTCTATAATTTTTTTTTTTATGAGCGTTTCACCCCGAGCAAGGCATTTCACTGCCACTACTGCGCAGGGGGCTACATAGAGTGGAGAAAGGATGGTTAAATATAGGAAATATCAGAGGGTGGGTGATAGGCGGGTAAGGATACCGAGAATGACGGTTGGGTAAATGAGAGTGTTCTGAGAATAATTGGAAGTTAGTGTGATAGGAGGTGTCTATTGACCCTACATTTAAACACCTGGAGATTGTAGCTGTGGGGAAAGCAGACTTGTGGAAGGGAATTCCACAGGCAAGAAGCGCGAGAAAAGAAGCTGTTGGAGTATAAATTACGGTTATATCTTATCTGTTTAACTGTAAAAGGGTGGGACCTAGTTGCTAATCTAGTATCTCGTGCAAATTCGTGCTTAAGCAGCACCAGTGATCTAAGTTTATCGGAGCAGAAGCCATGAAAGTACTTGTAGAAGAGGCACAGGGAAGCCACATCACGCCAGTAGAGAGTGGTTGCAGCCGGTCTGCCAAGTCAGTATCAACCACGTTACAGATTCTCCTTTGTATTTTGTCAAGAAGCCCAAGGAGAGTAGCAGGGGCATCCGACCAGATATGGCAGCAGTATTCAATACATGGGCGGATGGTAGATTTGTATATGTGCAGGATAAATTCAGGCGGAAAAAACTTCCGGGCACTGCACAGAGAGCCGACTTTCATAGCGGCAGATTTGGCAATGGATTGTCAGAATTCTTGATCTGATGTATTTGTCTTTCGCCAATGTAAGTTCCTGGACGAAGATTAAACATTTAAACATGTCGACTGAGAGTTCGCCTAACTTAAACAATTCACATTGTGAATTTCCCTTGCCTGCATAAGTCACAAAGTCTTTTGTATTACAATGTTTAAACACTTATATCAAGTATGAAACAAACTGACTTTTTTGTTGAACATTCCTGACAAAATCTTTATTATCTCCTCGAACGGATTTTTAGGTAAAATTAGGTTCGTGTATTTAGTTTTCTCTTCTGTACCTAATCTTTAGACTAACAACGTTATTTTCTCCTCCTCAGACCATTATTCGCACCTTTTCGAAAAATTGTCACGTACTTACGAAAATAGGCAGGGAAAGTTACTCCATTGTCTGATTCATAGATGAATTCTGATATACGAATTTAGATATTCCTTCAGGGGAAAAAATCTGTAGCCTCGTTCTTTTGTGGTTTTAGATACAACGGTTTCGCACAAGTGTTTTCCGGTTTTTATTTTTGTAATTGCATCAGTTCATTTTAAAAAGTGTTTTGTGATTTTTCAATATTTTCTTGTTCCTGTAACAACTGTTGCTGTAATTGTTGTTTCTGCTACCGTTGTAACTGCAGACTGGCAAGTAATGCTTTAGTCAATTCAGACAGCTGACTTGTTGCATTTTTGTTGTGTAATTTCACTGAGGATTTTCAACGTAGGTTGATCAAATTCGTAATTACTACTGTTGTACGTTTTACGAACAGTGTATTGGGTTATTTCTGAGCACTAGTGGTAGCCCGCCTAGCTTGGGATAAAGTGATTAAATAAATAAATAAATAATATTACGACAGAATAACAAATCTTTGACGCTACAAAAGGAATCAGATATAAGAAAAAAGTATTTGTCTATACAAGATTGGACCCTTTAAAGATAAAGAAAAAGGGAAAAAACTTTGCAGAAGTAAGAAATTGCAGGAGGTAGAAACTACAAAACGTATTTTCCTCAGTTCTTCTATTGAATACTCAATAGGGACATCTCAGGACAAAGGGGTTCGTGTTTTCCACAAGTTGCTGTCTTCGAGCCATTTTAAGTACGGCTCCAAACGACAAATCGGTGAGCCGATTTCGAATTCCAGTTGAATTCCCTGCATTCACTTACGCACAAATACCCCTGGGAAAGCTACTAATCCGTCTCTTCTCTCAAGTTATGGGTTAAATAACAGGATAAATTGAGTTCTATAGCCTTGGCTGGCAACCAGTCTACCGCAGAAAGTAATGGCAACCTACTGCGGGATAATCTTCCCAGTCAGTCATGTCTCTTTTGAGGCATGATCGCCCAAGCGTGTATCACGTATGGCACTTAACTGAGTGATTGAATATAATAGTTGGAATCATGAGTAAGGCTTATACTGGTCATAAAATGGGGGATCGGTTTTCTATTGTTATGAAGTAATGAACTGATTCTCCACTAATTACTACGTAATATCATAATACATCTCATCTCCCTCTAGCTATGAGTCAAATAACGTGACTGATTGAGTTCTATAGCCTTGGCTGGCAACCAGTCTAGAGCAGAAAGTAATGGCAACCTACTGCAGGATAATCTTCTGCCCAGTCAGTCATGTCTCTTTCGAGACATGATCGCCCAAAAGCGTGTATCACGTATGGCACTTAACTGACTAACTGGAAATCTAAACTTGAATCTCCGTTTCTTTTAAATTTTTCTAGGGAAGACACAAAAAGAGTTGAATCTGTCGGTTCTTTCTTTCCCCGTGTTTATTTAAGACATCTTCGGCTGGACTAATCCTCTGTCCTTGATGTGTGGGTGGTAATGTTTCCTCTTTGCCGGTTAATTGCTTTCTGTTGAACCACTATAGCAATTTTTTTATTAAACAAAGGGGGTTCACACCGTCTTCATTCAGGATTTCACAACGACTTAAATGTCACTCATTTAGTTAAGTACCATATGTGATACACGCTTTGGCGATCATGTCTCCAAAGAGTTATGACTGATTGGGCAGAACATTTTTTCCGCAGTAAATTGTCATTAGTTTCTGGGTAGACTGGTTGCTAAGCAAGGCTATTGAATGCAATCTGCCCTGTTATTTAACCCATAACTGGAGGGAGAAAGAGGGAGAATAGACGGATTAATAACTTTCCCAAGTGTATTTGCGCGTAAGTGAATGCAAAGAATTCAACAGGAATTCTTTTACCTTTAGAATGTTTTCATAGAACACAAACACATAGTAAATTAGAATAAAATGTTTTGAACCAATGATAACCAGATTCACAGGTGGTCAAACTAAAGGATTTTTACCTGTAGAATGATTAGATAAAAACACAAACCAATATTAAATTAGAATAATGCGTTATGATCCAATGATGAATGGATTAAAAGTAATTTGGACGACAGAATTTTCGACCTTTAGAATGGATCGATATAATCACAAAGGATTAGTTAATTAGAATAAAGCGTTTTGATACAAAGATAACCGGATTTAAAAAATCCAAAGTACTGATTGAATGAGATATTTACAAATTATAAATTACGATAAATCCTTTTGATCAAATGATGACCGCATGAAAAGAAGGTCGAACTACAGGAATTTTACCTGTAGAATGAACTGATAGAAACAAACAAATAATAATTGGAGATTAAGCATTTTGATCAAATGTTGACCGATGAAAAATATTTATTTTTAATTTATTATACCTATAAAATTGATTAAAAGAAACAAATTACGGGTGAGTTTTGAAATGGTACTAAAATCTTATAGGACTAATCCTAAAGATGTAATGTTTGCTGTTATTTGCTCTCTCATAATAACCAGTCGATACTCCATTGAAATGAGTTGTCAAGAAAAAATATTCAGTTATAATTTTAACATTCTCAAAACAGTTGTAGACGATGATGGCATCTCTGAACATGTCGTGAATATTCATATGGGTATTTTTATTTTTTATTTTTAGGAGAAATCCAGTTGCCATTTTGACAGATCTCTTGATTGTTTTATTTCATGAATTTGAACTTTTGATTCTTTTTTTTTAATTCTACTGCAAATAAATCTTTAACAAGAAGCTGACGAACGCCACCAACACTAAAAAAATGATAATTGGAACTTTTTCTGTGACATTGTTGATTTCTATGTTTTTCTTTGTTTTTCTGGGTTTTTTTTTTGTGTGTGTGTTTTTCCCCCTTTATATGTCTTCATGTTTTTTTTCTTATCGTCTGTTCCTATCAATTTGCATTTTCGCCCACTTATTCGCCAGCAAATCCCAAATTTCGTTGGCAACAATGCATTCGCTCGGAATGCATCAATCCATTCAATGTTTTCGAGTGTTTCAAGACAATGTAAGACGCAATTGCAGAAAAAGAGTATCGCCGTGTGTGTATGTGTGTGTGTGCGTGTGTGTTTGTGCGTAGAAAGAGGTGAAATAAATTAAATAAAGATGTAGAAGAAATTATAGGCGAAAAGGAGGAAGCCGGTCGCGAAGAAGATGAATGAAAAAGAAAACAAGAAAAATTATGCAAATAAAATGAAGAAAACTCTAACGAAGAAGAAAAAGATTCAATTAGATGGACAAAATAAAAAACGACAAAGAAGAAGGAGGAGCAGGATGAGGAGGAGAACGTTAAAAAAAGGAAGGGAGAAAAGAATAAGAGGAGAAGTAGTGGTAGAAAAGAGGAGGTGGTGTAGTAGAAGAGGAAGGGGAGGAAAAATCGAAGAGGAAGAGAAATAAAAAAATAAGAGAAGGAAATATTAAAAAGAGAAGGAGGAGGAGTGGTAGAAGCAGAAGAGGAAGAGGAGGAGAATAAGAGGAGAAATCGAAGAAGAGGAAGAGAAGTCAAAAAATAAAAGAAGGGGAAGAAGTAGAATAATAATAATAAGAGGAGGAGGAGGAGTGGTAGAAGAAGAGGAAGAAGAGTAGAAAAGAAGAAGAAATCGAAAATGATGAAGAGAAGTAGAATAATAATAATAGGAGACGGATTAGAAGGAGAAGAGGAGGAGGAGGAGGGTTAGAAAAAGAGAAGGAGCATTATTAAAAGAAGTGGAATACAAGAAGAAGAAGAGGAGGAGGAGAAGAGGAGAAGTAGAAGACGTACAAGAACAGAAGAAGAGAACGAGTAGATGAAACCGAGGACTAGTAGAAAAATCAAAGAGTCAAAGCAAGAGTAGAAAAAGAGAAGGAAGAAGATTAGAATTAGAGGAGGAATAGAAGAAGAGGAGGAGACGAATACGAGAAGGAGGCATAGTACAAGAAGAGGGATAAAGAAGAAGTGTAAGAAGAAGAAGAAGAAAAAGAAGAAGAAGAAGAAGAAATTCATGACAGCAAAAATAAAAACGAAGGCATCAAAGAAAAAGTAGCCAATAAAAACGAAATACACAGTTTTGTAAGAAAAAGACAGACATTTTCGGAGGAATAGAAGAAGACAAAATGGCGCAAATGGATTGAAAATGAAGATTTATCTATAAAAAAAAAAGATGTTTTAGAAAAAGCAAAACTTGTTTTTATCTTCTTCACGACGAAGAAAAAAGTTTGAATCATGAAAACACGGAAGACCTGTAAAAAATTCCAGCATTTATTTCCTGAAAGAAACGAAAGATGATGTAATGAAAGGCGACTAAGATACAAATGAAGAAATCAAAGAAAAAGAAGTGAATAATTCTGTTTCGTAAAAACAAGATCGAGATTAAAAGAAATGGAAGAAAACAAAATGGCGAAAGAAGGTTGAAATTAAAATTTTATCTTTTAAATAAATAATAAAGATTTAGAAAAAGTGTTACATTCTTTTGTAATGTTTACATTATTTGGAATGTTGTCCTCATCTTTGTTGAAATTTGTACAACGTTTCGGCCGTTGTACGATTTTTTACAAATATTTTCCTAGCAATTGTTCAGATCAGCTTTCACCTTTGGTATGTCGACATTACGAATTTAAGCGCAGTACTAGATTGTCAGATAGATATCATTATTTTACAGTTGAATGTAACCGTAAGTTCTATGTTAAGTGTTTCTTCTCTAGCATTTATCGCTTATGGGAATCTTCCAGACTTCTTCCTTTCAAGTTAAATTTTATCTTCAAAAATTTAAATAAAATATCAAATCCCTAACATCTCAGTGGCTTTATTGCCTTACAAACTAAAAAAACAAGTGAGAAAAATGTATTATTTTTTAAACCACACCCAAGTGGTTTTAGTCTTAGACTGGTTACTAGCCAAGGTTTACGTTCCTAATCTAATTTTGTTATTAATCTCTAGGGAAGATTCTTACTTTTCCCCAGGCTATTTCTGAAGGAGCGAATGCAAAACTCTCGGCAGAATTGCAAAACCCTCGGCATGAATTCGATACGTTAGACTTACGGATCTATAGCGTTCAAACATCAGTTTTTGTATGATCCAGTGTACTAACGGGTTGGTTAGTTTAAGTGACTTGACCCAAAGAGTTACGAGTTCAATGCCTGGCTACAGCAGTGATGGACAAATAACTTAGAGAGTTGAGTTAAAGGAAGATAACTACATGACATTCGGAAGTGACATCGCACATGAAATTAGAATGATATACCCCAGTGCTCAAAATAAAAGATTCGGTTCAAAATTCCTAGCACCTGAAGATGCCCCTTAGTGTACCACGGCCAAAACGCCGTAAACATGGCAATAAAGATGAGAATAATGGTTAGCAAGCTTGTCTCACTAGAACCTATTACAACTGAGTAGTGACTTCGAGTCTCACTGGGTACCCAATGCCTTAGGCCTTGCGCCACATCTAAGCGGCGCTTAGTAAAAAAAAAATCAACTCATTTCAAAAGTATAAACAAATGAAACTTCAGTTGAGTTCGTTATAGTCACCTACGCCTAAATACCACTGGGAAAGATATGAATCCACCTCTTACTTCGCAGCTATAGGTTAATTATTAAAACTTTTATCACCAAATAAATATTATCTGCTAAAAATAAAATTCTTACAATGTAAAAGTATTTTCTGGCTTTAAATAGCCTGCATAGAGTTGATAAGCCATAGAAAATGAAACAATCAAATCAAATCAATTGATATGATAATATCACTGACAACCGTTACGCTACCCGCATATCCATCTTAGTGGCATAACTGGGCTTATATTCGTAAAATTGCGCTAAATATGTTGTTTAATGCCGATTTTATTGTGTAAAATTTGACTTGCATAATAAAGTCTGACAATAAAAATATGCGAAGGGACGGCTTTAATGAAAGTTGTTCAAGTTTAGTAATTCGTACAAAAGTTGTACTGATTCTTCGGTGGATACAGGTAGAAATACTTGATTGAAATGAAGAATTGACAGGACTAAATGATCAGCACGCTAGTTGCGAATATTTGCAAGGCTCAAATACAAAACGTGTAAAATCAAATTAAAAAAAAGATAATAGCAGGAATAAATTGAGAACAGATAAAAAAAATATCTTCCATTTAACTATTTTATTTCTAAGCTTATTTTTTAACGTTAAAAAATTGGTTGTTTTATTTACCATTGAAAAACATTTTCTCTTATCATATTTTTGTATAGCAAAAAATAAAATGCTGGGATTGCAAAACATGTCTACAAAGACATGTATGCGCATGCGCTACTGAATCTTGAATGTGTGCGCATGCGTGCATAAACTTCTGCATCTGATTTTATGCTTCTGATTTTTGGCGTTTTATTATTTGTAAAATGTTTTTTGTTTTGCTTTTTAATTTCTATTTTAACGCACTTACACCAATGGTTATTACCGCCTCTTCAATAAATATTCCATGTGAAATCGTAGGGTTTCATATTGAACGCTTATCAATGGTGCTCAAAACCCATTTAACAAATGACACCAAAGCTGATTGCCCGTTTCTGCGTTACTAAATCTCACTCTGTCCTTCCCAATTCTCTGTTAAAACATCCCCTAGTGAATTATTTTATCTTTTTCTTATTACACTCTATCTTCACCCTTCCATTATAATTTCGTGTTTCGACATAATAAGCACTCCTTATCTTCCTTTGTAAATGACGTTAATTTGGGTCGAGAACAATTTCTTTCTCACCGTTATTCTTTCGTCAATTACTTCTTCCTTTCTTTCGATTTTTATTTCATTTTTCCTTTATCTTTTTTTTCTATTTTTCCTGTTTTCTTATTATTATAATCTTAACGTTCTTCCTTTAATTAAATCTTTTTTTCTGTCTTTCTTTCAATCGTTCTTTCTTTATTTTGTTCTTTCGTTATGAAAGAAAGTAAGAACAAAAGAACGAAAGAAAGAACCAACGAAATAAAAAAAAGAACGAAAGAAAGGAAGAAAGAAAAAATAATGAAAGAAAAAATTAATTCTTCTTTATTTATTTCTTTCGTTCGTTCTTTTTTTATTTTGCTGGTTCTTTCTTTCGTTTTTTGTTTTGCTCTTACTTTCTTTCATTTATTCTTTCTTTCATTTATTCTTTCTTTTATTCTTTTGTTGTTTTTCTTTCATTCGTTTTTCCTTTCCTTCTTTTGTTCTTTCTTTCATTCTTTTTTCTTTCTTTCTTTCTTTCGTTTATTCTTTATCTTTCGTTCTTTCTTTCGTACTTTTTCTTCTAGATTTCTTTCATTTGTTTTTTCTTTCGTTCATTATTCTTTCTTTCATTCTTTCTTTTATTCATTCTTTTTTTTTGTTCATTCTTTCTTTCGTTCTTTTGTTCTTTTTTCTTGCTTTTTTCATTTATTTAATGGGTTCTTTCTTTCGTTCATTTTTCTTTCGTTTTTTTCTTTCCTCCATTCCTGCTTTCATTCGTTCTCATTTTCTTTTCCTTTCTTTCTTTTTTTTATTCTCTCTTTCGAATTTTTCATATTTTCTTCCATTTCTTTCACATTTTCTTTCTTTCATTCTTTCTTCATTCATTTAATTGCTTTCATATCTTGTTTTCTATCTGTATTCTTAGAGGCATTACTTCTTACATTTATTTTTCTTTTTACTTTTTAAAAAATCTTTTCTTTCATTCAGTTTTTCTTTTTTCTTTTCTGTTATTCTCTCATTTACATTATCGTGCTTTCCCATTTATACCTTCTTTCTTTTCTTGTATTTTCTTTTCTTTTATTCTTTTTTATCTTGCGATTAATTTTTCTGTCAATAATATTTTTTTGATTTGTTTTTTTTCATTTGTGACAGAACATTTTTTATATATTATTCCTTTCCTTCTTCATTTTTCTTCTTTCTCTAATTTCTTTTTCATTTATATTTTTCCGCATTTCTCTCTTTCGTTTATTTTCCCTCTTTCTCTCTCTTTTTCTTTTTTTTTTCTTTACCGACATGAATTTCTTCTTTTTTTTTTTATAGCTTATTATATACCTTCAGCTTTTTTCTTTATTTTTTCTATCTTTCTTCGTTTTTTCCTTCTGTATTTTTTTTATCCTTTTTTCTTTTTTGTTTTTTCTTTGCTGTTTCTTTTTATCTATATTTCTTTATTATTTTAATTTTCTTCTTTGTGTATTTTTATTCCTTAATTGACATTATTCTCGTATTTTTTTATTTTCTTCTTTTTCGTTCATATTTTCTTTTTCATACCACAGTTTGTAGTTTTTTATTCTTATATTCTTTCCTAAGAGTCTTTCTTATTTTTCTATGTTTATCATTCCTTCTCTTCTCCTCTTTATTTTTCTTCCCCTCACCTTTACCATTTAGCTTTGTACTCCCCACACGCTCTACCCCCTTCTTTGAAAATACCATTTCTGTCCCTTTTGTCAATTTCTAGCATTTTCTTTCAATCTGCTCCTTGTGATACGATGATGGCTGAGAAAATCACGTGTCGCTAGTGAAAGAGATTCGGGAGAAAAAGAAATGGGAAGGAAAAAGAAAGAATTCAAAAAAGGGGATAGCAAAAAGAAAAAGAGAGGGCAGCTGGAATAAAAGATGAAAAACTCATTAAAATCTGGCGAAAAAAAAAAGTGGAGAAAATGCAGGGATGAATTTGACAAAAAAATCACATTCAAATAAAGTAATTAAATTGGGGAAAAAAATCGAAAAAATTGAAATGAAAATGATGTCAATATTGAAGACAACATTGTTATGATGATGAACATCATCATTATTATTAAGTAAAGAGAGGAAAAGACGAAAGAGGGTACTTTCAGCTTAGTAGTGGCGATGGTGTTAGACATGCCATTTATTATCATTATTATTATTAAATGAAGAGAGGAAAGGAGGACAAAAGAAAGTAGCGGTGATGGCGTTTATTATTATTATTATTATTATTATTATCATTATTATTATTATTATTATTACTAATATCATTAAATAAGGGGAGAAAAGGACGAAGACTGTACTCCCATGGTGTTAGAAATCCAATTATTATTATTATTATTATTATTATTAAGCAAAGACAAGAAAAGAAAAAAACTGTACTCTCATCATACTAGCAGGGAAGTTGTTAAACCTGTCATTTATTATTATTATTATTATTATTATTGAGTAAAAAGAGGAAACGAGAAAGACTGTACTCTCATCGTAGTAGTGGTGATGGTGTTAGACCTGCCATTTATTATTATTATGGTGTCATTTCTCATCATAGTTTCTTTCTGCTATGGTCGCACTACCAACCAAGCCTGCGGAAAGACCTAACGCATGTCGTGGGGTGTTGTTATGGCTCCATTTCATGTTTTTTATATCTCCCCTATCATCCCTGGCGTTACATAGACAAAGTTCTCCTTAGTGTGTCGGCTGTACTTAATAAGATAATTTTTGTGTATATCTCTTAAGCTGAGGTTTCCAGGGATTCTTTCAATGTGTTGTTTTGTTCCATTTTTTTTATCATTCCAAGTGCACCTACTATCACTGGCACGATTCTTGTTTTTAATTTCCACATTTTTTTCTATTTCAATTTCCAGGTCTTTATATTTTGACAGTTTTTGAATTCTTTGGTTGCTTTGTTACAATCCGCTGAACAAGCCATATCAATTAATAGGCAAGTTTTTTTCTGGTTTTTACCAATAATGTTCGGCCTATTTGCTTCAATTTTTCTGTCGGTGTAGATGGTTTAATTCCATATAATGGTGACATCTTCTATTTCTGTAACCGGTGCTGGGTGATGTTCATACCAGTTTACATATTTTCCATAGTGTTTGCACATTGTCCAATGTAAATATTGCCCCACTCTATAGTGATGATTTTTATATTCATTTGGGGCAAGTGCAGAACATCCTGAGATTAAATGGTCTATTGTGTCTTGGTATTTATCACAGAACCTGCATTTTGAATCCACATTATTATGTATAATATTTGCCTGAAAGTTCCTAGTGAAAAGACTTTGGTCTTGCGCTGCAAGAATAAAGCCTTCAGTGTCAGACTTTAATCCAGATGCACGTAACCATCGATGAGTATTAACTTTATCAACACTAGATTTATTAGCACTTTCTGGATATTGGCCATGCAGAGGCTTGTCTTGCCAGCGTTGTTTCATCTGTTCAAAAGCTTTATCTTTGGCTTTCATTTTCATATATTTTGCCGCAATAGTTGGTTCTTGGCTTCTGTTTTTCTTTTCTACAGAATCTACTAAATGTAAATCTTGTCTGTATTTACTGCCTTCTTTTATTATTGAATATTTTTTCTTTCTTTCTTCATGTTGCCTTACTAATTGTATCATCCAATCCTTTGTTGTTTCTATGTATGTTAGTAAGCCAATAGTTGTTGTCTTGTATGACAATTCCAGCTGAATAAGACCCCTTCCACCTTCTTTACGGGGTATGTATAGACGGTCTACATCAGCCTTTGGATGATGCATCTTATGCTTAGAAAGAAGCTTTCTTGTTTTAGCATCCATTCGTCTGATGTCGTTTAGAGTCCAGTTTAAGATGTTCAAGCTATATTGGACAGCTGGGATTGCAAGGCTATTAATGGCCATAACTCTGTTCTGTGAATTTAATTCAGTTTTTAATATCATTCGTAGCCTTCTATAGTACTCTTTACGCACTATTTCTTTCATTTTTTTATGGTGAATGTTTTCGCTCTCATTTACACCTAGGTATTTATAAGCTTCTTCTGGTTTTAATTCTTTTATTGTTACAGCAGGGTCTAGGCTAATTGAGGATGTTTCTTGTATTGATCCACGTAAAACTGTAGCTTTAGCACATTTATTCAAATTAAATTTCATTCCAATGTCTTCGCTGAAGCATTTTACAGTTTGCAGAAGACCTTCCAGCTCATTATCATTCTTAGCATATAACTTTAAGTCATCCATGTAAAATAGATGGCTTATTTTCTTTTGGCCTATTTTATAACCACATTCTGTCTTATTAAGTTGACTGGTTAGTGCTATTAATGATATGCAGAATAGTAAGGGAGATAAAGAATCACCTTGAAATATACCTCTTTTGATGTTTATTTCACCAGACTTATAGGTTCCATTAATATGATTGAGGTAAAGGGTTGTTTTCCATATCGACATGCATTGTTTGATGAAATTGATGATGACGGGTGATATCTTGTATATATTTAAAGTCTTTAAGATCCAGGAATTTGGTACACTATCGAATGCCTTATGATAATCTATCCAGGCAATACTAAGATTTTTCTTTGCATTGTAGCAGTTTTCCAGGATCAATCAACAATAAGTAATTGGTCTTTATATTCGTAGCAGCCATGTTTGCAACCTTTTTGTTCAAGCGATAGTGTGCCATTTCTTTCCAAGAAGAAATATGTCTGTTTTGTTAAAATAAATGTTAATAGTTTGTATGTTATCGGAAGGCATGTAATTAGTCTGTAGTTTTTCGGGTTGTTTGTGTCACTATTCTTAGGTAGAAGAAATGTAATTCCTTTGATCATCCATGCAGGAATTTTAGTGGGATCGTTAACCATTTATTCAAGTTCTTTGGCTAGTTTTTATGATCTTTATCTAAATAATATAGCCAAAAATTAGGAATTTTATCTATTCCTGGAAATTTTCAACTGTGCGCTTTCTTCAGTGCGCATTTAATATCCTCTTCTGTGATTCTAGCCCATATATGTTCTGGTTTATTTTTCATTCGTTCTATCTCTTACGCAATCCAATCTACTTCTTTGTTATGTTCTTTAAGGCAAGCCCATATTTTTTCCCAGAACTGTATAACTTCTTCCATTTTGTGGAGGTGGGGACTGTCACTTCAATTCTTTTTTTACCTATTTCCCAGTAAAATTTCTTTGCATCAGTTTGAAAAATCTTGTTTTGTCTGTAGAATCTTGATCAGTTCTCATAGCGTCTTATTCTTTGGGCCTTCAGTTGTATTGTTTACTTTATTTTTTCCTCTGTCGATAGGACTTCATTTTCATTTCTAATGTTGTATTTTCTTTCGACTCTTCTGTCTTTTCTAGTTCTTACATTTATTTCTCTTGTCAGTTTATGGAGTACTGATAGTTCACTTCTAAGTTGTTCGATTTAATTTTTCTAATTTTATTTTGCCAAGGTGGATCTCATGTCTGCGAGACAGCCTTGTTTTTAATTTGATGTTCGATTTTTTTGTTGCTGCTATTGCCGATGCATATATTGCTTCATTGAGATTTATATGAGTGTGTTCTTCATTTAAAAAGAGTGCTGCGTTGTAGAGCTTAATAGTTTCGAGGTTATGCTTTGTTGGTTGTAATTTTGGGAGCTGTTCTCGTTCCTCCATTGCAATATTTTGTATCTGACTTATATGGTTCTTGATTTCTTCCTTGGCTTCTTGTATACTGTTCTTGTTTTCCGTAAAATAATTCTGTTCCTTGTGTTTTGAACTCGATTTATTGTCGTCTTGTAACTGACTCAGATCACACCTTTCCAGCACTTCTAAACTTACAGCATTATCTTCACAGTGATTTGTGTGTATCACGGTTTCTACATTATGACCTGTGGCTTGTTTGATGCTACTACTTTTATTTCTGATTCCGGTTCCTTTTTATATTTTGTTGATTCGTCTATTCTGGCTGAAATTCGTTTTATCTCGTTAATTTCAGCCTCTGTCAATCGGTTATTTCGCATGATGTATCTTCTTACATTGGCTAATTTATTTTTATCATTCTATTTGTTTGTCCAACTTTTTCTTGCCAAATGTCATAGGTTTGGCGAGTGATGTTTTTTGAGGTTTGAGTAACACTTCATGAAATGCAGTCATGACGACTTTTTACTCCTCACGAGACCATTTTATTTTTTCTTTCTTTAAATATACGGTTACAGATATATCTGGAGAATTTTCAGGGCCATCATTAGGATTATCCTGGTTGTGGAGACCTGAAGATTCATTCTTTGTGTAGGAGTTTGTTCCTATAGCAGATTTTTCGACCTCAGGTAGGTTCCCTCCTGAAGGATGGGCTCCCTGTTTATCCACTGAAAGAGCCATACTGGGCCATTTATTTCTATTTGTAATTCTCATATTTTTCTCACGAGTGACGCACGGGTCCAAACGTCCACCCAAAGTTGCCCTGCACGTTGGGTAACGGTCTTTTACAAACAGGGTCCCGAAGCCTGTGGGGGATCGTTTGTGACCTCATAACGCAGTAGCCATTCACTCCTCGGCACGATTAACACCTTGAGTTGCGAGTTGTTGTTCGGAGTTTTTTTCTCCTAAATGGGTTGCCAAGCGACAGCTGACAGAGAGGCGATTGGATTTCAAAGAGAAAAACGCTGGTTTAAAATAAAACTTGGGCGTAGCAGCCACTCAACGAAACAAAACATCACTACACAAGAGTATTTTGTTAAAAAAAAATTTGCTACTACCTTGAAACAAAAGAAATTGTTAAGAGAAAAAATATTAATGGAAAAGAAAAAGTTGACATTCGTTTAAGTTTATTAGTGCTGAGAGATTTAAAATAAAAATAATAATTTGTTCGTCCACTGTATATTCAGTTATTTTTTAATTAAAATCGTCGAAAATAGGGTTATCAAAATAAAATAAATTAAATAAGTAAATAAAATGAATAAATAAATACAAATAAATATATAAAAAAATACGTATTCTTTCTAAAATAAGAATATTGTAGAAATTATAATCTAACTGTTTTTCATCGTATTTTTCCTGTTGTTTTGTCTTGTTTTTGTTTTTAAGAAAATTATAATAGTTTAAAAAATTATTTCGAAATATCGACAACTAAAGGGAAATATGAATAATAAGAAAACTTATGATTCTATTTATTAGGATCATTTAAAGAAGAAACATAAATTAAATAGTATATGAAGAAAAATTCATGTTTATGTTAAAATAGTAAAACAGAATTTCATATAAAAAAAAGATTCAAAGAGAAAGACGCTGGTTAAAAGAAAACAAACTTGGACGTAACAGCCGCTCAAAGGAAAAAAACATCACTACATTTAGATAGTATTTTGTTAAAAGAAAAAAGTTATTGCTACCATCACTAGTCCTTGCAAAAAAATAATTGTTAAGATAAAATAAAAAAATTTAATAGAAAAGAAAACATTGACATACGTTTGAGTTTATTACTGCAGTGAAATTTAAAAATAATAATTTGTTCGCCCATAGTATATTCTGTTATTCTTTCATTAAAGTCGTCAAAAATAAGGTTATCGAAAAATAAATAAATAAATAAAATGAATGAATAAATAAAAATAAATAAATACGTATTCTTTCTAAGAAAGAATATCGTAGAAATTGTATCAAACTGTTTTTCGTGTTTTTCATCGTATTTTTTTTCTGTTGTTTTATTTTTTGTTTTTAAGAAAGATTATCATAGTTTAAAAAATATTTCGAAATATCAAAAACTAAGGGAAATATGAATAATAAGAAAACTAGTTGAGAATTGGAGTAGATAGACTAAACTATCGCCAGGTTCACACTCCACCTACGTCTATTGAACAGGTGAAGAGGTTCATCCCTTGTTTCCTGTTTAGGTTGTGGTTTCCGGTTTTTCTCTTTTCAAATCTTTTCACTCTTACCTAACCCTCTGCGCATCAGTGGCGTTTTCGCCTTGCTTGGGGTGATATGATTTTAAAAAAATGAATCTATTAGGATCATTTAAAGAAGAAACAGATAAATTAGATAATATACGAAGAAAAATTCATGTTTACGTTTAAAATAGTAAAACAAAACTTCATTAGAAAAAAAACGTTACGTTTTCAGGAGCCTCAGAAAAAAAACGTCATTCTCGTTGTAATTCCAATCCAATTGTTATTATTATTATGTCATTTTTCATCATATTTCGATTTCTGCTTTGGTCTCACTACCAACCAAGTCTGCGGGGAGACCTAAGGCAGGTAGTGGCGTGTTGTTATGGCTCCATTTCATGTTTTTCTATCTTCCCTATCATCCTCAGCATTACATAGATAAAGTTTTCCTTAGTGTGTGGGCTGTACTTAATAAGACAATTTTTTGTATGTCTCTTAAGCTGGGGTTTCCAGGGATTCTTTCAATGTGTTGTTTTGTTCCATTTTTTATCATTCCAAGTGCACCTACTATCACTGGCACAACTCTTGTTTTCAATTTCCACATTTTTTCTATTTCAATTTCCAGGTCTTTATATTTTGACAGTTTTTCAAATTCCTTGATTGCTATGTTACAATCCGCTGGACAAGCCATATCAATTAATAGACAAGTTTTCTCCTTCTGGTTTTTAACAATAATGTCTGGCCTGTTTGCTTCAATTTTTCTGTCTGTGTAGATGGTGTAATCCCATAGAATAGTTACATCTTCTATTTCTGTAACCGGTGCTGGATGATGTTCATACCAGTGTTTGTTTACAGCTTTTCCATAATGTTTGCACATTGTCCAATGTAAATATTGCCCAACTCTATCGTGGCGATTTTTATATTCGTTTGGGGCAAGCACAGAACAGCCTGAGATTAGGTGGTCTATTGTTTCTTGGTGTTTATCACAAAACCTGCATTTTGGATCCATATTATTATGCATAATATTTGACTGAAAGTTTCTCGTGAAAAGACTTTGGTCTTGTGCTGCAAGTATAAATCCTTCAGTTTCAGACTTTAATCCAGATGCACGTAACCATCGATGAGTATTAACTTTGTCAACATTGGATTTATTGGCACGTACTGGATATTGGCCATGCAGAGGTTTGTCTTGCCAGCGCTGTTTCATCTTTTCAAGTGCTTTATCTTTGGCTTTCATTTTCATATATTTTGCCGCAATAGTTGGTTCTTGGCTTCTGTTTTGCTTTTCTACAGAATCTACTAACTGTAAATCTTGTTTGAATTTACTGCCTTCTTTTATTATTGAATATTTTTTCTTTCTTTCTTCATGTTGCCTTACTAATTGTATCATCCAATCCTTTGTTGTTTCTATGTATGTTAGTAAGCCAATAGTTGTTGTCTTGTATGACAATTCCAGCTGAATAAGACCCCTTCCACCTTCTTTACGGGGTATGTATAGACGGTCTACATCAGCCTTTGGATGATGCATCTTATGCTTAGAAAGAAGCTTTCTTGTTTTAGCATCCATTCGTCTGATGTTGTTTAGAGTCCAGTTTAAGATGTTGAAGCTATATTGGACAACTGGGATTGCAAGGCTATTAATGGCCATAACTCTGTTCTGTGAATTTAATTCAGTTTTTAATATCATTCGTAGCCTTCTATAGTACTCTTTACGCACTATTTCTTTCATTTTTTTATGGTGAATGTTTTCGCTCTCATTTACACCTAGGTATTTATAAGCTTCTTCTGGTTTTAATTCTTTTATTGTTACAGCAGGGTCTAGGCTAATTGAGGATGTTTCTTGTATTGATCCACGTAAAACTGTAGCTTTAGCACATTTATTCAAATTAAATTTCATTCCAATGTCTTCGCTGAAGCATTTTACAGTTTGCAGAAGACCTTCCAGCTCATTATCATTCTTAGCATATAACTTTAAGTCATCCATGTAAAATAGATGGCTTATTTTCTTTTGGCCTATTTTATAACCACATTCTGTCTTATTAAGTTGACTGGTTAGTGCTATTAATGATATGCAGAATAGTAAGGGAGATAAAGAATCACCTTGAAATATACCTCTTTTGATGTTTATTTCATCAGACTTATAGGTTCCATTTATATGATTGAGGTAAAGGGTTGTTTTCCATATAGACATGCACTGTTTGATTATTATTATTATTATTGAGTAAAGAGAGGAAAGGAGAAAGGCTGTACTCTCATCGTAGTAGTGGTGATGGCGTTAGACTTGCCATTTATTATTATTATTATTACTATTATTATTATTATTATTATTATTATTATTATAATTATTATTATTATTATTATTATTATTATTATTATTATTAAGTCAAGAAGAAAGGAGAAAGACTTTGCTCTCATTGTAGTCTTTGATATGTTGCTGAATCTGCTATTTATTAATATTTTTATTATTATTACTACTACAAATACTAATAATCTTTGTCGTATTCATTTCCTGGGTCGTTTTATATTTTCATTTATCATCTCAGAGATGGCATCCGTTTTCTTTGAGGTCTTTCCATTATTCAAGATTTGTTGGCTTGTAATGTGTGATTGGTACATGGCGAAGTTCCAGAGATTTGTGGACATCTTCATCTCCTGGCGCTGATGTCCTTTTGTGTTCATGGCATTTTTCTCCATTGGCATGGTCATATGGATTTCATAACGATAACCTGGATGTGGCTAATGGTCAAGAATATGCAGCACCCTGTGAGTATTTGATCTGGCAAGTCAAGGTTGCTAATCATTACAACACGATGACGTGCTTGATTTTCTAAGCATAGCTTAGAATTGCACAAAACCGAATGTGCGGAGTACCCCCATTGAGGAACGAACTCGTTACTAAGTAGTCACTGATCTGGCGAATCACGCTTGAGAGCCATTACAGCACGGACAATGTTATAATGTTTGCATACTTTCCAATGCAGATTTCTCTCGAATCTAGCGTTTCTCAAGCGGTGCGCAGTAATGCGTCAGAAAAAGTAGCAAGATGCGCCCCAAGTTAACAGAGGAATTTATAAATTATTTTTATATCTGATCTAAACTTATTTATAAATGGAACTTTGTCTGTGTGTGTGTGTGTGTCTGTGTGTGTGTGTGTGTGTGTGTGTGTGTGTGTGTGTCTGTGTGTGTGTCTGTGTGTGTGTGTCTGTGTCTGTTACCTATAGACTCCGAAATGACTGAACTGATATTCTTGAAAATTTACACAGTTGTACTATAAGCGTCTGCGAGTGTTATTAGCTAGGTTTTGTGTCGAAGTACCCCCGATAAATATCGAAAATCGATAATCGAAAAAATCGGGTTATAGAAGGAGTGGTCCGATTTTAATCAAATTTGATACACTCATAGACAAAGACATAAGAAACGATATTCAGAAGTTTCAAGGTTGCAGTTCTTACAATAGTGCAGAAAATCGATGATATATACATATATATATATTCGGCAAGATGTGTGTGTGTGGGACTGTGTATGTGTTTATCTGCCTGTATGTCTGTATTTTTTTCAGCTCTTTTATTTTAATTTTTGCTTCGGGTTTGGCTTTAAGTAGGTATAATTATAGTTCTTAGTCTCAGCCATGATGCCATTTACTCAGAGGACTTATTTAGCCTTCAAAATTCAGTTTACGACGAAAACAAATTATTTGATATCGATACCAGGAAATCAAAATTTCACTTACATCCATTCATTTTTCTTTCAGTCTACGGTTTCGCTTTAACTGGAAACAAATATTGCTTTTTAGTCTTTCGTGCCAACGTCCAAAGAGTCTGGGCTCCAGGACCATGGATTAGTTTTAAAGCTTTCATTACACCCGAGCAACGCCGAGCTATACTGCTAGTTTGAAAAATAAGAAGGTCGGGTCACTATGTAAGGCCAGGAAGTTTTTCCCGTTTGAATTCATCCTGTACATATATAAATCTACTATCCGCCCGTTTATTGGATACTATTGCCACACCTGGTCGGGTGCCCCTGCTATTCACCTCGGGGTTCTTGACAAAATCAAACGGAGAATCTGTAATGTGATCGATCCCGGCTTGGCAGTTCAACTGCAGTCACTCTCTCACCGGCGAAATGTGGCTTTCTTGTGTCTCTTCTACAAATATTTTCACTGTTTTTCTGCTCCGATGTATTAACTTTTTCTGCTCCCTATGTATGAATTTACTCGATCTACTAGACTAGCAACTAGGTCCCACCCTTTTACAAGGAAACCAATAAAATGTAACCGCAACTTCTACTTTACAAGCTTCTTTTCTCGCACTTCATGCCTGTGGAATTCCCTTCCGTTTACTACAATTCAGCTACAATCTCCAAGAATTTAAATGTAAGGTCAATAGTCATCTCCTATCTCAATGACTCGCATCTGTTCTCTCATGCTCTTTTCTCCATCAACTCTATCAACTCTCATCACACTAGTATTCTCATTTTTCTCTTGCCCACTTCCTGACACCCCCTATAACGTGTCCCTCTTTCTCATCACATTCCTCCTATGTAACCCCCTGCGCACCAGTGGCTGTAAAACTGCCTTGCTTGGGGTGAATTTTTTAAACAATTTTTTTTAATTTAATTTCAGTTGATAACTGTGGCTCATCCTTAACAGAATAGGGCTTTAAATAACCCGCAAAGGCTGATCTCTAGCTCTGTTGATCGTGGCTTACCAATCAAGCAGAAAGAGGTTCCCATTGATCAATTTTTTAATTTCCATTAATGAAGACTAATTAGTAAAGCATTGAGCATTTTATTGCAATTTTCCATGTCAAACCTCTCTGAATTGGGATTTGATTCCCTTACGATGAGAAAATTATAAAAAGGAATTGATGAAGGAATGTTTATCACATATAAGGCCGAACATTCAAAAAGCTGTCAAAGCACATCAAGCAAGGGTTTCACGTAAATATTCAAAGTAATGCCTTCAAAATGATTATTTCAAGTGATTCCTTTAATTTTTTTCCTATTTAATGTATTAAAATGCTTATTTCAAGTGGTTCCTTTAATTTTTTCCTATTTTCAAATTTCATTACTAATTTTTCTTTATTAAAATTGAAATTGCGCCTCTGAGTTTTAGTTATTCTACAAATGCGCTTTTAATTAAATGTTGATTCATTGATTCGTTTTATACGGTTTATCAACACTTCGCAGGTTATTTAAAGCCAGAAAACTATTTTTAGATTGTAATTTTTTTCAGATAATAATTGTTCATTTGATGCACGTCTTATAATTAACCCATAGAGGGGGGAGAAGAGGTGAATTCATATTTAATCATAATTTTATAAACAAAGAAGAAATTATAATGTGCATATAAAGTAGAGAATCAATTCTCTCTCTCTATATATATATATTCAAAATTTAAACTGATCCCTCACTTAGTGGCCACGGTAGTTTCTATTTATATATATATTCAAGTAAATAAATCTAAAGAACTTGCCTGTGTAGCTAATCAGTATTTCGTTGATGGATTCACGCATTTTGTATGAGTTATCAACAGACAAGAAATTTTAATATTGAGTATAAAGTGGGGGTTCAATTCTATATTATAATCAAACTACTTTTTGGTCACGATGGTTTCTATACATTTATATTCCAGTGAATGTAAATAAATCTAAGACAAACCTATTTAGCTAATCATTATTCCAATGGATATTTTATTGCAATTTTCCACATCATACATTTATGAATTAGGATTTGCTGACATTACCAATATTAAATGCAAAAATAGATCAAATATTAAATGCATTGATAAATAAATGAGTGAATGTTTATCACATACAAGGCCGAACATTCAAAACCGTCAAATCGAATTAAGCACGGGTCTCACGCAAGCAAACTTAAATTTCTGCTAAGCTGATGAGTATTTATGAGCTTTTCTTAAATCTAAAAATGATGAAAAACTAACAACATTTTTACTCTTGTATGTAAATACTTGCTACAAAATTAAACCCTTGCATTTGCCTTGATAAAGTTCCTCAGAGGACGAAACGCCTTGGTTAAGATGAGTTTTCCTCTTGTCGTTATTTATATTGTCCTTTTACACTATCTGAAATTTTCACACACTCACAAACGCGCATACACACGCACATACGCACACATTATATTTGAATTATTATTTGTTCAAAATTATTATTTTTGAATGTTAAACGACTAAGAATTTAAATATGTCGGCTAATGCCAGTTTCGTAGATTTCTGTAAAATTCCGTATTGTTGTCTTTGAGTTTGTTTACATTCTGATATAGACTGATCAGATATTAATTGTTCCATGAAAATCAGAAGAGTACCTATAAAAAGGTGAAATTGAACTTTGTCTTTCATAAAATCTTTCGTGGGTCGATTGGTAAAGACAAGTCTGGTCTAAAGACGACATCATATATAAACTTTCCACTCAAATACGAGAATCCATTTAAAAATAATAATGTTAAATAAATAAAACTTCATATATGTTGGCTAATGCCAGTTTGGTAGATTTTCGTTAAATCCCACAATTTATATATATATATATATATATATATATATATATATATAAAGCGTGTTCAATTTAGACGGATCGAAGTTAGCAGTAAATAAAACAGCGGTGAAATTTTATTGATTTCACTATTGAATCATGTTATTTGAGTCATGGCAATTATGTGTGAAAAATAATATCGCCCAAACGTCTGCCGAGGCTTCAGTCGATGGTCAAAAGTTTTGATGACGTCTCTGCATATTTGCTCCTCGACCTCACCAATATGCCTTATTATATCCTCCTTAAGCTTTTGAATTGCTGTTGGCTTGTTGGCATAGTCCTTACTTTTGAGGTGACCCCAAAGGAGGAAATCCAAAGGTGTCAAGTCGCACGATCATGGTTGCCAATTGACATCACTGTTTCGAGAGATGTTGCGACCTGGGAACTTCTCATTCAATAAAGCCAAATGCATTTCTGTTTGAACGTCCATTTTCATAATAGGCTTCGATAACTTTAACATGTTTTTCGCTTGTAAATCTTTCAATAGTTAAAATTGTCGAAAATTGAAAGAAATTGAGAAAAATTATTAGACGCTTCAGCTTAATTCACATTAAAAATCTGTCCTAGTTATTGGAACACCCTATATATATATATATATGTGTGTGTGTGTGTGTGTGTGTGTGTGTGTGTGTGTGTGTGTGAAAGAGAGAGAGTGTGTGTGCGTGTGTTTTGGCAGAAAATTCTCTTTTATGCATGTCAAATTAAATAAATTGTAAATATTATGTCTGCTAAATTATGTCTGCTAAATTTTGATAAAATCCATTCGTACTCACGAATAAGCGTTCGTGTATTATAATTGAAAGATACAAGAAATGCGCTGTAACTTTACAGTTGATTTTCTTTTCCATTTCTCAATGTTCCTAAGTACTTTTAATCTTTTTCCAAGATCATCTGCAGGGGTGTATGTTGTAATAAGAAAAAACAGCCACGAAACTGTATTGCTAAAAACTACTATATTTTTCTTTTTCCTTCACATGTAACGGTTGACTGTCAGTTTTGTTACTACAGCTTACATACAACTTACACACACACACACACACACACACACACACACACACACACACACACACACACACATATATATATATATATATATATATATATATATATATATATATATGAATAAAGACAAAAGAAAAATGAACATAGCCTTTTGTCTTTATACACATTAAAATTTTACACATTGTCGATAAATCAGTCAGTCATTTAAGTGCCACACGTGATACACGCTTGGGCCCCAAACTTAATAAAAACAAAGTTTTATCGTCAAAATGTTTATATTATTAAGATGTAAGACCGAAATTATCTTTATTACTGAATTAAATTTTTAATCCTTTCTAGTACGTTCGTAATTTTAGTTAAATATCTTGTTTTTCTTGCTTCAGTGGTGACACACTGATAAGTATTGGAATTTTTAGCAATCTTTTATTGTAAAAACACGTTGTTTTGGAAATTCAAATAACTGTCGGATTTTAATGAGACTCTTAGAACTTATTCACAAATGAATTAAATTATTTTTTAATTCTTTTTAGAAAATCTTGTTTAAAAACAATTATATCTGTTACTTCAAATTACTTAATTGTATGGAATTTTGAGAAATCAAAATGTCACTCTCTTCATATTGGAGAATTCAAATCGTTAATTTGTTTTTATCAAATAGAAACACCAAAATCGACTCTGAATCCTAAAATAATAAACGCGATAAAATTATGACATCATTTAATTACAAAAGTTTTTAACTGCTTTTATAAATTACACTATCAAGAACTTAAGAAAAACATTTCAATGAATAATGAATTTTTGTGAGAATAGTTTTCATTAATTTAAATCTTAATTAAAAAATATAATCATTTTTAAAAACTTAAATATTTTGTATTAATTTCAGCTGATATTATTAAGTGAAAGCTATACTTACTAATCATTAATAGCATAGCTTAATGAAAATCTTCAAGAACGTATATCTTAAAAAGAAATAATATTTTGTATTTGTATAAACGTGCTATTCATGGAAGTACGGGCGATCATACACGGCATTATCAGAAAATAATTATTTTATTTATTCGTTTAATTTAATTTTTAAACAACTCCTGCTATATTCACATCATGTTGAAACTCCGGCTTCCGTACGATCAGTGAAATTAAGCAACGTCGAGCTTGGTCAGTATCTAGATATGTAATCGCTTAGAAATACTAGGCGATTTAAGGTTGAACGTGCGCATGGTGTAATGAATAATGGTTCAAAATTGTTTGTCGGAGAGCCGAGTTCAATTCCAGTTCAGTTCGTTATATTCACTTACCCCGTAAATTCAACTCTTCTCTAACGGCTATGGGCTAATTAGTAAGAAGTGTAACACTCAAACCATAACTATATAAAAATGAATAAAACTGCTTACAAAATATTTACATTGCGACAGTGTTACGATTCTTACTAATTAACCCATGGAGTTTCGGTGTACTACTAAAGAAGAACAACCAAGAAATTCTGTTATGCTCTATATTTACTACCAACAGACCTTACTAAAAATGGAATATTGATGCTACAACTGGGTTAAAGTTACACAAGTCACACTTTCCAACCTTGACGGAGTTCAAAATCATCAACACGTCCTTTGTTCTTCAAAACATTAAATCGTCATCTTCTTTAATTTCTGTTCCTGTTCTTTTATTGTCCTTTCTCCTGAATAAGGATTTTTTCAGATTCTTTAATACTCAAGGATGACTTGCTTCTTAGCAACTTTATCGCCTTACTTGAGATTAAATAATTAATAATATATAAACAATGCTTATCTGGGGCAAATAGAGTGAAGAGAATGACCCAATTAAGAACTTACATGATTACAACTATATGTATTGAAGAGTGTCAAAATGTCCTCTTCATATTGGAGAATTCAAATCGTTAATTTGTTTTTATCAAATAGAAACACCAAAATCGACTCTGAATCCTAAAATAATAAACACGATAAAATTATGACATCTTTTAATTACAAAAGTTTTTTAACTACTTTTATAAATAAGATATAAGAACACTATTAAGGACTAAAGAAAAAAAATTCGATGAATAATGAACTTTTGTAAGAATAGTTTTCATTAATTTAAATCTTAATTAAAAAATATATTCATTTTTAAAAACTTAAATATTTTGTATTAATTTCAGCCTTTTCGATGATGCTATTAAGTGAAAGCTATACTTACTAATCATTAATAGCATAGCTTAATGAAAATCTTCAAGAACGTATATCTTTAAAAAAAATTAAAATCTAACGCTTTTTTTAAAGAATGGATCTTACAGATGATACCTTAAATTATGAAAGTATGCGAGAAAAATCATGCAAAATCGACAACGTTATTCAAAAGATAACGTCGGATGGTATTGAAGAAGAGACTTGAAGCATCAGATTTTACAGGAGGATGCGACATCCTAGGCCAGGAATTGAACTCATATTAACAATGGTTTAATCTATTCGGTCGTCATTGCAAAATAATAAAACAAACAATTAATATATACCAGTTTTAGCACGTGAAAATTTTATGATTTACCTATTTTAATTTTCTGATAAATCTTACTTTTTCAGTTAATGATTGAACAAGCTCATGACATGTTCTACGCCAAAAAATTATTATTTTTTTGATGAATCTTAATTCTTCAGTTTGAATAAGCTCAGGGTGAGTTCTACACCAATAAACTATCCGTAGAAATTCCCCTATCGAATCGTTAAATCAGAACTTTAACAAAATATTGGCATAACACTCACAAGTATGGTTTTTTGGTGTTATTTTAAGAGGTAAGCATGTACAAATAAAAAGATTTGAATTTTTTATTTATTGAAACGGCCGCTAAACACTTCTATTTTCCAGTTTTTTTTTCTTTCTTTCCTTCTTCCATTCTATAGGCCGGTTGATGGTCTTGGCTGCAGCTGGTGGACCCTTTGTTGCCTTCTTTTGACATACTCTTCAGCTTTTCTCCTGTCCTCAAAAAGTGGAACAGCCGAAATGAATTGCTCTCCGCCAGTATGGACTGTCCATGGCTTCTGTTTTAAGTCTAATTCCGGGTTGAAGGTTGGAAAACACAATTGGCGTTTGGAAGTTCCACAATGCCATTTGACGTTGACGAACTCGCCTTAAAGTATGGTCCGCGGAGGTCTAGAAAAGGCCATTCAGGTGACATGTTCTGACCCCTGAGGTAATGTTTAAAAATAACAGCTTCAATACTCGACATTTCTGAGTGATTAAGGACTTCGTTGCTGGTGCTTCTGTACTGCCATTTGATGCTGAGGATCTGCGGGGCTTGGTTTGTTGAAAACGTTCAAGATTTTTCATTTTTTTTAGAAACAGGGACCGGGTCTGACATGTGTAGAACAAGGTAGAGATGACGATAGCATGGAACATCACAAAATCGAATATTGCCTTTAAGCACAAATCCTTCTCATAACAGACACTCCTAAGTTTATATCTACTAAAGGTTCGTATCCAAACGTAAACAAAGCCATTTCTAAAGAAGTAATGAATTTTTGTTTAAATTTATTAATCCGACAGATTTGTTTCACTTTAATCGTTATTTTTAATAGATGCTCACATTTGAATAGACGTTCCTTTTATTTTAAACAGTTTTTTTTTTTGTCTACCGGCCTAAATATTCTAGAAATCTAATATCGATTGAGTACTCTGGAGAAATGGTAGATTTTAAAAATACTAGCTACTCCCTGCTATTTAAGCATCGTTCTTCAGCAATGAACTGAACACTCTTGGCTACCGGCGTTTGTTTACATTGTGTTTATAACACGCCAAAAACTACCTTTCTATGCCGTGCGCCGATAGCTTAGGAGTAGAATCTCCGACTGATGTCAAATTAGTCGAGTTTCAATCCCGACTGGAAGCAGTCGGATTTCTAGCCATACTGATGAGCTGTGATAGAGGGAAACAGGATTTGTATGCAGATGACTATATATAAATATATATTACAACCTTCAATACGTTCTTGCTGATTTTTCATGGAAAGTAACGTTTTATTTACAAAAATTAGCAAGAAACATATCCCTGAAAGTATTGTCCATCGCTAGCTACTACTTTTTACCTATTATTCTAGTAGCATTAAAATTTCACGTCGGAAAAGTGACACTTCTTTTGAAGCTAGCCACGAGTCGACCCATTTTGGGGACGTTCTTATAAGCATGAAAGTGCTCATAGTAAACTACATCCGGCTGATCCCATCAAATGCTGAGTAGAAGCTTTGCCGCCAGTCTTGATGCATGACAGGACTTACCTCAGGATCTTTTCACGATACAATGCAAAAGCTTTCCTTTTGCCCCGTTGAAACAGTTGTTCACACATGACAAGACGTCATGATGTAACCCTTTTTTCAGATGGCTGGTATTAATTTTAAATGATTTTCAAAATGAGAAGATATTTCTCTAAAATTGGAGAATACAATTATTTTTATCGGGAAAAGTAGCCGAAGTGATAAAAAGTGGAAAATACGGATTCAGATTACAATGAGTGTAACATTGCTTTTGTTGGGAGAAGTAAGCGCATTTATCAAAGCTAGTTAGTCAGAATATTTGCCAATGGGTTTTGACGATATGTGACTCTAGGTCAAAATATGGCCTTGAAGATTTCCTCTGTACTGATTACCAGGACAGGCAGACAATAAGAGTGGTTTTTTCTCCCTTTCTCCTGGAAGCCGAAATGTTTAAATGATATTATTTATATATCAATATAGTAAGTCATATATAGGGAGGGGAAAATAGAAACCACATACCTAACTTCAACACTCCAGTTTTTAGTCTTTTTAATAAAACTATGGTGAAAAACGGAATGAGTTAATGTGGGCCTC
Organism: Ascarosepion bandense; assembly: GCA_037127315.1. Classification (NCBI taxonomy): domain Eukaryota; kingdom Metazoa; phylum Mollusca; class Cephalopoda; order Sepiida; family Sepiidae; genus Ascarosepion; species Ascarosepion bandense. The sequence goes on along the minus strand of JBBBDQ010000514.1, from coordinate 559,745 downwards.
TTATTTAAAATAGGAAGGTAGAAAAATTGGTTTTGGCCTGAGAGATATTGCAATTCAAATTCAACTAGCTGAAAGTTGAATAAGTCACCGTCCAGTGGGGATACAGAACACGAATATCATGCCACTGAAATACCAGCCAACTGATATCTCTTTTTCGTCACTTTGATTTGCTTGTAACCTTGAATTTATTCGATATACACCACTGGTCATAATTATTAGGCCACCCCAGTTTATTAAAAGAAATGACGTATTTCATACTATTTTTAGTATTTATTGCCAAGTGAATAATTCTAAATAAAAATATAATGGTTCTTTTCTTAATACTGCACAATAACATTTGCATCAAATGAACTGTTCTGGTGTTCAGTTTTTGTTATCTCTTCCCCATGCTAGTCTCTTCTTCTTATTGTCTGGTCGAAGCAAAGGCTTGTGAAATTTTGCAAAGTAATAATAACAAAAGAACCATTCTATTTTCATTTAGAATTATCCACTTGTCAATAAATACTAAAAATAGTATGATATACATCATTTTTTTAAAACTGGGGTTGCCTAATAATTATGGCCGGTAGCGTATATAAATATATATAAATCGACACCGTGTAATTGTGGTCTTAAATCTCGTTTTCATTATATACTAATCCCTTGCATGTCTGAGCTAGCCTTGACAAGTGACATGATCGTTAAATATTAATTAATAATAAAATAGGTAATACCCACACCTTCATTGCCTGCCTTTATTTTAATAAACGCATTGTGATAGTCTTTAAAACCTTCCCATACACCTAATATACACAATGCTTCAAGCAAATTACAAAATTCTCCTATCCTAATACATATATATATATATATATATATATATATATATATATATATATATATATATATATATATATATATATATTATTAATATTAATATATATATTAATCCCCATCCTACCGTCCTACCGTTTGATCAATCGTATTTTTCCTGCAAAAAGGAGGTGTAATTTCAGACACTAGTATCCATTCAAAAGAAAAAACATTTGAAGTAACATAAACAAATATATATTCATACGTATTTATTTGCCCAAGCTCATCAAGTATGCCATGGGTTGTTTTCCCGTGTTTCTCTTTCTCTCTATCTGCTCTTTGAGTATTTGATTCTCTAAGCCCTCCTTCCTCATTACGTAAAACTCCAGGTGTCTCTTCCTAATGCTGTGTATAGGTTTTCTTCTCGTTTGCTTCCTCCCCAAAACCTTGTCGTTGCTCATATGCTTGGTCCATGGTCTCTTCAATCATTCTGTAGAACTTTTGTTACTACGAGTCTCGCCTTCATCTTTGAGAAGATTGTCCAGCATATGCTTCCATATAGGGGCACAGATATCACATAACAATCCAGTACTCCTTTCTATTTTTCCAACGAAATCTTCCTGTCTCCCAATACTTTGCTTAGCATCTGAAATAAGTCTTTGGCCATGCCAGTGCGCCTTCGAATCTCAGTGTCGCACTTCCCATCCTCTACAAGACTCAAAATTGTATTTTTACAGTAAAATTGGCAGCAATAAATTTATTAAAATAATTACCAGCTATGCATTTTGAATACTACAAACTATATATTTTACATAAACACGCGTTTATCTTGAATATATATATATATATATATATATATATATATATATAGATGTCAGATCCATGAACGGCGAGGATAATCCAACAAGATCAAATATTGTGTTATATCTATACAGAGCCCAATGAATGTCATCCAGAGCAATATGATATTTATAAATGAAAACTCAACACATCATTTAGATTGGTTATAAATCATAATTCATTTCTATGAGCTAATTTAGCTCATAGAAATGAATTATTATGTCTCGAAAGAGACATGACTGACTGCGCAGAAGATTATTCCACAGTAGGTTGCCATTGCTTTCTGCGGTAGACTGGTTACCAGCCCAGGCTATAGAATCCAATCTGTCTTATTATTTAACTCATAACTGGAAGGAATAGACGGATTAGTACCTTTCCCAAGGGTATTTGCGCATAAGGAAATCCAGGGAATTTAAATGGAATTCGAACTCGGCTCCCAATTTCTCGTTCCGAGCCGATATCCACTGCACCACATCACACATCCATACAATAAAAAATATTAAGAAACGGAAAAATTTCTTTTGGAACAAAAGGAAGAATGATGAACTGCTATGTAATACCAACCCACTAATATAGCGGTGAACATTTGTCTTTATTTCAGAGATGAGATATTTTGATTATTTAAACTATTTACATTGTTCGGACTGTTGTTATTATTTTTGTTGCCCTATTTACGACGCTTTAGCCGTTCTTTTTAACTGAACTCTTTCTAATTTCATTAGTCATACCTCTTCCAGCTATCTCCCTTTAACTCAACTCTGTAAGTTTTGTATTAAACTCACGAGTCATTTAGTCAAGTCACTGGATCCAACCCAAGCTTTTATCCACTGGGTCATGTGTCCGTTAGAACTTCAGTATATGCATGTTTAGGACTTCTTATAAAACTAATGTCTCAGTAACTAATATTTTTGCCAGAGCTCATATTACAATCTTGTTGTTGTAATTGTTTTTCTCTAGCACTCCGTATTACTGGTTCACATATTGTATTCATTTCTATGCTTGGCTGACTTTCTACGATACATAAAAAGAAAAGGTTTCGAAAATTTGATTTGATAGAGAAAAGAACCTTTTGAAAATTTGACACTCACATGACATATTGAAGGTAGGATACAAAGCGAAATAGTGTGAAACATACATAAATAACCTGCATATATGAATGATAGAACCGTAATTTGTAGGTATAGAAATTTGACATATATTACTAAAATTTTGGAAGCATAGGAAATCGCCAACATTCTGACAGGACACGATATATAACAGAAGATTGGACATTATATTGTGTATATGACTAATTGATAATACCGTCTGTATATATATTTCAGCAAATATGTTGATATATAGGCGTTTTTAGATATATGAAATATGTAGCCAATACATCAATACAGTCATGCATTCCGACACAAACGCCCTCTACCGTCAATGGACACTTATTAAAATGTATATAATTACCTCCCTTCTTTCGACGTATTTAAACACCGTTGTCTTTTTCAGTCAGGCGGAATATTTAAATCCCGAACCTTAATCTCGTGCCATTTTTTTTACTTCCACCCCAATTAGAAAGAGCCGTGTGACTCAACACTTACGTTTCGATCAATTGCTTCGAAGGAATTAAGCCACGACACGAAAAAGAAACGTAAAATTTCGGCGCAAACAAATTACAAAAGGAAACATTACCGCAGTTTGTTCAGATATCTCTTGTCGCATTTTTGCGACAATAGATTTCTATTTGAGATATTAAAGAAAAAGAAAAGTTATAGAGAAAATAGTGCTAAGTATTTAAAAAAAATATATATATTTAACCAAAGAAACGGAACGAGAGGCAGAGATGGTTGCTTTTTACGGCTGATTAAACCATTGCAAGGTTTTCAGAATAATTTCTTTTATTTGCAAGTGGATATTGCATTAGCAGCTTTGGGGAGTTAACAATGATTTTGCCATATAAAAGTCCTCATACGTTTCTCAAGGGCGTTTCCACATCATTAAATATAGCAAATCAGACTAGATTCGAACCCTGTCTCCAAATTCTCATTCCGAGACACTCTCCGTTACACCACCTGCACATATGGGAGAGAGAGAGAGAGAGAGAGAGAGAGAGAGAGAGAGAGAAAGAGAGAGAAAGAATGTGTGTATGTGTGTGTTAGAGAGAGAGAGAGAGAGAGAGAGAGAGAGAAATGTGTACAAAGGCAACAACGATTGGTTCAATTTTTTTCTTTTTATACCACGTGATCTGTGTTTTACTTTGTGGGCCAAAATTAAATCTTTCACATTTCACACTTATTTCCGATTTCTTCTTCTTCTTCTTCTTCTTCTTCTTCTATGTTTTTTTTCTTCTTCTTCTGTTTCATTTTGTTCTTCTGGTGGCTCTTTATTTCCTTCTCTTCTCTCTCTGCTTCTGTTTCATTTTCTTCTTCCCCTTCTTCTTCTGCTTTCTTTTCTTCTTTTTCTTTTTCTTCTTTTTCTTTATCTTTATGTATTTCTTTTTCTTCTTTTTCCTTTTCTTCTTCTTATTCTATTTGTTACTTCTACTTCTTCCTGTTCTTTTTCTCTTCATTCATCTGCTTCTTTTTCCTTCTACACTATTTCCTTCTTTTTCCTTCTTCTTCTTCTTCTTTCCTTCCTTCCTTCCTTTTCTTTCTCTTCACTCTTTGCTTTTTTCTTCTTCCACTTCTTAATTTTCTTCTTCTTCGTTTTTCTTCTTTCTTCTTGTTCTTCTTATGCTTTATTTTGTTCTTATTATTCTGCTTCTTTAGTTTTCTTCTTCCCTTTTTCTTCTTTTTTCTTTTTCTCCGCTTTCTTCTTATCTTTCTTCTTTTTTCCTTCTTCTGCTTCGTTTAGTTCTTCATTTTCTTCTGCTTTATTTTCTTCTTCTTCTTCTTCTTCTTCTGCTGCTGCTGCTGCTGCTGCTTACTTTTCTTCTACTTCTGGTTCTTTTCAACTTCTACTTCTTCCGCTTCTTAATATTTGTTCTTCTTATACGTAGCATCAAAAAAAGAGAGTTGAAATTTTTAGGGCACGTAATGACGAAAGAAGGCTTAGAGAAATGGACACTCACACGACTTATTTAAATCAAGACAGACAGAGATAATCAACGCACAACCCACCAAAAGAGCCTGTGTAAATGTTTGGCAGAACAGGGATTAGGAGATATAGAGAAAAGACAAAATTTATTAAGAGCTAGAAAGAACAGAAAAGTGTGGAGAGCCATGACTGCTCATATCTTTAAAAAGATATAGCCGAAAACTATGATATATTTTTGCTACTCACTCAGCTGAAGAAAAGACTTGAGACAACAGAAATGTGGTTCTACAGAAGGATACTGACAATACCATAGTCTGGAAATATGACAAACGAGGAAGTTTTAAATCAGCGACAGTATATATTTCTAGGATATATAATGCGGAAAGAAGGTTTGGAAAATGTGACACTCACAGGATAAATGGACGGCAAGAGAACAGTAAAAGACTGCTTTAGTTAGCTTGTGCAAATGAATATCAGAGCAGGGTTTAGGAGTCATAACAAAAAAAATAAAATTTAAGAGCTAAGAAGGGAAGGAAATTGTGGAGAGCTATTATCGCCTATGTCCTGAAAGGTCACGGCACATAAAAGAATTAGCTTTAGTAAATGGCAGGCAGAACAAGGTTTAGGTGTGATAAAGAAAAAGACAAAATTTGTTAACACCTACAAAGGACAGGAAATAGTGGAGAATCACGATTGCCAACATCTTGAAGGGACACGGCACAGAGAAGAAGAAGAATAAGCTTTAGTGAATGAAAGACGTAAACTGGGTTAGGAGTCATCACAAAAATATAAAATTTAAAAGATAAGAAGAAAAGGAAATAGTGGAGAGCAATGATCGCCTACATTCTGAAAGGTACGGCTCATAGAAGAATTCACTTTAATAAATGACAGGCGGAATAATGTTTAGGTGTGATTAAAAAAGTTTATTAACAGTTACAAAGGACAGGAAATAGTGGAGAACCATGATTGCCTCCGTCCTGGAGAAGTACAACACACAGAAGAAGATGAGCTTGAGTCAATGGAAAGTGGAACAAGGTTTAGGGGTGATAACAAAATGTATATATATATATATATATATATCAAAAGAGAAAGGAAACTGTGGAGAGCTGTGATCGTCTATATCCTGAAAGGGAACGGTGCATAAAAGAAGAATGAACTTGGAAGGTGAAGCATGGTTTAGGAGTGGCAACAGAAAAAGAGAATCTATTAAGATCTACAAATGTCGTGAAATTGTGGAGAGCAATGATCGCCTACATCTTGAAGTAAAACGGCATATAGAAGAAGAATGTGCTTCAGTAAATGGATACCAGAACACGGTTAAGTAATAATAACAAAAAAACGAAATTTATTAAGAGCTACGAGGGGCGAGAAACTGTAGAGAATTATGATCGCCAACATCCAGAAGGGACACGGCAGTTAGGTCTCTCTTTCTCTTTCTTTCTCAAGTAAGGATCTCTTGTTACACAATATAATACAAAAAAAAGACTCAGCAAAAACGTTTACTTCTTAATTTGTTTGTGCCGAATTTTCACGTTTCTTTTTCGTTCCACTAAATGCCTTGGCTTAATTCCTTCGAAGCAATTGAACGAAACATAAGTGTTGAATCACGCGGTTCTTTCTAATTGGTGAAGAAGTAAAAAAGGCGCAAACTTCAGTCTCAGGATTTATGGAATTCGCTTGGCTGCAAAAGACAAGGATGTTTAAATGCGTCAATAGAAGAGAGGTAATTATATACATTTCAATACGTGTTCATAGACGGTAGAGGGTGCGTATTAGGAATGCATGATTGTATTGACGTGTAAGCTAACGAATTTTCTATATCTCTGAAAACATCTTTTCACACTCACACACAGATAGATAGATAGATAGATAGATAGATAGATAGATTTTAAACCCACTGTTCAAGCATTTACTTTTATAAAGAGTGCTCGATACAACGTAGAACTTTATATTGTAATAGTTGTTACAATGGTTTATAAAAGCATAGTATCACTACACAAAAATTCTCGTGTTTCAGTGCACAAGTGCCCTTCGTCTGGTCATTTCCACTAATCACCAGACGAAGGGCACTTCTGCTCTGAAACACGAGAATTTTTGTGTAGTGATACTATGCTTTTTATAAACCATTGTAACAACTATTACAATACACTATATATATATATATATATATATATATATATATATATATATTCCGGTTGTATTCGTTGCATTCACTTACGCGCAAATGCCCTTGAGAAAGATTTTAATTCGTCTCTTCTCCTTCCATCTATGGGTTAAATAGCAGGAAAGATTAAGTTCTATAGCCTTAATTGACAACCAGTCTCTCGCAGAAGAAATAACCTACTGCGAAACATTTTTCTGTGCAGTCAATTATGTTCCTTTCCAGATATAATCGCCCAAGCGATTATATATATATATATATATATATATATATATATATATATATATATATATATATATATACTGAAGCATACACATATACATACGTACAGATAGTGTTAGTTATTACTCATATACACAGTTAATAAAATGAATAAATTTATAATCTTATGAGTTTTCTTCCATTCAGAATGTGGGCGATCAAGACGCTTCACATTTTCCTATACTTCTTAGTTCTTAACAATATTTATCTACTTACTGTTCACCACCTTAAAATTCTGCCAACAATTTATGGAAACTCCTTAGGTAGATATTTTCAATATTAAATTTATTAAGAGAAAATTGTAAAGAGCCATGATCGCCTACATCCTAACGAGATACGTAGGTAAAGTGGACAAAGTTAAATGGATGTGGTCGACAGATACATCCGGCTGTAGATAAACGCCAACAAAGGACAAGGATGTGGTTGACAGATATATCCGATCGTCATGATATCAACAAAGTTCAATGGAAAAAACAATCATTGCTAGGGTGAAGAGGTGTGGCTACATGGGTCGCGTAGGAGTTTTAAGACGATATAAAAGTCTAGAAATTTGGGCTGAAAGTACAGAGACTGGTTAACAACTCCCGACAGCGTCTTCATGCGTACGAACTCTCTACAGCTACTTCCCAGCTCAACACAACCGCCACCGTCGAAGAATAAAAATATACTATATTTTATATATGTACGTGTTCTTCGTTATGTGTCGAAATCCAGCGGCAGTACGTAACACTTTTCCCCAAACAAGACTCTGCCATCTGGATTCCAATCGAGAGGAAGATAGAGAGTTCAATTTCAATTTTAAGTGAGAATCTGGTTAGACGTTGCAATTAATTCGATATAATCGTTCTATTTCCTTTCAGCGTAAAGCGTAAACCGAAAATGACAATCCTCTCTAGCCAAATATAGAGTGTTCAAGTTTGATTTGAGTGGAAATCTGGTTAGGCGTTGCAATTAATTCGATATAATCGTTCTATTTCCTTTCAGCGTAAAGCGTAAACCGAAAATGACAATCCTTTCTAGCCAAATATAGAGTCCAAGTTTGATTTGAGTGGAAATCTGGTTAGGCGTTGCAATTAATTCGATATAATCGTTCTATTTCCTTTCAACGTAAAGCGTAAACCCAAAATGACAATCCTCTCTAGCCAAATATAGAGTCCAAGTTTGATTTGAGTGGAAATCTGGTTAGGCGTTGCAATTAATTCGATATAATCGTTCTATTTCCTTTCAACGTAAAGCGTAAACCCAAAATGACAATCCTCTCTAGCCAAATATAGAGTCCAAGTTTGATTTGAGTGGAAATCTGGTTAGGCGTTGCAATTAATTCGATATAATCGTTCTATTTCCTTTCAGCGTAAAGCGTAAACCCAAAATGACAATCCTCTCTAGCCAAATATAGTGTCCAAGTTTGATTTGAGTGGAAATCTGGTTAGACGTTGCAATTAATTCGATATAATCATTCTATTTTTCTATCGGTGAAAAATGTGAACCCATGAAATCAGAGAGTGTTGATCTCCTGGAGGTTAGCAGCATCCATGCTGATGACAGACAGAAAAAGTTCACTTTGGTGATTAAATTATAGCTGCTTTGTTTTGAAGACTCAATGATTTCAATCCGTCATTCTTATCTGTCCTGTGGGTGTTACTTCTCCAGGCCATCTTTTCTCGTTTTATGTCTGTTTCTGATTTGTGTATGGTTGTTCCTTTGCTTCCATAAAGATTTTAATATTGGTTCACTGATGGTAGAGGACAACTTTGTAAGAATACACGATTGTTTTCCTGCGTGAGGCAAAGAATTTTGCATCTCTGAAAATGCCTTTTTTGGCGTTCATGTAACTCTCCTAATAACTTTTAATCGACTGTAAATGTTTATGTAAATCATAAACATTTACAGTCGATTGAAAGTTATTAGGAGAGTTACATGAACGCCAAAAAACTTAAAGATGAAAAACTATATCGGGCGGCAAGATCTCTGACTGGGGGATTTAAGGTTTTGTGAAGCGTAGAACCACCTCTTAACTGCTGTTGTTCTCGGGTCAGGATGTTACCACTTTTTAGGGTAGTCCTAGTGTAATATAATAATCTGGCCCCACCCGAGGAAGGGATGCAAGCGGGGGCGTTTTCCGGCCGTTGAAAGGAACGGATGGTTGTTTGACCTTATTTCCGGCAGTAGCGGAAATGGCCACAAGAGGCAAACGGAACAGGTGTCTCTGAGAATTACGTGGGCGTGCGTAGGCGAGGCAAAAATCGGAAGTACCGGTTTGGAGATAAAAAAGACCTCGGGCACGGATTTCACGACAGACGAGTCTGGGCAGTCAGAAGAGGAGAGAGCGAGAGACACAACAGACGACACCCCCCCCCCCGTCAACCCTTAGAAGCGCGCTCTCAACTCTCTGTACCCTAGGCTACACGGTTCGTCGTCATCAATAAAAATATAACTCATATTTTTATATATATGCGTGTTTGTTGTTTATGGGTATATAACACTGGGTATGATCATAAACTGTATCCGGCAGTAAGGCCTCTTACCGAGAGATGGAAGTTTTTGAGAAGCATAGCACCACCTCTTAATTGCTGTTGTTCTCAGACCCTCCCTGACCCAGAATGGTTGCACCTGTTGGAATACCAGCTCTTTACTAATAGCGAATTCCCAAACAAACAGCAAAACTCTATGAATATATAAAATTACATCCCTGTAGTAGAAATACCAGTAATAGATTTTTATTAAAAATGATCAAGAATGCATTTTTAGTATTTGTCTATACTTCTGAGATGAGGTAGTATTTACATTGTCCGGACTGCTGTCCTCATTTTATTGCCATATTTGTGACCTTTCGGCAGTTGTACATTCAGGCTTTCTTCACGTGCCAGGAATGTCGCACTAAATATTTTATTTATCTATACTTCTGAGATGAGTTAGTATTTACATTATTTACATTGTCCGGACTGTTGTCCTCATTTTATTGCCATATTTATGACCTTTCGGCAGTTGTACGTTCCGGCCTTCTTCGGGTGCTAGAAATTTTCAACCGAACCTTTAATTTACCTATACTTCTCAGATGAGGTAGTATTTACATTATTTACATTGTCTGGACTGTTGCTCTCCTTTTATTGCCATATTTCCGATGTTTCAGTCGTTGTACGTTCCGGCTTTCTTCAGGTGCTAAGAATTTCGCACAAAATCATTTATTTGTCTATACTTTTGAAATGAGGAAGTATTTACATTATTTACATTGTCCGGGCTGTTGTCTTCATTTTATTGCCATATTGACGACGTTTCGGCAGTTGTACGTTCCGGCCTTCTTCAGGTGCCAAGAATTTTGCACTAAATCCTTTATTTGTCTATACTTCTGAGATGAGGTTGTTTCATTGTCCGGACTGTTGTCCTCATTTTATTGTCATATTTACAACATTTCCGCTGCTGTACTCTCAGGCATTATTAGGATCTGTCTGTTGCAATTATTTACATTACATACATTTTTCGGACATATTCCCGACGTTTCGGTCGTTGTACGTTCCGGCCTTCTTCAGGTGCCAAGAATTTTGCACTAAATCCTTTATTTGTCTATACTTCTGAGATGAGGTAGTATTTGAGTTGTTTTCATTGTCCGGACTGTTGTCCTCATTTTATTGCCATATTTACAACATTTCCGCCGTTGTTCTCTCCGTCCGGCTTCTTTAGGATCTCTCTGTTGCAATTATTTACACTACTTACATTTTTCGGACATATTCCCGACGTTTCGGCTGTTGTACACTCCGGCCTTCTTCAGGTGATTGGAATTTCGAACTGAACCCTTTATTTTGATCACTGGGGTATATTGTTCTCGATCCAAGAACCATGTCACTTCTTGATGTCTTAGCTATCTCCCCTTAACTCAACTCTGTAATTTATTTATAGCTGTAGCTAATGAAATCACAACTTTGTTGGGTCAGATCACTGGAATTAACCATCGCTTTTATCCACTGGGCCAAATGTCTTTGAAGACATCACTGTTTAAATTTCGGGCACTTATAAACCTAATGAATCAATAAACATTTTTTGACCCTAGCAGTCTTGAAGCTAATGATTTTCACTAACACTCCGTATTAATGGTTCCCGTATTGTATTCATTTCTATGCTTGGTCGGCTTAGGAGATTTTTATGGCCTAGCATAGCATATGCACTGATTCTTTAAGTTTTCATAATTTCCAGTAGCGTTCTCTCTCTATAGCAATGAAAATGCGGACAATAGTCCGATCAATGTAAATAATGTAAATAGTACCTCATCTCAGAAGTATAAACAAATATCAGGAATTAAAATCTCTCTCTCTCTCTCTCTCTCTCTCTCTCTCTCTCTCTGATGCAAATTCTGAAATTCTGAAAACAATCCCTAATCTTCTCTGGGGCCAGATTTTTCACGCTCATTTTTCTTTCTTGTCCACCTACCGTTCGTACGCTACAGTGGTCACGTGAGCGTCCGTTTAGAGCTTTTATTGGGCGATAACGACCAGAAATGAATTCAGTGCGTCAAACCCTGACCCTATCCTCCGACGTTAACCGCCGCCCTTAACCAATCACCTGTCAGTCCTCCTACTAAAGTTACATTGGATCCATTAGTTATATTGTCCAGAAATGAACATGTCGGAACGATACTCACTTGATCTCTTTTTTCTTCGAATTTCGACTTCCCCTTGTCTTTCTTTATTTTCTTATTTCCAAGCACGCGTTTTTCTCACTTGTTTCCTTTCTCCTCACTCTCTATCTTTGTTCCTTGTTTTCTTTTCTCTTTCCCTCTTCCCACTTTCTTTACATTCTCTACATTTTACTCCCCCCCCCACCACTCTCTGTCTCTCTTTCTCTCCTTCTCTCTATCTTCTTTCTCACTCGTTTTTTAAAACACTCTCGACCTCTCTATTTACGTACTTTAATTTCTAACTTTTGGTACTCTTTCTCAGTTTCCTTTTCGTCAGTCTCTCATTTGCTACACACACACGCACACACGGGTGCGCACACACGCATGTACACACACAGACGCAGACACACACACCGACGCACACAGAGACTTTTTAATTTTCGAATAAGTTGTATATCAACATCGAAATTGTGGATAAACATTTTTTACAATAATGTTCACCACATACAAGGCCCAAGAGCCACTCATGTTTCCAGGTTACTAACTAAGGTCGGATCCCTTGGGTCCCTGGGTCGGGCCAGAATGTTCTTCTCTTCTGAACACATCATGCACATTTACAAATCTACCATCCGCCCGTGCATAGAATACTGCTGTCATATCTGGTCAGGAGCCCCTGCTGTTCACTTTGGGGTTCCCGACAAAATCCAAAAAAGAATCTGCAATGTAGTCGATCCTGACCTGACAGCTCGACTCCAGTCTCTCTCTCATCGACGTGATGTCGCTTCGTTCTGTCTCTTTTACAAATACTTTCATGGGTCCTGCTCCGACGAGCTTAGCTCCTTGGTGCACCTAACACATGCAAATTTAATCGAGCTACTGGGCTGGCAACATGTCCCACCCTTTTACTGTGAAAACAATCAAGTAGAACCACAACTTCTACTCTTATAGCTTCTTCTCTCGCACTTCCCGCCTGTAGTACTCCTTTCCGCATTCTTGTTACCCTGATAGCTGAAATCTCCAAGAGTTTAAATGCAACGTCACCTGTCTTCTCTTATGCTCTTGATTCCCATCCTTCTTCTAACTTTACACTTTGCTCTCACGCAGCTTTCTTTACACCAATGTACCCGTTCTTCTCTTTCCCATTCTCCGACACCTACTGTGATTTTTTTCTCCTCTCTCTTCACTCTTCTATTATGTAACCCCCTGCGCACCAGTGGCAGTTCTGCCTTACTTGAAGTGAGATGATTATAAAAAAAAGAGGCACAGTTTATGTGTATTGGAGTAGATAGACTAATTGGAGTAGATAGACTAAAGTATCGCCCGGTTCACACTCCACCCACGTCTATTGAACAGGTGCAGAGGCTCATCCTTTGTTCCCTGTTTAGGATGTGGTTTCCGGCTTTCTCTCTTCTAATCTTTTCTCTCTTACGTAGCCCCCTGCACATCAGTGGCGTTACCGCCTTGCTCGGGGTGATATGATTTTTTAAAAAATGTGGGAAGGACAACAGTTAACCCTAGACTTGAACAGGTTAGGATTGTAGTGAACAAGAAAGAATCCTATTGGGAGTTACTTCTAGAAAGTAAAAATTAAGAAGCACAGAATGAGGATATGTGAGGAAGATAACGGTTTAACCATAGATTTGAAGTGGTTAAGATTGTTGTGATCGGAGAAGCATTCTATTGGGAGTCAGTTACACAAAGCAGTTCTCGGAAAGAAGCTGATCGAGTGGAACTTACATCTCACCAATGGAATACAATAGGAATGAGGGTGTTTCACCATAATGTGCGTGGCTTGGAGGGGATCTTCGTCAGAACAATTTCCATAGAAATAGCGATAAAATGGCGAGAGGATTGCGACGTCTGTGAGAAAGGAAATGAGGATGGTTCCTTTCAATGTGGGCAGCATGTCTGGTGAAGGTTAGAACTGGTGGAATTAAGGAATATAGTTCGTCTGAACACTTTCCATGGAAATAGCGATAGGTTTGCGACGTTTCTTCGGTGAAAAAGTGATTGCATGGTAGAAAATAATCCGTCACCCACAATGATGCGGAGACCAATTCGGCACTTTATAGGAGACTGGGAGGTTGTCCGAAGATTCATGCTTGTTCTGGTGTTTTTGTTTAAGTACTTTCAGTCCTAACTTTTGGTACTTTATTGAGTGGAAAGCCTGAAAAAATCCCCGATGACATCATATAAAACGACTAAAAATTCCCTTAAATTTACATATCTAGAAAGATTTTTAACACGTGATAGAAAATATCATACAGAACCCTGACATCGTATTGGAACAGCGAGAGATACTTTCTAAATCTAAGCAAAGTATGAAGAAACTGGTAAATTTCAATAGAAAAGGAAACAAACTACTCCATGGTTATGTAATATCAATTACCCTATTCGGGCAAGCTGATTTTTCACTTTATGTAAAAAAATCATCATTGCCCTCAATGTGAAAGCTAGAAGTTGATGGGTTAAGTGTTGTCATCAGAAATTAGATTCAAAGCTTTTATGAATTTTGAGCATTTACTTCCGGAAAAAAAAAACATATAGAAATACCTAATTTACACAGGTTTTTCCTTATAGATTAACATCAGTTTTTTAATGTTTCAGCAATAAATGCAAATTAAGCTAATATTATCCATCTAAATCTGTCTAAACTTATTTATAAATGGAAATCTGTGTGTGTGTGTGTGTGTGTGTGTGTGTGTGTGTGTGTGTGTGTGTGTGTGTGTGTGTGTGTGTGTCCGTTACCTATAGACTCAGAAAGGTTGAACCGATTTTCTTGAAAATTTACACCGTTGTACTATAAGCGCCTGCGAGTGTTCTTGGCTAGGTTTTGTGTCGAGGTACCCCCGATAAATATCAAAAATCGATAATCAAAAAAATCGGGTTATAGAAGGAGTGGTCCGATTTTAATCAAATTTGATACACTCATAGACAAAGACATAAGAAACTATATTCAGAAGTTTCAAGGTTGCAATTCTTACAATAGTGCAGAAAATTTGATATCCATACCAGGAAATCAAAATTTGACTTACATCCATTCATTTTTCTTTCAGTCTACGGTTTTGCTTTAACTGGAAACAATAATTGCTTTTTAGTCTTTTGTGCCAACGTCCAAAGAGTCTGAGCTCCAGGACCATGGATTAGTTTTAAAGCTTTCATCACACCCAAGCAACGCCGGGCTATACTGCTAGTTTGTATTAGATATGGAAATATATATTCAAACTCGAATTCTAATTATGAATTACGATGAACAAAATACGCAAAATCTTAACTGTATTCAATGACCAAAAGCTGTGTAAAAAAGATAATAAATTTAATGTCTTTTGTATTGGATAAATTGAATGGAAAATATATTCAAAACAGAATTGTAATTATGAATTGCTACAAATAAAATATGTAATTTTTTATTGCATTCCGTAAGTAAAAACTGGACGTCCGTTGCGGTGCAGTAGATATCGACTCAGAACTACAAATCAAGGAGCCGAGTTCGAATTCCAGTTAAATTCGTTGCATTCACTTACGCACAAATACCTATAGGAAATGTATTAATACGCCTCTTCCCTCCAGTTATTGGTTAAACAATAGGACAGAATAAGTTCTATAGCCTTGGCTGGCAACCAGTCTACCGCGGAAAACAACGACAACCTACTGCGGGATAATATTCTGCCCAGTCAGACATGATCGCCTAAGCGTCAATAACGTATAGCACTCAACTGACTGACTGACTGACTATAAAACTGTGCTATAAGGCTTTCACTAATCACCGTAATGAAATCCCAAAACGATTTTGAACCTAAACTTAATCATTTACATTCGTTTCCTCAAAAAAATAACCAAAAAAGTGTTGTCCGTTTTTTAATTAGTCATTGAATGAAGTTGAAATATATACGAAATGCGTGTAGCAATTATTTTCAAATTCAAACTGCCGGAAGTAGGAACATCAGACATTATAAAAAAATACGCACACCGTACCCGGCCATCAGTTATAAGCTGGACAGCTGTGAGAAAGATGGAAGTGTCTAGAGATCTTGTTCGGGGCTGTTTGTTTTACGACTTCAAAGTGGGCTTATCAGCAGCTGCATCAAGTCGCCGCATATGTCACGCGTTTGGGGATAGTGCTGTGGATGAACGCACTGCAAGGCGTTGGTTTTGAAAATTCAAGTCGGGACATTTGTCTCTCCATGATGAGCCTCGCAGTGGACGATCACAGGTTTTGAATGACGGAGTCCTGAAGGCGGCCATTGAAGAGGACAGTAGTCTAACGTGTGGTGAACTTGCAAGACAGTTCAACGTTTCCGATGAAACAGTTAGACTTCACCTGCACCGCCTAGGTAAGACGTACAAACTGGGCAAGTAGGTTCCGCAAACGCTGTTGGAGGTCCACAAGGGACAACGAGTGGCAGCCTGCGTATCGCTGCTTTTTCGCCACCGTACCGCATCCTTATTCAATCGAGTGCTTACCAGTGATGAAAAGTGGGTTCTGCACGAAACTTCCAAGCGTTCCAAACATTGGTTGTCTCCTCAAGATGCTGTCCCTCACGCCGCAAGACCGCCTATGCACCCACGCAAGATTATGCTTTGTACTTGCAGACAGGTTGTCAAGTGTTTCATTATGAACTGCTACCAATGGGCCAAACGGTCACTGGAGACCTATACTCGCAGCAATTGAAACGTGTGCCACAGGCATTGCACTAGAAGGAGCCAGCACTGGTGAACTGCAAAGGTGTGCTTTTCCTCCATGACAACGCCAGGTCGCATGTCGGACGAGTGGTCAGGGATACCACACAGCAAATTGGGTGGGTGACTTTGTGCCATCCAGCTTATTCACCTGACCTTGCGCCATCCGATTACCACCTTTTCCACTCCCTGGATAATCATCTTCGTGGGAAACCCTTCACCAATGAAACAGACTTGCGCAAAGCCCTCACAGACTGCTTTGCGTCACCACCCGCAAGGGCATTGAACAGCTGGAGACACGTTGGCAGAAGGTGCTGGATGCCGATGGCGATTATTTCGAAGACTAAATATAAGTTACACATACCAGGAAGTGTTGTCTTTTTTTCCTTTAAAAACGGACAAAAATTTTTTGGTTACCTTGTAGTAAAAAATTCTGAAAAATATTTTATATGTTATTATTTATTATGTCAAACCGGAACTTTCAACTTGTGTGCAACACCACGGTTTTAAAATCAATCTTCCCTATTCTTCCATATATGTTTCCCACATCTTTTCAGTTAATCAAATTTTTTCTTTTTTATGGCGTACCTATCATCTTTCCTCTGTTTCTTTTTGTTATTCTTTCTTTTTCTGAATCTCTGTCAGTGTGTTATGTCTCTGTCTACTCACCTCTTTCATTCAACACGTCCCGCTTGCCATTCTCTCATTTCTTTTGATTTATTTTCTTCCGTTTTCTTTCTTCTTTTCCTTCTTTCTTTATTTTTATTTCAATTGCCATCTTCCTTTCTTTTTACCTTCTCCATAAATTTTTTAATCTTTCCTCGATTTTTTTCTTTTTCTCCATTTTTCTCACGTGTTTTATCGATTGTAAAGTACAATCGATTTTCCACTGAATATGTCTGTCTGCTTTTTATCACTTTCTATAGTGTCTTTCCTCTTCCTCATTCCGTGAAGATAATTTCTTTTGCTTCTTCTTTTTCATATTATTATTATTATTATTATTGGTTTTCTTCATCCACTACCAGTAGTAATTATCGTCTTCTTCTTCTTCAATTCGATACCAGTTTTCATTATTGTCCTTCTTTTTCTTTTTCTTCCTTTTCTTTTTCAGTTCGATACCAGTTTTTATTACTGTCTTTTTTCTTCTTTTTCTTCTTCCTTTTCTTCTTCTTGAATTCGATACCAGTTTTTTATTATTGTCCTTCTTCTTCTCAATTCGATACCAGTTTTTATTATCGTCTTTTTTTAAAATTTCTTCTTCATTTCGAAACCAGTTTTTATTACTGTCTTTCTTCTTCTTCTTCTTCTTCTTCTTCTTCTTCTTCTTTTCAATTCGATACTAGTTTTTATTTATGTCTTTCTTGTTCCTCTTTATCTTCTTCAATTCGATACCAGTTTTTATGATTGTCTTTCTTCTTTTTTTCTTTTCTTCTTTAATTCCTAACCAATTTTTATTGCTGTCTTTCTTCTTCTTTTTCTTCTTCTCTTCATCTTCTTCTTCTTCTTTTTTCTTCTTCTTCTTCAGTTCGATACCAGTTTTTATTATTGTCTTATTATTGTTATTTCTTTTTTTTTTCGTCTCTTTCCATTCTCTTCCTCCGACTACTACTTCTTTTAATACTCTCATTCTTTCTCTTGTCTACGTTTCTTATTCTTCTGTTCCTTTTCTTTTTCTGACGCTATCATTCTTTCTCTTGGCTTTTCTTACTCCTAGGTCCACCTCTTCCTCTTCTTCTCCCATCATTATTATTTATTATTTTTGTTATTTTTATTTTCCTTTTAATTCTTCTATATACTCTCCTTCTTTTTTCCTTTCCCATTCTCTCCCTCTCTCTCTCTCTCTCTTACTCCCACTCTCTCTAGTTCTTTCCTTGCTTTCACTTTCTCACACATACGCACACTCACACTAGCCATATCCTTCTCTTCTCTCTTTGTTTTCTTTTTCTCATATCGTCTCCCCCTCCTCTCTCTCTCTCTCTCTCTCTCTCTCTCTCTCTCTCTAGCAAAAACATTTCCTTTCTTTCCGTCGTATTTTTTTTTCTTATCACTGTCCGTATTCCGTTGTGCCGATCTTCCAAATGATCGTCTAACATTATCTTGTCTTGTCGCTCAGATATACACAGCAGTTACCCACTTTTTGCCGAGTTAATTTACCGTTCTTCTTCATTTTTTTTTTCTTATTTTTTTTTTTTCACAGATAATGTGTTGCTTACCCAAAACATAAACACGATAGCATGATAGTTGAGTTAGTCATTCAGAAAGTCGAAAAAGAAAGGTCGAAAAAAAAAAAGTTCTCAGGAGGTGGCGAGTCACACCATATAGACGTACTAACAATTTGATGACCCAATTGGCCGGTAGCAGTCTCTATGTGAATTGAAATGATTTGCGCTTAAATAACGAAGTCTCAGCTTGTCTACGTCACTTCAATTGGTTCCCTGACATGGACATCCGGCCCTACGTTTCTCGCTCCGACAAATAACGTGCTATATATTTCAGCTACGATCGTCTAGCGGCGAAAGATAAGACTACCGCTTAATTAGGAATCTTAGATAATGGTAAGTGTGCCGCTCCGTCTAGCAGATCTCGACTAATTTGTCTATTGCAATGGTTTAACAACACCCGAGCCTTCAGTCTGGGCTTACTTCGTGTGTCTTGCCTATGGCTAAGACTCCTGACAATTAATTGGTTTGCGAAAGCAATAGAAAAATAAAAATAAAAATAAAAAAAACGGATGTAGTTTTGAAACTAATGATATCAGTGCTCGTTGCCTACATAGCTTCAGGATAACAGCCAAGACAGATTTGTGTTTCTCGTATGAAACATTGCATAAAAGAGTGTTGAAAATGGTAGGCGGGCGGGCGGATGGGCACCTTTTAGCTAGAGTTCTGTTTCCGAGTTAATTAATGCCTAATAATGTTGTTACTATCATTATACAGGTGAAAGGTGGTGTAGTGGTTAATAACACAGGGGACCAGAATAGGCAAAACGAGTTCAAATTGCTACAGAGGAAAGGCACAGTCCTACTTCTCCCTGATTCAGTCATTTAAAGAATATACATGATACACGATTGAGTGATTGTGGCTGACTTTCTGTGATAGACTGGCTGCTAATTAAGGCCCTAGGAATCAATATGTTCTGTTATTTAACCCACAACTGGGGTTTGTGATGAATTAATATTTTTCCCTAGGTTATTTCCGCGTAAGTGATTGTAATATATCAGAATGAAAATCGAACTCTGCTCTTCGATTTAAAATTCCATTACACCATCCGCATACCCTCTTCTTGAATACAAGGTTTATTATCGGATAATTTCAGCATGACTTTGACGGAAATTACAGCTTACAGTGTTATTTCCTAGGCTTCTTCAAAAAAAAAAATGAAGGAAGGATATGGGCGCCGCCAGATAATCTCATAATCATTGTCGCAGAGAAACGAGCCAATACCAATATAATGTAGAATTTCGGAAGTTATTTTTTTCAGCATTTATTTAAAGACCTGTAAACGTTTCAAAAACGTTTTCGGCCGATATACTCCCCGGTCTTGAAATTACATAGTGATTATTCAAAACAAAATAATAGTTTCGAATCTTCTCAAATTCATATTTTGCGCACCTGGGACTTGCCACGTACTGTAGCAAAATTTATATTACTTTGCTTGCAAAAGCATCTTTGATAGGCCATATTCCTAAAATGATTAATTTCCTTCTGATTTTTCATATTTCTCTCAAACATCACAGACACATCCACAAGGGATTTTTTCTTACATCGGCTGATTAATTTACAAGGAAAGGAAAAGTTAAGTCGATAGAAGAATCGAGAGAGAAAGCGAAGAAATTAAAAGAGAGGGAGAGAGAGAGAGATGGGGAGGAAGGTTGAATGATGGCAACGAAAGAAAAAGAGAAAAAGAGAGGGAAAGAAATTAAAAGTACATATAGCCGATAGAGGAATCGAGTGAGAAAACAAAGAAATGAAGTCTGTGCATGCGCGGATGTTCACTTCCGCCTCTCTCTCTCTCTCTCTCTCTCTCTCTCTCTCTCTCTCTCTTATTTTCACTTTTCTTCATACATTTCCCTGTGTCTTTGTTCGCTGTCTCTCTCACTTCAACTTTTTCACTTTATCTTTCTTACATATCCTCAAGTGCCATACGTGATACACGATTTGGGCGATCATGTCTCTTTCGACACATGACTGACTGGCAGAAGATTATCCCGCAGTAGATTGCCACTGCTTTCTGCGGTAGACTGGTTGCCAACCAAGGATATAGACCCCAATCTGTCCTATTATTTAACCTATAACTGGAGGTAAGAAACGGATTAATACCAAGGGTATTTGTGCGTAAGTGAATGCAAGGAATTCAACTGGAATTCGAACTCGGCTCCCCGATTTATAGTTCCGAGCCAATACGCACATCCTACATATCCTCATAATGTATAATTCATTACGTCTATAAATCAACCTTATTCAGTAACCCTACCTTACTTCGGCTCTTCGGTCTCGTATTAGGTGGTAAATCTGTTGAAACCTAGGCATAAACGGTGCCTCTAACTGTAGCTATCTACCTTGAGTGACTTGCAAGCATTGTACAAGGTTACCCTCACTTCAAATCACAAGGTTGACTCATACTCATTCCTTTTGTACGAGTGAATCCTTGCCGTCTAAAATGACGGTAAAATAGTTATTAATGTTCTCACTATTATTTTGCATTTAGGCATGAAGAGAAAAAAAACAAATAATAAAAAAATCCCCCCACAAAGAGTGGCAGAAAGGGAATATATATATATATCGTCACCGGCAGACAGATCTGTTTCGCTGTATTACAGCTCATCGGTACGGCTTAGACTCCGATCGAAACCCGACCAAATTGGCGTCAGGCGGCGATTCTAGCCCTAGGCCATGAGCGTCCAGTAGAAGTAGGCAGGCTTTTTAGCGCGTATAAACACGCCCAATAGCTAGAGTGATCCAATTTCCCTATCGAATGAGCGATATATATATATATATATATATCGCTCATTCGATAGGGAAATTGGCTCGCTCTTAAATTTTCGATATATATGTATATATATATATATATATATATATATATATATATATATATATATATATCGAAAATCTAAGAGAGAGCCAATTTCCCTGACGAGCTGTTAAGCGAAACCATGGTAGGTTGTTGGCTCGCTCTTAGATTTTCGATTTTGTTTGCTCTACTTTCGCTTCGAGTGCTTTGTGTTCTCTGCTTTCGTATTGAGCTCTTTATTCTTAAGGTTTTCGTCTTGGGGTTTTTTTTTTGGTTTTTTTTTCTTACAAATGCTTGACTTTTTGTTCAGGTACTTCGCTTGTTTCTTTTTTTCTTCCTCTTCTTTTCCCTCCGGGCTCGTTTCCGGTGGGTTTCAAGACAGTTTCATTTGTAGTTTAATTATTGCTAGCCTTGACAGAATTAGTTCTGTTAATATTGGTATTATTACTATAATTAATATTACTATATATATATATATATATATAAAATAAAATAAATTTTCAATATTTAAAATTGTTGAATGATCATTTCGACATGAAATCCCTAAGAGAGATTTCACATCTCATCAGCAACAACACATATTTCAAAAAGGAAAATAAAAAAAGAGAGATAAAATAAAAAATTAAATAAAAAAGAAATAAAAATTTACGGTTAAGATTTGAGAAATTTGCGTCACAAAAAATTCCGAAGCAAATACTGTCTATTTTTAGATATTACTTTTAGATAGAGTTGTAAGTGACAGAATGGAAAATTTGGCTTCGTCTTGCTTTACAAAGTGAAAGGGTTAAATGAAAGGAATAAGAAGTGGTGTTAAATTGAGAATTGGGTTAAACAAAATCGAAAGGGAAAGGAGGGGGGAGGTAAGAAAAATAAAGAAAAGGAAAGAAAAGGAAAGAAAAGAAAAAATTTCATATATTAGAGACGCTCGATACGTGTCAAACAAAACTAACTTTATAAATGGGTTAAAGTATTAGAAAAAAGACTTTTTGGAAAAAGCATATTTAGGGGAAAAAAGTATATATATATATATATATATATATATATATATATATATATACTTTTTCCCCTAAATATGCTATATATATATATATATATATATATATATATATAAGATATATAAGATTTATCTAGATAGATATATATATATATATATATATATATATATAAGATATATAAGATTTATATAACATTTATCTCCCATGAGCATCGAGCGAACGAAACTCAAATCTATTTAACTGTCAGTTTGTAATATGCACCTGATGATTGCATAACGCATAGAACTCCAAGTCGTGTCATCAGTCTAGAACAATATATATATATATATATATATATATATATATATATTGTCCTAGACTGATGACACGACTTTGAGTTATATGCGTTATGCAATCAGTCATCAGTCCAGGACAATATATATATATATATATATATATATATATTCTTCTAGACTGATGACACGGCTTGGAGTTCTATGTACCTTGTAAAGTTAGGTTCTTGCTTTTTAATAACAAGAGTAAGAATGTAAATATACTAAGACCACATGTTGATACAAAATTAAAATTAAAATTTTAAAAATAAAATAAAATCTAAAATTTAAAATTAAAATATATTAAAAAATATTAAAATGCAGGGAGATAAAATCAAAGGGGCGTAATTAATAATTATTAATAGTAATATTTGTGATGAAAGAAAGAAAGAAAGAAAGAAAGAAAGAAAGAAAGAAAGAAAGAAAGAAAGAAGTGAGGAAGAAAGAGAGAAAGAAAGAAGAGAGTGAGGAAGAAAGAGAGAAAGAAAGAAAGAAGGGAGTGAGGAAGAAAGAGAAAGAAAGAAAGAAAGAAAGAAAGAAAGAAAGAAAGAAAGAAAGAAAGAGAGAGGAAGAAAGAGAGAAAGAAAGAAAGAAAGAAAGGGAAAGAAAGAAAGAAAGAAAGAAAGAAAGAAAGAAAGAAAGAAAGAAAGAAAGAAAGAATGGAGTGAGGAAGAAAGAAAGAGAAAGAAAGAAAGAAGGGAGTGAGGAAGAAAGAAAGAAAGAAAGAAAGAAAGAAAGAAAGAAAGAAAGAAAGAAGAGAGGAAGGAAGGAAAGAAAGAAAGAAAGAAAGAAAGAAAGAAAGAAAGGGAAAGAAAGAAAGAAAGAAAGGGAAAGTGAGGAAGAAAGAAAGAGAAAGAAAGAAAGAAGGGAGAGTGAGGAAGAAAGAAAGAAAGAAGGGAGTGAGGAAGAAAGAGAGGAAGAAAGAAAGAAGGGAGTGAGGAAGAAAGAGAGAAAGAAAGAAACAAACGTATAGAGGAATCTGAATCAATCGATGTCTAAGAATTTAAGTATTTTATTTGTGGCAGCATGTGGTCATTAAATCACATTTTTGTTAAGTAGGTTAGGATTATTTATATAATTTAAGATAACTTTTCCTTAAAGGCAGAAGTTACATCTATCTCCTTTTCTACTGTAAGAATTAGCGACTATATTCCAGTTAATATTTGGGTTCTTGGTATTGTTTTTTAATTTCCAATAATATATGAATAAAGTAGTGCTTTTGCTGTATTTACTGTTGTCTAAGGACAACCTATGATTATTAAATCTCAGCTTCCACATGTTAGCAGTCGATCCAAAATAAACTTTAACATCATTATCCGAATAAATTCGAGCTCTATAAACAATACTTTTGAACATAAACTGACCATTCAGTGGTCAGGTTTTATTTTTTCGGCAATTGCAATTATTTTTTGGAGGTTCATTATTGTTAGTATTAGGATAACTGATATTATTTACGTTGACAAAGTATTTATTTGATACCATATTATTATGTTGTGAAATATATTTATCCTTAACGCAACTATAACTGACTTTAACGTTGTTTTGTTGATTTTTTTTTTTTTTTTTTTTGTATGAGTGAATAGTAGAGATGTCTGTGAATTAAGTTTAGGAAGAATTTACCAATGTTTTGTTTGGACATTACGGCTGAAGGGTGGGTTAAACCAAATAATGTTACGTTTATGCGATTTCTGCTTTTTCTACATTGTTTTTAACGGAGTATTCTAAATGTATCTTTCAAGACATGATCGCCCAAAGCGTGTATCACGTATGGCACTTAACTGACTGGTTCTAAAATAGTGTTGAGTTTAATTCTCTCTAAAAAAAATTAATGTTTTTAATTTTAGAATTGCCGAAAATTTTCCTTATTGCTAGAGCCGCTACTTAAACGAGTAAAAAGTGCGACCAAATTGTAGGCCTCCGCAGAATCATATGATCCCATAGAAATTCAGAAATCAGGGTTTTTTTCTAGTCCACAGACATTCATCGTAAAATAAGATACATTTTTGCTCTGGAATCTTAGACGTATTTTCGATTTATGTAATACTGGACTTTACCCCCGTAAGATTAGTCCACAAAAAAGGACAAACTCAGAAAAGATCTAATCAAATTTTTCAAAGACCATGATCTTAATATTACTACTATCACTAACGATAAAGTCGTAAATATTTAGACTAGCAGTATAGCCCGGCGTTGCTCGGGTGTAATGAAAGCTTTAAAACTAATCCATGGTCCTGGAGCTCAGACTCTTTGGACGTTGGCATGAAAGACTAAAACCAATAATTGTTTCCAGTTAAAGTGAAACCGTAAACTGAAAGAAAAATGAATGGGTGTAAGTCAAATTTTCATTTCCTGGTATCGATATCAAATAAGTTTTTTTCGTCGTAAAGTGAATTTTGAAGGTTAAATAAGTCCTCTGAGTAAATGGTATCATGGCTGAGACTAAGAACTACAATTATACCTACTTAGAGCCAAACTTGAAGCAAAAAGTAAAATAAAAAATACAGACATACAGGCAGATAAACAGACACACACACAAACATCTTGCCTTTTATATATATATATATATATATATATATATATATATATATATAATCGATTTTTGTACACTATTGTATGAACTGCAGCCTTGAAACTTCTGAATATCATTTCTTATGTCTTTGTCTATGAGTGTATCAAATTTTATTAAAATCGGACCACTCCTTCTATAACCCGATTTTTTCGATTATCGATTTTCGATATTTATCGGGAGAACCTCAACACAAAAGCTAGCTAAGAACACTCGCAAACGCTTATAGTACAACTGTGTAAATTTTCAAGAAGATTGGTTCAGCCGTTTTGGAGTCTATAGGTAACGGATACACACACACACAGACACACGCAGACAAAGTTTCATTTATAAATAAGTTTAGATAGATGTTACCTTCGGCCTGAGCAATGGTCTGTATAAACCATACACTAAGGACTCACATAATCATAAACACATCAACAGGGAATCAAATCAACCCAATAGAATCATCATCAATCAAAATAAATCCATCCAGTGTCGCTTATCTATCTTAAATATGTTCATAATCTGTTCTTCTCACGTCCTCCTCTTATCTTCATACAACAACAAACATTCAGACTCCTGAGAGGATACTTTCCTGATCGCAACAATTTTAACCTCTTCAAGTCTAGAATGAACCGTTTTCTATCCTACATATCCCCATAATATACTCTCCTTACTTCCTCCTCTTACCTTCATACAACAACAAACATTCAGACTCCTGAGAAGATGCTTTCCTGATCGCAACTATCATAATTTATTCAAGTCTAGGCTGAACCGTTTTCTATCCTACATATTCCCATAATATACTCTCCTTACCTCCTCCTCTTACCGTCATATAACAACCTCATTCAAACTCCTGAGAGGATGCTTCCCTGATCGCTACAATCTTAACCTCTTTAAGTCTAGGATCGACTGTTTTCTATTCTACATATCTTCATTATATACTCTCCTTACCTCTTCTTCTTATGTTTATGCAACAACCACACTCAGATTCCTGAGAGGGTGCTTTCCCCGATCACTACAATCTGAATCTCTTCAAGTCTAGAGTCAAACATTATCTAGCCTACTTATCCTCTTTTTACCTCCTCCTCTTATCGTCATATAAAAACTTCAATATTATTCTTTTCAAGCCTAGGGTCAAAAATTAACTATCTTACATATCCTTTTGTTCTCTCTTTATAAGCTTGGATGTGCGGGTGGTGAAAATGACTCATAATTATTAATCTGAGAGACGAGTTCTAATTTCATTTGGGTTTGTTATATCAACTTATGCGCAAATATTCTTGGGAAAGGTATGGATCTATCTCTTCTTCATGCAGTTATGGTTTAATCAGTAAAACGTTTCATTAAAAACCATTAGTATCTTCTATAAATAATTTTGCGCACAAAATATTTAGATTTCGGCATTAAATAACGCATAGAGTTTGAGGTTCCTAATACATAAATCAAATCTTGGGGTTTCCTTTTGCTGACCACTATGAATTCAGTTGTTTTGCAGCTAATATTTAGTCCTTTCTTCATGCTTTCCTTAACTGTTTTGTCTAATGTCTTAATTTTGACGTCCCCAATACGTAATTCCCACCTTGGGATGTCTTTTTTTTTTTCTTATATCAATGCATACATTCTATCTTCTTGATGCTGATGGTTAGTCTTTCTT
The DNA here is from genome assembly GCA_037127315.1 of Ascarosepion bandense. Classification (NCBI taxonomy): domain Eukaryota; kingdom Metazoa; phylum Mollusca; class Cephalopoda; order Sepiida; family Sepiidae; genus Ascarosepion; species Ascarosepion bandense. The sequence continues at coordinate 532,866 of JBBBDQ010000514.1, read as the reverse complement.
TTTTTTCTTGTTTTCTAAGATTTCGTACAGCTTTTGGAAAAAAAAATTACCGAATTATAAAGAAAGAAAAAAAAATAACCAGACAGGCATTATGAAAAGCGAAGCGAGAAAAGGCAAGTGGAAAGTAACAGAAATAAAATGGAGAAAAAAAAAGAAGTCATATTAAAAATGATCGAGAATAAACGAACAAAAAAATGATTAAGAATAAACGAACAATTAAAACAGAATCGAAAAAGCGAAACGAAAAAAAAAAACGGTAGTTACGGAAGACATTAATAGCATAAATAACTCTCATTATTTTTCTGCTAAGATAACCAATATGGCAGTGTAGCTGAAGTAGCTATGAAAATGGCTATGTAATCTTTGGTTTCTTTTTTTCCCGATCACTGTGCCAAGCAACATGGCTGTCGCTGAGTTATGACGATTGAGAAGTCGGTATTGGATGTTAGTCGCGAGGGACGTGTCTTCTCGGAAGAGTGTTTTTCCTTTTTTTTTTTATGGGACTAAAATGGCGTTCTTTCTCGACGTCATTTTTATATGTCGTTATCTTTTGCACGTCGCTTTTTTTTTTTATTCATCTATTTATTGGAAAAGGTCTTCTTTTTTTTTTGTGTGTGACTATTTTTCCTTTTCTACTTTCTTTCCTGCAACGAAAATGGGATCTTTCTTGAGATAGGCTTGTTCGTGTTTTAAAACCGTTGGTGACGATAGATTTCAAAGCATTTTTTCTGCTATTTATTGAAAATTCATTTTTTTTATTCTCGCTTTATTTTCGAACATACAAAAAGATTGGAGGGGGGGAATTAAAAGATCACGTTATGGGATTATTTTAATGATCAAATTAAAATCTTTATTCGTATTCTTTTTTTTTTATGTCTCTGGGTATTTTAGAAGTACACCTTATATTGATAACAGTTGCTTTGTAAACAAAATATTTCCTCACTCTGCGCACCGTGGGCCTTGAAGGCGTTGGTGATTACAGTTCTCCACGGATTCCCCTTTCGTTGTTATCTGTAATATTTTCTTTCTAATAAACCTTTTTTTCTAGGGAGGGTGTAATTGCTCGTACCTCATTTTTGAGCCTGTCATCTGTCACTTTCAGCTGCTTCCGCTAATCGCATGATTAGTTGATTGATTTTTGACGTCCACACTCATTGGAAACTAGACAAGTTAGTAAATGGAAGTGAGAAGAAAGAACTAACCATCAATTGTAAGAAGAAAGAATACGTAGCCGTTATGAAAAGAGACAGCCCAAAACATGAGTTACAAATTGGAAATGTCAAAATTAAGCAAATACAAAAATTTAATTGTGGAAAATGTTAAAACAACGGAAAATATTACACCAACATCAGAGGCTTACGGCCTATCACGTTGAATACACCGGTTCTCGCTCGATCACCGAGGTTAAGTAACGTAGAGCCTGGTCAGTACTTAGATAGGTGACCGCTTGGGAATACCAGGTTCTGTAAGCGTATAGTGACGGATGTGCGTTGTGGTGCAGTGAATATCGGCTCGGAAAGAGAAATCGGTGAGCCGAGTTCGAATTCCATCTGAATACCCTGCATTCACTTAAGCACTGGTACCCTTGGAAAAGGTATTAACCCGTCCCTTCCCTCCACAAAAAAAACAATCAACCAAAATTTGAAGGCTTTTTTTGCCTTTTATATATATATATATATATATATATATATATATATATATTATCGATTTTTGTACACTATTGTAAGAACTGCAACCTTGAAACTTACGAATATCGTTTCTTATGTCTTTTTCTATGAGTGTATCAAATTTGATTAAAATCGGACCACTCCTTCTATAACCCGATTTTTGATTATCGATTTTCGATATTTATCGGGGGTACCTCGACACAAAAGCTAGCTAAGAACACTTGCAGACGCTTATAGTACAACGGTGTAAACTTTCAAAAAAATCGGTTCAGCCGATTTGGAGTTTATAGGTAACGGACACACACACTCACACACAGAGACACACACACACATACACACACACACACACACACAAAGTTCCATTTATAAATAAGTTTAGATAGATTTTACATGTAATCATTATTTTTACACAACACGAGAAAAAGGTAAGTAAGAAATTCCTGCTACTATTAAATCCCAAGCCACGAATGCGCGAATTCCACCGGAGCCACAATGTCTCCCCAGCTCTCACGGTATTGGCACAGCGTCAGAACATTCACAAGAGCCTGCTGGAGGTCCCGAAAGACAACGTACTTACAGCGGCTGCCTGGTCTGCTGCGAGGTCGTCTCCAGTTTGCAGAGATGTTGGGGCAAACAGGTAGATGACGCTGGTCGGGTAGTGACCAGGCGTTCACCAGTTTGCAGATGGCAGGATGAATTAGTAAATGACTCAGGTCGGGTAATCATCAGGTCGTCGCCATGTTGCAAATGGGGGTACGAATTAGTAGCTAACTCTAATCGAGTGGTCCTCAAATCGCCACCACTTTGCAAATGGAGGGATGAATTGGTAAATAACTAGGGTCCCAGCTATTTGCCCATAGCTGGGACCCTAACAGGTGCTACCACTCCGGGTCTGGGTGGACATGGGAACAACAGCAATTAAGAGTTGGTGTCATGCTCCTCACAGCCTCCCAATCAGAGGCCTTGAGGCTGGATGCAGTTTACCGGATGTAATGGCAATAATCCATTTTTAGTCTGATTTGGCTCTTATAAAGATGGGATGGACAAAGATACATTCTAAAAGCTGAACAGAGTATTAAGAAACGGGAAAATTTCGTTGGAAGTAAAGAAAAAGTACAAGACTGTTACGTGATATCTGTCCTCCTCTAGAGCAGTGAATGCTGGACAATCTTCTAAAAGATGAAAAATAGACTTGAAACCACAGAAACAAAGAAAAGGGTACTGATCTGTCCTCCTTTGTGCTAGAGAATGCTGGTCGATCTCCTCAAAAATGAAGAAGAGACTCGACGCAACAGAAATGTGGTTCTACAGAAGGCTGCTGAGGATATCATGGACTGAACATGTGAACAACGACGAAGTTTTGGAAAGAATTGAAACAAAAATGAAACATACTTAAAATCAACAAAAGAGAGTTGAAATTTCTGGGACACATAATGAGGAAGGAAAGCTTGGAAAATCAGATATTCACAGGGCGGATAGAGGAAAAGTGGCAGATGAAAATCAGCATCGATATATTTGATGGGCTTGAGCAAATGGATGTCAGATCGGGGTTTAGTGTAAATAATAGAAAGACAAAATTTATTACGTGCTACAAGGGACGGGAAGATTTGGAAAACCATGATCGCCTACGCCCTGAAGAGACACGGAAGAAGAAAGATAGAGCTTTTCAGCACCTTTTAGCAGTGGATCGGATAGATGAGTTCCACGAAGTCTGAAGTTCGCCTGAGTCTCATAAGATATTGCAGACAAGGATCCTCACCTCGAGCAAAACAGTATATCAAGACTGAAGAAAGCACCGGGTCTGCTTTGCGACCATGACACGTTACTTAGTTTGGGATGTTCCCTCTCCACCATTGAGATGTGTGAGAAAGATCAGAATGACTGATTCGTACTCATTTGGAGCTGTACCAACAGACTGTAGTATCGTTGGCATAAATATTTACTGAAAATCTGCCAATGTTTTGAGGCAGATCGTAAATATAGTTTTCCGGGTGTGCGTTGTGGTGCAATAGATATGGGCTCAAAATGAAAGATCGGAGAGCCGAGATCGAATTCCAGTTGAATTCGTTTCATTCACTTACGCGCAAATAGCATTAGGAAAAGTATTAATCCATCACATTTCCCTTCAGCTATGGGTAGAATAGCAGAATCGATTGGGTTCTATAGCTTTGGTTTGCAATCAGTCTACCGCAGTAAGTAATGCCAAACTTCTGCAGGAAATATTCAGCCTTATCAGTCATATCTCTTTCGAGACATGATCGCCCAAGCGGGTACCACGTATGGCATTTAACTGAGTTAATATAAAGCTTGAAAAAAAAATGAAATTGAGTAGAGAGCCTTGTTGGGGGTTGCATTGACCTCGTGGCGTCAGAGGACTGACAGTTTTTTAAAGTCATTGAATGAATTTTAAATCTGACTAGATAGCGTACTTATCGAGACGACTTGAATATTAGAAAGGAAACTTGTTGTTACTTTATTCCCATTGAAACCAATCGTTTTTTTTTTTAGTTTTTTTTTTTTGTTATTAATGTTCACCTAACACAAGGCCCGAGGGCCACTCAAGGTAAAGGGTTAATATGTGGAGTTGTATAGAAAGAGTAAGAAGGAAACAGTTCTTCTACACCCTTGTGCAAATTATTTTCTTCTTCTATGACCGTTGTCCCTTCAGAACGTAGGCGATCATGGCTTTCCACATCTCCCTATCCCTGGTGGCTCTTAGCACGCTTTCTCCTGTTACACCATGCAACCCTCATTCCATCATCCACCTGATCAGGTCCTTCAAATATGTTGTCCACTGCTTTCTCCTGTCTCTTTTTCCTTCTATCTGGCCTGTTAGTATCAGGTTCTCCAAACCCTCCTTCCTTATTGTATGTCCCAGGAACTTTAGCTGTCTTTTCCTGATGCTCAATATTAATTTTCTTTTTGTTTCCATCCTTTCCAAAACATCATCACTGCTCACATGCTCGATCCATGATATCCGCAGCATCCTTCTGTGGAACCACATTTCAGCTGCTTCAAGATTTTCGTTCATCTTTCATGATATTGTCCAGCATTCACTGCCATATTGAAGAACTGACATCATAAAGCAACACAGTGCTCTTTTCTTTGTTTTGTAGCGAAATTTTCCTGTTTCTTAATACTCTACTCAGCTTCTGGAACGCGCCTTTGCCATGCCAATTCACCTTCGGATCTTTGTGTTGCACTTTCCATCTTCGGTTAGAACAGTTCCCAGGTATTTAAATTTTTATACCTGCTTGATTTTTGTATCCCCCATCTGTATTTGGCATTTAGGGCTGCTCTTTTTGCTGATGACTGTGCATTCGTTTTTCTTGCAGTTTATTTGTAGTCCTTTCTTGTCACTCTCTTCAGCGACCTTCGGTAGGAGATCATATAGTTTCTTTTCCCTGTCTGCAATCAACATTATATCATCTGCGTACCTTATGTTGTTCAAATTGTGGCCTCCAATGACGAATCCTGGCATAACATCTAGGATCAGAATAGTCTCGCTGTACAATTTGAATAGATCCGGTGAAAAGACACATCCTTGTCTTACGCCCCTTTCTATCTTTGTAAATCTGCTGAATTCGTTACCTTTCTTATGCAGGCAGTTTGCTGCTAATAGAGATTCTTGATAACTCTTACGTCTTTTCCAAATATGTTGAGGCTGCTGAGCATCTCCATCAATTCTTTGTGGCGTATTTTGTCGAACGCCTTTGCATAATCGATAAAACATAGGTACAAGTCCTTCTTCATTTGTAGTGCTTTTTCGGAGAGCATTCTAATCATAAATATGGCGTTCCTTGTTCCGGTGTCTTTGACAAACCCGCACTGTTCTTGTCCTATCTCTGGCCTGATTCTGATTCTCGCTCTATTCATCAGGATTCGGACGATCAGTTTTGTAATGTGGCTCATTAAACTGATTGCACTCGTTTGCATCTGGCTTCTTAGGCAGTGCTATGAAAATCGACTTTCATCACTATTATAAATTTAATTTATTATTTCTGTAATTTCCTCTATGCCGAATTCTTCCAGGAAGAAAGCAGCAGCTCTATTACAATGCCGTCTGAACCAGCTGTTTTGTTTTTATTCAATTTAGCCATTGCAGATTAACTTCAGACTTTAATATTTCCGGTCCGTCCTAACATTTGTGTATTGTCGGTTGCTCTTTCTTGTCGAGGAAAAAGATCTTTTATATATTGTTTCCATCGCTGGAGTATTTCCTCGTTCCATCTTTGGATTTTATAAATCCTGTTAAGAAGCAGGTTTTTGTCCTGTCAGTTCTCATTTCTTGATGTATACCTGCTTTAGACTCCTGGGATTTTTCACACATTCGCTGATCCCGTATGTATCATTTCTTTGCGTCGTTTTTCGCTTCTGACCGCATTTTCCTTTACTTTTTGAACTGAGATAGATAGATAGATAGATAGATAGATAGATAGATAGATAGATAGATGTGAAAACACTGAGATAGATAGATAGATAGATAGATAGATAGATAGATAGATAGATGTTAACAAACTTAGATAGATAGATAGATGTGAACAGACTGAGATAGATAGATAGATTTGACCAGACTGAGATAGATAATTGAGAGAACGAATAATGCCTTTGTAGTATTATTATGGACCAGGGTAGAAATAACAAATATATATTAACAAGAATTAACAATACAAAATGTGGATGGTGTTAGTATGACTGTCAGTCTGATCTGATTTGGAGTGAACTACGACTCTCTCTCTCTCTCTCTCTCTCTCTCTCTCTCTCTCTCTCTCTCTCTCTCTCTAAGTGTAGTATATATAGTGTTAGGAAGAGTTCATTTTGAAGTTACAGGTATGGACTCATGACAAGGATGTTTCACAATTTTCCTGATCCCGCATACATTGTCTTTTGATGTTGTTTTTCTCTTCCGATCGCAATTTCCCTTTACCCTATAGTTTCTGTTTGTTTCCTTACCTTGATGACACAACTGACATTTGAAATACTGATACCAAACAATATCCGCAATCTCTCTATAAAGTTTGCCAGTGTGTTCGAGCAGCGTTTCAAATTTCGTACACTTGCTTGGAGTAACTTTTATCGCAGACAATGGCCGAAGGACAACTAATCGATAGTCGAGACAATAGTCTCTGGGCGTGATAAAAATCTGATACAATCACAAACGAAGCAATATTTTTTGAGGCCAAACAAATTTCATCATACACCCCGAAAATAGATTTATATTACTGCACACCACTGCAAATGAACTAATCCGAGGAAAATATAGAAATCTGTTACGCCCTGTAACTCATGTGGGTCTAAAATTGACCGTGAAGGTGAAATAAAAGAAAAATAAAGTATTTGTTTCAATTAATTTGCACAAAACTTTAAGAGGTCAAGATTTAATTAGGGAATTCAGGCGAAGACGTTAGGATCATAGAGTTGAAGTAGGTTTTAGAAGGAACCAGAAACAATAATAAACAAAAGACTTTCGTGGAAGAAGGATAACAGTAGTATAAAAAAAAATGAATTAGTGTCTTGACACCAAACATCTTTTATAGCCAATTTGAGGGCGCTGAATCAGAAAATAAACTCTTTTTTTTTTCTTTTTTTTTTTTTTATTAGTTACCATTTTTACTGTACAAAAATGTCTCATTTTTGGGAGAAAAAAAAACATTCTTTTCATTTGTTTTCTGTATTATCTTGACCGAAGGGAATATATCGCAAAGTAAAACGTAGAAACCTCTCAATTCGTAATTAAACCAACTGCTTAATGAAAAACCATTTTATCATTAACAATCAGACACTAAATATTTAAAAATAACATAATTGAACGACAAGTATTTTCATGAAATCATTTAATAAACTAACCGCAGAAAGAAAGTCTTCATGGACATAATAACTATAGTAAATTTTTTCTCTTTCTTGATTGTGTGTCACGTTCAATATTATTTAAGTCCCTTTTGCTACACCAGCAGTAGTCAGCCAGCATTCGTTTGTCCTATCGACCCTGGTAGCGCTCTTTCATTGTTTTGATAACCTCATGGAATCGTTCTCCTTCCTCATCACTCACATCACCGAAATTATCCTTAATTTATCTAGATTACGTAAAAATGAACCTTAATACACATATTAGCGCATTACTGATAAAGTGTATTTCTGATAAAGTTTATCAGTTAATTTGAAATTTGGCAATAAATTAGAAAATTTTGTTACTTCTATTTTTAAATTTCTGACTTAAATACCCTTATTTTTATGAAAATACCTTATTTCCGGTGGCTGACATAAATTGCTTGGCCTACCTGAAATTTTATGGGTTTATACGACCTTTATTAACTAAATGTTGCGATCAGCCAAGGTCGTAAATTGGTGTATTTTTCAAAAATTAGCATTATCAGTACAACGAAAAACGATAGCTAACTATAAAAATCTAAGGTCATTTTCGGGATCAGCACCATCAAATTAGCTGAAAAACGTGTTTTGCTTCTTGGTTCCAAAAGTCGTGCTGACCAGTATGACGAGTACAAATTATATAAGTCGTAAAAACGGATTTTTTTTATGAATGATAATCAGATGTTTATTGTTGCATAAATATCACTAGTTCCTCATTGTTTGGATCATTGTATTTCTGATATTTCGTTCTCCGGATTTCCTAATAGTGACTGAAGTTCAAGATTTAACGCCCTCCCCCATTGAATTATTCGGACGTGTATCTATGTCTTTGTTGTTTGATCTTTGCATTTAAAACGATTCGTTCTCCGGCATAAAAATATAGTCTGAAGTTGAGAGATTAACATCTTTGCCCGTAAAATAAACGAACGAGTGTCCTTTTCTTCATTGTTTAGATCGCTGTTTCAAACGATTCTTTAGCCCTCTTTGTATTGTCGGAAGTTCAGAAATTAAAACTTTCTCCTATGAATTATTTAAACGAGTCTCCTTGTCATTCTTGTTTTAATCTCTGCTTTTCAAACGATTCGTTCTTTGGCATTCCTACTATTGGCAGAAGTTCAGAATTTAATGCCATCACCCATTAATTATTCGGACGAGTATCAACGGCTTTGTTTTCATTTCAAAACGATTCGTTCTCCGGGCCCTCCTAATATTGTCTGAAGTTCAGAGATTAACTAAGTGAATTAATCGAACTTGTATCCTTTCCTTTATTGTTTGGTTCACTGTTTTTGATTAAAACCTTCCCTTGTGAATTTTTCGAACGATTGTACCCGTCTTTATTGTTCGGTTCATTGTTTTTGAAACGATTCATAAATCCGGTCCCACTAATATTGTCTGGAGTTCAGAGATTAAAACCTTCCCTTGTGAATTTTTCGAACGATTGTACCCGTCTTTATTGTTCGGTTCATTGTTTTTGAAACGATTCATAAATCCGGCCCCACTAATATTGTTTGGAGTTCAGAGATTAAAATCTTCCCTTGTGAATTTTTCGAATGATTGTACCCGTTTTTATTGTTTAGTTCACTGTTTTTGAAACGATTCATAAATCCGGCCCCACTAATATTGTCTGGAGTTCAGGGATTAAAATCTTCCCTTGTGAATTTTTCGAATGATTGTACCCGTTTTTATTGTTTAGTTCACTGTTTTTGAAACGATTCATAAATCCGGCCCCACTAATATTGTCTGGAGTTCAGAGATTAAAATATTCCCTTGTGAATTTTTCGAATGATTGTACCCGTTTTTATTGTTTAGTTCACTGTTTTTGAAACGATTCATAAATCCGGCCCCACTAATATTGTCTGGAGTTCAGAGATTAAAACCTTCCCTTCTGAATTTTTCGAACGATTGTACCCGTCTTTATTGTTTGGATCACTGCTTTTTAAACTTTTCGTTCTCTGGATTTTTCAAATATTTTTTTTAAGTTCTCTTAAATTAGGAATTCCCCCGAGTTAAATCCTTTATAGCATATGGTTGTCAAATTTTTCATTTATTCTAAATCATATCAAAAAGAACAAAATAAAACAAATTCATTCATCCATTCTTAAAACTAATTTTTCTTTCACCCACAAGAACGTGTAATATATGCAATGAGTTGCAGTATTTAAAAACTTGGCAGCTGAAATACAGTCACTTACTCACTGGCGCTATGTGACTTCCCTGTGTCTCTTCTACAAATACTTTCACGGCTTCTGCTCAGATGAACTCTCTAGTGCCCCCTATGTATGAACTTACTCTAGCCACAAGATTAGCAACTAGGTCCCACCTTTTTACAGTGAAGCCAATAAAATGTAAATAAAATTCTACTCCATCAGCTTCTTTTTTCGCACATCCCGCCTGTGGAATTCCCTTCCATAGTCATCTCCTATCTCACTAACCTGCATCCTCTCTCTCATGCTCCTTTCTTCGTCCACTCCCTTCTCATCAGTATTCTCATCCTTCTCTTACCCACTTCCTGACACTCCCTATAACCTGTCACTCTTTCTCATAACTTTCCTCTTATGTAACCCTATGCAAAACAATGGCAGTAAAATACCTTGCTTGGGTCATCTCCTATCTCTCTAACCTTCATCCTCTCTCTCATGCTCCTTTCTTCGTCCACTCCCTTCTCATCAGTATTCTCATCCTTCTCTTACCCACTTCCTGACACTCCCTATAACCTGTCACTCTTTCTCATATCTTTCCTCCTATGTAACCCCCTTCAAAAGAGTGGCAGTAAAATGCTTTGCTTGGGGCGATATGATTATAAAAAAAGGAAAATAGATAGATAGATAGATAGATAGATAGATAGATAGATAGATAGATAGATAGATAACGTGGAATTCCCTTCCGTTTACTTGCTTTCCCAACAGCTATAATCTCCAAGAATTTAATTTTAAAGTCAATAGTTATCATCTATCTCACTGACTTGCATTCTCTCTCTCTCTCTCTCTCTCTCTCTCTCTCTCTCTCTCTCTCATGTTCCTTTCTTCGTCCACTCCCTTCTCATCAATATTCTCATCCTTCTCTTACCCACTTCCTGACAACCCCTATAACCTGTCACTCTTTCTCATAACTTTCCTCCTATGTAACCCCCTGCAAAACAGTGGCAATGAAATGCCTTGTTTGGGTGATATGATTATTTTTAAAAAAGCTATAATGCACTATGCTATATTACTAACAGGATTTCTTACAAGATCTATAATATCAAAATGATTTTAACAACATTAAATATTTTTTCAAAGAATTATAACCCCAAAGTCTGTATCAGCTTTTTGTAATGTGTGAACGCATTTAAACAAGCCTTTATTTATTCATGCAGAACTGTTTACAAGTTCACAGCATGGTGAACACATATACTTGCACGCATGTGCACTCTAGGGGAGCCTTTGAGCAGACGCATGCGCATAAACTAGTTGGCTGGAAATCCCTGATAACATGGACGGCTTAGTCATCAGCAAAGACAGTCGCTGTGGTTAATGTAAACATACTGGACCAACAAAAGGTTGGAAATGGTTGGCTGAGAAAGTGGAAGGAGAAGTGAACGAAGATGAAGAAAGAAAGAAATATGAATGAATTATAATAAATACAATTTTAAAAGAAAGAGAAAAGAAACGAGGCGTCAATCAGAAAGAAGGAATGAATGACTAAATTAAGAAAAAATAAGCATAATGATGAAAAATTAAGAAAGAAAAAACAATAAATGCCAAAATTAAACGAAAAAAAGAATTAAGAAAGAATGAAATCGAACAGAAAGAGAATTATATAGAAAAAAGAAAGAGGGAATAATTAAGAAAGAAAAAAACAAGAATGTGTAAGAAAATCATATATGAATAAAAAAAAAGAAAGAGAGAATAGCTAAGAAAGAAAAAGACAAAAAATGACGAATATTTGAAAAGAGAAAAAGAAAGAATGTCAAGAAAAAGAGAAAAAAGGAAAGGAAAAAAAGACAACAATGACAAATAGTCGAGAAGAGAAAGAGAAAGAATATCAAAAACGAGAAGAAATATAGGGAAAAAAGAAAGACAAAAAAGACCAATAGTCGTGAAAAGAAAGAAAAAGAATGCCAAGAAAAAGAGAAGAAAGGGGGGAAAAGAAAGACAATAAAAAAGATCAATTGTCAAGAAGAGAAAGAGAAAGAATATCAAAAAGAAAAGAAATATAGAGAAAAAAGAAAGACAAAAAAGGCCAATAGTTGAGAAAAGAAAGAAAAAGAATGCCAAGAAACAGAGAAGGAAGAGACAAAAGAAAATAAAGAAAAAAGATCAATAGTCGAGAAGAGAAAGAAAGGAAAAAAAACAGACAAAAAAGAACCAAAACTCGCGAAGAAAAGACAAAGAAAGACAAAGGTGAAGGAAAGAAATGGTAAGAGAGCGACAGGAAAAATAATTCAGAAAAAATAGAAACAAAGACAATAAAAAGAGAAAGAAAGAAAGAAAAAAGAAATACAATAAAATGATAAGGAAAGAAAAGTAAAAAGAGAGACAAGAAAAAAGAAAAAGGCAAAAGATGAACAGAAACAAAGTCGTGAAGAAAGAAGCTAAAAAAAAGGAAAAATGGAGGAAAACTAGAAAGACACTTAAAAGCTCTATAAATATTAACTCCAGCTTTTCTTTTTGCCTTTTGTGTTCCCTTTTTGTTTTTCCTTCCGTCTGATTCCAAGATTTTTCTTTCGCCATTTTCACATTTTCCTCTTGAGATCAGTTCATGCCTCTTTTCTTTTTATAATGGCCGCGATTCTGACGCTATTCTTTTTACAGTATAATGTCATCCGGGACACTGGGAGACACTCCTGCTCCCGCTGATAACTAGCCTTTTCATTAGTACTCTAAAAGTTGCACTTGCGTAGAGAAAATTGCATCTTAAGGCACATTATATTTATTTCTCCAATGTCCCATCTTCCCTCCCTGGCTGTCTGTCACTCTTCCCACACACACACACACACACACACACACACACACACACACACATATATATATATATATATATATATATATATATATATATAGTCATAATGGGCCGATGAGAGAAATGCAAGATAATAATTATTATTATTATTTATTATTATTAATATATATATATATATATATATATATATATATATATATATATATATATACAAATAAAAGCCCTGAGGATCTTTTCTTTTGGCCAACACTTCATCGGAAGATGCCGTTGGCAAAAGAAATTGACACTGGAATAAGATCTTAAATTATGAAAAGAAACTGGAAAAAAAGGACCCAGTTGAAACACGATTAAAAAAAATATTTTTAAAAATAATTCACAACTGAAATACAAAAAGGCTTCAACGAGTATAAAATGAATAAAGGCTTACAAGACCCATTGTACAGGAAGAAGGGACACTTTTCCAGTTGTTTTTATAACTTAAGACCTTATTTCTGTCTCCCTAACGTATTTCAAATGTTATTAGAGGGGATAATTCGAATTTAAAATAGACGCCCTATTTTTATTTATCAAACAGTTATAAGTTAGAAAAGATTTTTAAAATATTGAATTTTTGAAACGCCAGTGCTCTTTTTCTCAACGAGAAATAAAAAATGATGTTGAATATTTTTAGGTAGATTTTTGTCCGAAAATTCCGATTCTGAACATTTCGCAATGATTTTATTATTAGTCTTATTATCATATCATTATTTAATTTATTTTCTCGGATTTCTTTCACCTGCCTATTGTATATATATATATATATATATATATATATATATATATGTATAGCGACTCCGACTGACACCAAATCGGTCGAGTTTCGATCTCGGCCCGAAGCAAGTGGATGTCTAGCCACAGTGATGAGCTGTCATGCAGCGAAACACACCTGTAAGTGGATGACGAATATATATATATATATATATATATATATATATATATATATATATATATATAATGCACAATTTTTTATAAGTGGACAGTAAAGGAAAAACAATATATATATATATATTGTAAACGAAAAACTGTCCACGTATACTGTCCATATATATATATATATATATATATATATATATATATATATATATTACGGAAAGTTCCGGAATTTTACGAAATGGATTAACAACCGACATAATTAAAATAATTGTTCAAACAAATTAATTAAACTCACACACACACAAGCGCGCGCGCACACACACACACACACACACACACACACACACACACACACACACATATATATATATATATATATATATATATATATATATATATATATATATTACACCTTACATCTGTGGACATATTATATTATGAGAGCATAGAAGTGCGTGTAAAATAACATTTTAGCATACAACTTACGGATATATCAATCCAGTTGAATATATATACATATATGGGCGCGTGTTCGAGTGATTAGAACGTTCGCGTTCTGACCATGAAGCTCGTGTTCGAATCTCACCATGGTCGATTTGTCAAGGTGACTTTTTGGTGTTATCAGTGTGGACAAGCTGATTCTTCGGAAAGTGCATTGTGAGTGAATTTGAGAAGGCGTCGATGGTTGTGCTAGTTCGAAGTAACGTTTTCGTAACAGAGAGAGCGTCCTGGCCTTGTTCAGACTGTTGTTCAGACGCGCTCTCTCCCAAAAACTGTAACTAAGGTTTGCACAGTATAGTTGCAATATAAACCACAGATGGCTTCTGATGGTGTTAAACAAACAATCTGCCTGAGGAAGCGTCTGCAATGGCGATTAGCTAGCTGCTTGAACCTAAGAGGTATTTCTTTGCGTGCGAACTGTTAAATGAAAGAACAGAAATTATGACTAAATGCATCCACACTAAGAAATACCTGTTAGATTCATACAACTATGGATGAAAACATCATAATTCGTTTTAATGTGAACAATGCACGTTCATAAAATCCCTGCCTCGTGAACGTTCAAATAAAACACCGTTTCAAGTCAGTCAGTCAGTTAAGTGCCATACGTGATACACGCTTGGGCGATCATGTCTCGAAAAAGACATCACTGACTGGGCAGAAGATTATCCCGCAGTAGGTTGCCATTGCTTTCTGCTGTAGACTGGTTGCCGACCAAGGCTATCGATCCCAATCTGTCCTGCTATTTAGCCCATAACTGGAAGGAAGAGACGGATTAATACCTTTCCCAAGGGTATTTGCGCGTAAGTGAATACAATGGATTCAACTGGAATTCGAACTTGGCTCCCCGGCTTCTCGTTCCGAACCGATATACACTGTACCACCGTTTCAAGAGCGGTCTTACAAAGAAAAACGGTAAAAGGCAAAATCAGTTATTAAAAATCGCCTGAAGATACCACTCTGGTAGAAACCTGGGTAGCAAAATAAGTCTTTAAAAAATGAAATATATATATATATATATATATATATATATATATATATATATATATATATATATTTCATTCGACAAAGAGTTTAGATGATTGAATAAATAAAAGCGTAGACTGATATATTTATTTGATATACAGAAATATATAGCATTAAAAGCATTAAATTGGAAAATTTTGACAAAATAAATATTTCATAAATAAAATATCCGCTTTTTCTTATATACATTCATACTAATATAGATACAGAGAGAGAGGGGGAAGAGAGAGAGAGAGATATTTCTATTAATTTACTTTCTTAAGTTACGGACTTATTGATACACTTATTGACACACGCACCGACAGTCACACACACACACACACACATATATATATATATATTGTCAGCCGCAGACAGATCTGTTTCGCTGTATAACAGCTCATCAGTATGGTTAGATTCCGAATGCCACATAACCCAGGCTCGAAAACTGACCGAATTGGCGTCAGTCGGTGACTTTACCCCTGGGCCACGAGCAATACCGACCATATAGCCTCCAATATCTGCAGGTTCCTCTTACTGTGTGATCCTTACTCATACACACACTAAGAAGAACCTGCAGACATTGGAGGCCATGTACATCAAATCTAAACAACCAACACTCAATAAAATCAACTTTAAAACAGGAAATAACATATTACATTGCATTTGACTATATGGTTTTGTTGTCATTTCGCGCTATCACGCGGTGTGACGTCATAAAACCGCATCGCAAATTTAAGAACTGCGTTTATTATTTTTGGTAATTATTGCCGTTGCCAAGCGGAGTTTTATGTCAACACAAAATAAAATCGTCGGTGATGGTGGATTTTATAATATTTCAGTTTAAACAACCTCTCTGAAGATGGCTCATGTGAGCCGAAAGCTTAGAAGAAAACCAATAATTAATTATCCAAATGTTGGAGAACTTTTTGTCTTTATTTTCAACCGAAATTAAAGCAAAAATACGACGTTTAGAACGGCTCATGATTAAACATAATAGACATTCATTGTCTCTTATATTTAATAGCATATATATATATATAGGTTTCATTAAAAATAACAGACAGGGTATTATCAGTGTTTTTTTATATAATTTTTCATGTGTTCTTATATTCTTTTTCTTTTCGGGACTCGAATTATATAAGATATGTCAATACACAAGACTCTATATGCATAAACTTTTCACATGTTTATTTATAAGTAAAACAAAATTAATTCTTGGTAATGGCTAAAAGTATAGCCGAAAGCGCTTGAAAGTACAGAACCACTGGACAATTTTTATATAATTTGAGTTCCGAAAAGAAAAATTATATTTACACATGAAAAATTATATATATATATATATATATATATATATATATATATATAGTTAAATTATAATGACGCTTAGTGCCAAAGTTGTTCTCTCTCTCTCTCTCTCTCTCTCTCTCTCTCTCTCTCTCCTCTTCGCATTTCCCAGGAACTTCAGTTGTTTCCTCCTGATGCTCAATAACAATTTCTTTTTCGTTTCCATTTTTTCCAACACCTCACCATTGCTCACATGCTCGGTCCATGATATCCGCATCATCCTTCTGTAGAACCACATTTCAGCTGCTTCAATTTTTTCTTTCATCTTTGATGATATTGTCCAGCATTCACTGCCATATTGAAGAACTAACATCAGATAGCAATCTAGTACTCCTTCTTTGTTTCTAGTGAGAGTTTTCTGTGTCTTAATACTTTACACAGCTTCTGGAACGCGTCTTTAGTCATGCCAATTCGCCTTCGGATCTCTGTGTCGCACTTTCCGCCTTCTGTTAGAACGCTTCCCAGGTAACCCTTGCATATGTTGTACAAATAGATTCGTATTATAATTACACTAACTGCATTGGCAAGGTAGAAAATATGTATTTATTGTCATAAATGATTTTTTTCATTAAGTTACGAAATTATTGATGCATCTATCCATATGTAGTTGAATTAACCACCACAGCCAAACAATTACTTTTCTTTTTAACTATTTCACCCCAAAATGGGGACAATGATGTTGATGTTCAAGAGTTATTTTGACTGGGGGAATGTAAAAGAGAATTAAAAGACTTTAGGTGAAGGAATCGGAAACCCAAACTTAAACCGAATAACCTGTTGAAAATACGGGGAAGGTGTGTGAAACGGATAATAGACAAATCTATCTACGCCGGATGTGCGTGGTGGTGCAGTGGATATCGACTAGGAACGACAAATCGGGGAGCCAATTTCGAATTCTAGTTGAATTTGTTGCATTCACTTACGCACAAATACCCTTGAGAAAGGTATTAATCCGTTTCTTCCCTCCAGTTATTGGTTAAATAATAGGACAGACTGGGTTCTATAGCCTTGGCTGGCAACCATTCTACCGCAGAAAGCAATGGCAAACTACTGCGGGATAATCTTCTGCTCAGTCAGTCATGACTCTTTCGAGACATGATCACCCAAAGCGTGTATCACGTATGGCACTTGACTGACTGATCTACTCCTTTTTACCTGACTTAGAGAGAAACATGTACTTGTCAGGTCTTAAATTCATTTTAAAATATCTGCCACCCTCTTTCTTCTTCCTCCTATTTCTCTCTCTTTCTCTCTTTTATATACACACAAACACTATCATTCTCTCTCTCTCTCTCTCTCTCTCTCTCTCTCTCTCTCTCTCTCATTTTCTTTCTTTCTATTTCTTTTTCTTTCCTGGAATTTTTTTTTCTTTAAATTCAACACCGATCTACTCGATTTTCGGGCTTACGTTAAAAGTTTTTGAATGTGTATTTTTAAAATTGTCAGAGCTCTCTCACTTTTCAGACTGACGCAACACAAACTCTGCGCCATTTTGTAGCAAACTGAACTGAATTAACAGCATTATTCTTTCTCCAATATATTTCTGCGGTTTCTTGATTTTATATTTCCACATTTTTTCTTCTTCTGAATTACGTCAGTTTTCTTTCTTTCCTTCATCCTTCATT
>JBBBDQ010000514.1:240000-510000 GCA_037127315.1 Ascarosepion bandense | reverse complement strand
TTTGTTTTACCAGCGTTCTTATTATATTTATTTATTTATTCATTTTTTCGTTTGGTTGAAATGAGGGAATACAAAAATTATCAAATTATGGAACACTTCCTTAGCCATATTCAAGGCGGTTTTGTATTGGCAAAGTTTGTTTCTTTTCATGTTTTGACAGCGAGATGTATTATTTTTGCAGTTTTTGAATACTGAATTTTTTTAAAATAGGAGACCGCTCACACGAATTCCAGCCATGCTCAACACACGAACTCTCGGAATAAACGCTCCTACTCATATTCAAAAACTACATAAATAAGACATCAAACGTTATTTTTAATGGATATCTGTATTTAATTAAACGTACCGTTCATTTTAAACTGTATTTATTTCGTCTACCGCCCTGCGTAATCCTTCATCTAGCATTGCCATCTTATCACCTGACTTTATATTGTTTAGACTCGAAACACGTGTCGCTACACAAATATCATTATGGACACTTAATATATCATACAAAAAGTAAGTAATATTAATAATAATAACAACAATGAATCTACACTTTAAACAAAACGTTAACGGCTTCTCACACTTTTTACTTCTATACTAATTTCTCTCGTTGGAACAAACCCTATTTCTGTTTTTGACATATATATATATATATATATATATATATATATATATATATATATATATATATAGATTCCGCCTAGAAAATGTATATACACTTCAGAAAAGGCAAAAATTGTCTTTCGTAGTTTTATCAAATTGCGACAACACTGTTTACTGTAATACGATGTTTTCTCGACAGATGGCATTCCCATCACGGCTGTAGCATGAACAACTCTTAAAGAATGCTGTGTATCGTAGAAAATCGTCTACATTGGCGGCCCATAGACAAGAAACTAAAAATGCATGTGCAGCAAACCTATAGGACACTTTAACCAACGTTGCCCAAGCAATATATACACTAGACTCTCCTGCCTTTTTCGATGGAACCCAGTTGTAAACCGTGCTATATATATATAAATTTATTTCTGATCAGAGTACAATTAAACAACATTTCTCAGAAAAAACACAATTATGTAGGTAATATCAGAGAGATTTTAGTCAACAATACAATAATCCTCACTCATACACACAGTAAAAAGAACCTTCAGATATTGGAGGCCATCTACATTAAATCCAAATAACCCACACTTAATAAAATCACGTTTAAATGTGCTCATAACACATTACATTGCATTTAAATACATGGTTCTGTTATCATTTCGATCTCTCATGCGGTGTGACGTCATAAAACCGCATTACAAAT
This sequence comes from Ascarosepion bandense, assembly GCA_037127315.1. NCBI lineage: Eukaryota > Metazoa > Mollusca > Cephalopoda > Sepiida > Sepiidae > Ascarosepion > Ascarosepion bandense. Next base: position 508,709 of record JBBBDQ010000514.1, on the reverse strand, counting down.
TTGCGAACTGCGTTTGCTATTTTTGGCAACTGTTGCCGTCGCTTAGCGGAGTTTTATGTCAACACAAGATAAAATCGTCGTTAATGGTGGATGTTTTTGTGTTAACGTCCTCGTAACCTCTCTGAAGATGGCTCATGTGAGCCGAAAGCTTAGAACCAACTTAATAAAAAATTAATGAAAATTTATCCAAATGTTGGAGAATTTTTGTCTATATTTTCAACTGAAATTAAAGCCAAAATAAGCCAAAATACGATGTTTAGAACGGCTTATGATTAAGCATGATAGACATTCATTGTCTCTTATATTTAACAGTGTATATTTTTAAAAAAAAATAGAAAAAAAAATAGAGAGAGAGAAAGAGGAAAACTCAACGCATGTTTAGATAGTTATAAATCGAGATTGACTTTTATAGTGCAAATTTGCTTACATTGTCTCGTACATACCGTTGAAAAATAAATAAACTCACTCAGTATATTTTACATAATTTTAACAGAGGAAGTGGAACATATATTATTTAACCCGGAATTAAATTGAGAATAGAAACCAACTCTTTCTACTTTTATATATATATATATATTTAGATATTCTACCCATAAAATTGTAGAATATCTAAAAAAAAGTTCTAATTTTTTTTTTTTAATCATATCATCTCAAGCAAGGCGAAAACACCACTGAGGCGCAGGGGGCTACGTAAGAGTGAAAAGATTGGAAAAGAGAAAAACCGGAAACCACAACCTAAACAGGAAACAAGGGATGAGCCTCTTCACCTGTTCAATAGACGTGAGTGGAGTGTGAACCGGACAATAGTTTAGACTATCTACTCCAATTGAAAAAAATAAAATAAAAAGAGTGAAAAGATTGGAGAAGAGAAAAACCGGAAACCACAACCTGAACAGGAAACAAGGGATAAGCCTCTTCATCTGTTCAATAGACGTGGGTGGAGTCTGAACCGGGCGATAGCCCAGTCCATCCACTCCAAAAGAAAGAAAATGATGGTGACTTGCTAAGAAAGAAAGAGACTGACGTCGTACGGAGAAAAATTAAAGACAAATTCCACCAGGCAGTAAAATTTTGGCTAGAAAAACAAAATCAATCCTTCAATTAAGCATGAACACTTTTAAATTTAAGCAAAAGTTAAAAGAAAAAATGGCTTACATTTTAACAATATTAACACTATTTTAAGAGATGATTCCATTGTTCTGCCGATACATTACTCTGTTAAATTAAATAAATTTAACATTGAGTTCTTTGGAGTTCGTCTCTATCGAAATTTACTAGATTTATCTACCAAATAATATACGTCATATATATATATATATATATATATATATATATATATATATATATATATAATGAAGATAAATTGGATACCTTTACAAATCCACTGGTAACAGTTTATTTCACGGAACTCAAACAAAAATTTTGGTCTGAGGAACGCACATGTAATATTTCTGCGAAATAAACTATTACCAATGGATTTATAAAAGCATCCAAATTATTTTTATTATAATACTCTGTTAAATTCCAATATTGAGTTCTCATCGGGTTACCATCTTCCGTGGAATTAACCTTACACATTACCAAGGATACTATTTTACTATATATATATATATATATATATATATATATATCCGAGGGAGTACAGAACGAAGAAAGAGTTTTTTTTCACCGTCCAAAACATTAATTTAAAACAGTGCTCGATATATGATGTATAGAGCTGTGAATATTTATTATAAACTATGTTTTAGAACATGTACATAATTTTTTCCATATACGTCCTCTACAATCATATGGCTGTTTCGACGTTGGATGTCCAACGTCTCATCAGGAGGAATAGGCAAGAACTGAAATCATCCGCTGTCTATATTTGGTTCATTGCTGTTGTGGGGTTGGTTGGGGTTATTGATACTGAAGGGAATGTGTCTTCCGTGTTGACCGTTAGACTTTTAAAGAATTTGGTGTGTAAATGCTAAATGTTTGATTAATGGCATCATCTGTTGGAATGTACGTTTTTATCGGTTGGCTATATCTTTTGGTTAGAATTTCGAAGAATGTGGTGTGGGGGGGTTGATTACTTGGTCAGAAGACACATTCCCTTCAGTATCAATAACCCCAACCAACCCCACAATAACAATGAACCAAATATAGACAGCGGATGATTTCAGTTCTTGCCTATTCCTTCTGATGAGACGTTGGATACCCAACGTCGAAACAGCCATATGATTGTAGAGGACATATATGGAAAAAATTATGTACATGTTCTAAAACATAATTTATAATATATATATATATATATATATATATATATATATATATATATATAACTAGAAAGAGTTGGTCACTTTAACTGAGCAGATTCATGCCGACTTCGAAGTTTGATAGGACATTGTTTTTAATATATATATATATATATATATATATATATATATATATATATATATATAAAAACACAGACTTATAACTATACTCGTTTCGAAAAATCCTTCGGTTATCTACGTGGAAGGAAAAATTGTTTGTAAAAAAAAGAAAGAGCTAAGCACATGAACATCAGCCAAAGGGATTCGGACCAAGTCAGCACGTAGCCCAAAGAAAAAAATCGAGACGAGTAATCAACTAACAAAAAAGCGTTCAATACTAAAAAGAGCAGAATAAGTAAAGTAAACCTATTCATATATATAGTAAAGTAAACATATTCATATATATATATAGAGAGAGAGAGGGGGGAGAGAGGGAGAGAGGGGGGAGAGAGGGAGAGAGGGGGGAGAGAGAGTTCGCCACGAAAATGTATATGCACTTCAAGAAAGGCAAAATTTGTTTTTCGCAGTTTTATCAAATTGTGATAACACTGTTTACTATAGTACGATATTTTCTCGACAGATGGCATTCCCATCACGGCTGTAGCATTAACAAGTTTTAAAGGAAGTTGTGTATCGTAAAAAATCGACTACATTGGCGGCCCTTAACCAAGAAACTGAAAAAGCATGTGCAGCACTTTCAACGGACACTTGGAATCTAGATATGTTTTGGTTTTAAACAATATGCAAAGGGTTGGTAAACCGTAGGAAAGCAATCAGTCATATTCAAACGTCGTATTTTTAGTTTATATTTGCATTTAAGTAGACGCTCCGTTTTTTGTTTTTTTTCGACCGTATTTATTTTGTCTACCGGTCTGCGTATTCGAGAAAATGTGCGCTCCGCTAGGATTCGAACTTGCGTTCCCAACTTTTTTAGGTGGAACCACTGTCTGATCTGGAGTGCTTTTACCGCTCGGCTAGGAAGTGCTTACGAAAACACATTTCTAAGGAATTAATGTATTTCAATATATTTAATCCCTTATATTTTTATTGCTGCAAACGTTATTTTCAGAGGATACCCGCATTTTAGTAGACGCTGCGTTTATTTTGAATTATTTATTTCGTTACCGGAAAAAAAGAAAATGTCCCCGAGTGCACGATTGGATATGCGTGTATGTATGTATCTGTGTGTTTGGGGGGGGGGGGGGGTATGTGCAAGTGCTTTGAACTAAACGTTATTTTTGTGGATACCCATGTTTGAGCAGACGCCTTGTTTTTTGTTTGTTTGTTTTTTGTTAGTTTGTTTTTTGTTTTTTGTTGTTGTTTTTTTTGTCTGTATTCTTTTTTGTTAATGTTTGTTGGGCATTACACCCAGATGCACGTTGTGGTGCAGTGGATATCGGCTTGGAACGAGAAATCGGAGAGCCGAGTTCGAATTTCAGTGTGATTCGTTGCATTCACTTACGCGTACATACACTTGGGAAAGGTATTAAACCGTTCTTGTTCCTCCAGCTATATGTAAATGGCAGAACAGATTAGGTTCTATAGCCTTGGTTGGCAGCCGGCCTATTGCATAAAGCAATGGCAACATACTGGAGGAAATGTTCTACCCAGTTAGTTCTGTTTCTTTCGAGACATGATCGCCCAAGCGTATATCAAGTATGGAACTTAACTGACTGAATTAACTCCACCGGCTTGTGTATTCAAGAAACTTTTTCTACGCACCGTATCACTTCAGAACGTAAAGGATCATAGCTCTCCACAATTTCCTGCCTTTTGTAGCTTTCAGTAAACTCTTATCTTTTCCGTTATAATGAAAAATGAGACCTCCGGCAGGGTTTGAACCTGCGTCCGTCCTATGTAAATGAAACCATTTCCTGATCAAACGTGCTTTAAACTGCTCGGCCGCAGAAAACTGTTCATATCGTTCAGGCGTTCTCGAATTATCGGTTGACTTTTTTATTTTCGTATCCGTAACATAAACAAGGTCATTTTTTTTTATCATTTCACCCCAAGGAAGGCAGAACTGCCACTGGTGCGAAGGGGTTACAGAAGAGGTGAGTGATAAGAAAGAAGAACAAGTTACAGGTGAGTCAGAGAATGAGTAAGAAAAGTATGAGAATATAGGGGTGAAGAGAGCTCCATGAGAGTAGAGTGGAAAGGAAGAACATGATGCAAGGTTTGTCAGGAAAAGGATGTGAGTCAAGAAGATAAGAGATGGCATTTGACTTTACATCTAAATTCTTGGAGATTGTAGCTCTCAGGAAAGCAAGTATACGGAAGGGAATTCCACAGGCGAGAAGTGCGAGCAAGGAAGCTTCTAGAGTAGAAGTTGCGGTTACATTTGATTGGTTTCACTGTACAAGTGTGGGACCTAGCTGCTAGTCTAGTAGCTCGAGTAAATTCATGCTAGTCTAGTAGCTCGAGTAAATTCATGCAGGGAGCTAAGCACCAGGGAGCTAAGCTCATCAGAGCAGAAGCCGTGAAATTATTTCTAGAAAAGACAGAGGGAAGCCAAGTTACTTCGATGAGAAAGTGGCTGGAGTTGAACTAAGGAATTAATACATTTTATTGAATATTATCACAATTTTAATATAAATAAAAATAATAGTCAATAATAAAATGAGTATATATAATTATAGATATCAAAGTTTTGTCTTTTATTCTGACCTGGAGGAACCCGAAGAACGACATTTCAGTTGCTTCAAGTTTTTCCTTCATCTTCGATGATATTGTCCAGCATTCACTGCCATATTGAAGCAATTGAAATGTGGTTCTACAAAAGGATGTTTCGGATATCATGGATTGAGCATGTGAGCAATGATGAGTTTTTGGAAAAGCTGGAAACGAAAAGGAAATTAATACTGAGCATCAGAAAGAGACAGCTAAAGTTCCTGGGACATGCAATGAGGAAGGAGGGCTTGGAGAACCTGATGCTAACAAGCCAGATAGAAGGAAAAGGAGACAGGGGAAAGCAGCGGATAACATATTTGAAGGACCTGATCAGGTGGATAACAAAATGAGAGTTTTGTGGTGTAACAGGAAAAACCATGCTAAGAGCTACCAGGAATAGAGAGACATGGAAAGCCATGATCGCCTACGTCCTGAAAGAACAGACTGCAGAATAAATTTCTATGGTCTGATGAGATGGGTAAAAAATACATAGCCGTCAAAATAAACTATAGTTTATAACCGCTTAAGATGATGTATTAAGTTTTTCTTTATGTATATCATATTGCTCTGGATAATATCTAATGGATAATTGAGCTTTCTATATAGATCTATCTCTTTAATATTTTATATTAAATAGATCTTTTTGGATTATCCTCTCCGCTTATGTACTTGGTATCATTATCTATATATATATATATATATATATATAATTCCGAATTTCCTTTTCAATTCCTGAGACACGGTTAAATTTTTATTTTTTGATTCTTTAATGCAGACGTAATCTAAAAGTCTTCTTCGAATATTGAGTCTTGAATCTCTTTCTCTGCCTCTCTGTATCTATGTCTCTGGACGCCAAATTTAATTATTTTTTCTTTATTAAATCCCCACTTTTTTAATGTTAACTTCCTGTGTATGGATATGTTTTGGGACTCTTTCCAGTATGTGAATTTTTGTACCATATTTGAAATAATTATTTTTTTGTTTTTGATCGTTACTGAAGAAGCGAGATTTTTCTTGCTGTAATAGCTATACAACGTATGTTGAATTCGGAATTTTATTTGATATTTATTTGACATATTTGGCTCTGTAAATAGATAATACAATTTACATCGAGTCTTTCGCCTGGATCATTTTTAATATTCATAAAATTAATATTAATAGGATCTGCTTTTCCTTTTTGGGATTTAATATATATATATATATATATATATATATATATATATATATATATATATATATATTAAATTCGTATATTTACGAATGATAGGGTACTGTTGGACTCCTTCTTTGGATAAGTATTGGGGTTGGTTGTAGAATCTTCATCGGTTAAGTGCCATACACGCTTGGGCGATCATGACTGACCGGATAGATTTTCCCGCAGTAGATTGTTATTACTTACTGCGATAGACTGGTTGCCAAACAAGACCGTAGAGCCCAATCTGCCCTTCTATTTAACCCATAGCTGGAGGAAGAAGACTGGAGATGATCGATTGTGCGTAAGTGAATGCTACGAATTCAAGAGGAATTCGAACTCGACTCTCGGTTTCTCGTTCCGATATCCACTGCACCACAACACACTCTTAAATAGAATCCTATTATTTTTTATTTGGTGTTTCTTTTTTCTGTGTATTTTTCCTTTCTTTTTTTTCTTTTTTTTTTTTTTTTTACGACGTTTACATTATTTACATTGCCCGAACTGTTCATTGCCATGTTTACGACGTTTCGGCCGTTGTACGCTCAGGCCTTCTTCAGGTACTGGGAATTTTGAACTGAACCCTTTATTTTGTTCCTGTGGTACATAATTCTTATTCCATGTGCGATGTCACTCCCGTTTGCTATGGAGTTATCTCCCTTTAACTCAACTCTCTAAGTTATTTGTTCACCACTGTTCTAGTCAGGTATTGAACTTACAACTCTTTGTTCCAAGTCCCTGGAACTGACCAACGGCGATATCAAGGATACATGGCCCAGTATTTAGCACCTGAAGAAGCCCGGATCGTACAACGGCCGAAATGTCGTAAACATGGCAATAAAATTGAGAACTCAATTATCTCTAAGTTATTTGTTCACCACATCTGTAGCCAGGTATTGAACTCTTTGTGTCAAGTCACTAGAACTAACCAACGCCTATATCTAGTGGGCCATGGGACCTAAATTCCTAGCACCTGAAGAAGGCCAGAGAGTACAACAACTGAAACATTGCAAACATGGCAATAAAGATGAGGACAACAGTCCGAACAGTGTAAATAATGTAAATACTACCTCATCTCAGAAGTATAAACGAACGATGTTTGGTATTTAATTGTTTTTATGAAAAGTATATATTTTTAAAATGGTTCTTCGTACTTTAAATATTTTTTTCCATATTGTTGAATGACTACTTTTCATTTTTATTTGAGATATCTATGGATGCATGAATAAATGAATAAATCGTGAAAAGTTTTGCAAAATATTTAATCATGCAATAAGTTCCTATTGAAAGTATATAAACCATTAAATTAATATATACACTTCAAAATTGGAATGTGATGAGCTCTCTAGAAACTGGATTTATACCCATGGGCGGCATTGCAGTTTCTCTTCTTCACACGAAGTACTCAGCCTCCGGCTATTAGATAAACGTTCATGCTATCTTACAATAATAACAAAGAAATCCACTCCCACCAAGTTTTATTTCCGAAGTAGAAACATTTTAAATTAAATCTAAAATCGCCAAAAATGCTAGTTTTAAACGATTTTAAAACGTTTTCACAAAACTTTCAAAATTGCTTAATACTTATTCAATAAATTTCGATTTTAAATCATTTTAAGTATAGAATTTTAATTATTCAAATACCAAGATTGTTAATTTTGCTTATTCAAATGATAAGAAAAATTGTTTGTTTATCCTTGATTTTATTTTGTGATTTTATTTTTATATGTTTATTAATTCTTTTAAAGATCTCAGATTATTCCAGAGAAGATTTAAATGCCATTACTTTTACATATAGTCTTTGTTTTTTTTTTTGTTTTTTTGTTTTTTGCTTCTTTCTTTTCTCGGATGAACGGGACTGTAAAAGTTGGCCTAGAGCAGTTCACCGTTTTATTGCCTTCCAGTTTGTAAGTATCGATAAGAATTAATTTGGCCAGCTGTTAACAGAAGACTGCGTTTCAACCTCTAAATGGTCCCGGATTAGATGATTTGTTCAATTTTCTATTAAAGTAAGTCAAGAAACATTTATATCAAAGTATAAACCTCAATATGATAAAAATAGTTTTTTTGTTTTGTTTTTTTTCTCCATCCATTTCTTTTTGTTTGCCTTTGGGTTCTTTATCTATGTCTTCGTTTTTATTCTTTTTGTTGTTGTTGTTCATTCGTTTTTATTTTTTTATTTTTTCTCTTGGGCTTTTTTTTTCTTTACTTTTTTTATCAACCTTCGTCATATCTTTTCTTTCTCACTTTATTTCTTTTCTTGTTATTCTTTCTTCGTTGTTTTCCTTTCTTCGTCATTTTTTCTTTCTCTCTCTCTCTCCCTCTCTCTCTCTCTCCCTCTTTCTCTCCCTCTCTCTCTCTCCCTCTCTCTCTCCCTCATTCTTCACTTCTTTTCTATCCCCTTATTTTTTGTATTTTGATCATTTTTCGTTGTTTTTTTGTTTGTTTGTTTTTTTATGGGGGGTCTATTTTTTTTCTATTTACTTTTCTCTTGTCGTTATCGTTCTTTTCTTTTTGTCTTCCTTTATCTTGTTTTTCTTTCTTCCTTTTTATATTTATTCGTCTGTCTTTTCTCCACAGCTTCTCTCTCTCTCTCTCTTTCTCTCTCTCTCCCTCTCTCTCTCTCTCTCTCTCTATCTATCTATCTATCTATCTATCTCACTCTCAATTTTTTTCTTTTGTATTTCTTTCTTTATTTTTACTTTTCTTCGTCATTTTTTCCTTTTCTTTCTTTTTTATCATTCTTCATCGTTTTCTTTTTGTCTCTTTCTTTTTAACCATTCTTTGTCTTTTCTTTATCTTTTTGCTTTTTGTTTTTTCTTTATCTTGTCTTTTTCTTCTCTTTTCTTTTCATCATTATTCGTCTGTCTTTTCTCAACATCGTCTTGCCCTCTCTTTCTCTCCCTCTTTTCTCACTCTCTCTTTTCTTTATTTTTACCTTTTTCTGTTTTTTTCTCTTTTTTTTTATAGTTCTTTGTCTAATCTTTTTCTTTCTATCTTTCTTTATTTCATTTCTTCTTCTCGTCTTTTTTCCTTCTCTATTTTGTTTTTTCTTTCGTTTTCTTTTTCTTTTCTACATTTTCTTTTCTATATATAATCTTTTTTTTTCATTTATTTCTATTTCTTTCTATTATCTTTCTTTTTTCATTCTTTTTCTTTTTTGTCTTTCATCATTTGTTGTTTTCTTTTTTCTTTTATCATCATTCGTCTTTTTGCTACATTTTCCCTTCTTCTTATTTTCCTTCTATCTATCTATCTATCTATCTATCTATCTATCTATCTATCTATCTATCTATCTATCTATCTCACTGTCCCTTGCTTTCTTTTATACTTTCTTTCTTTTTACCTTTCTTCGTCTTGTTTTTCCTTCCCTTTCTTTTTTATCATTCGTCGTCGTTTTTTTATTATTTTATTTATTTATTTTTCTATTTCTATATTTTTCTACTTATCTTTCTCCTCTGCTTGCAGTGAATATCGGCTCGGAATGAAAAATCGATGAGCCGAGTTCGAATTTCACTTGAATTCACTTACGCGCAAATAAATTAAATAGCAGGGCAGACTGGGTTCTATAGACTTGATTGGCAACCAGTCTACAGCAGAAAGTGATGGCAACTAACCACAGAAAAATCTTCTGCCTAGTTAGTGTAGCACGTAAAGCGTTTAACTGACTGTCCTCTCTTTATCTTTCTTTTTTATTTTATTTTTCTTCATTTTGTCTTTTCTTTTTTCTTTTTATCATTATTCGTCTGTCTTTTCTCAACAGCTTCCCTCTCTCTCTGTTGGGACGCCCGCGCCTATTCGGCTATAAATTTACATATTTACTATGTAAAGTAATGGTGGCATCTACGTAAGAGAGTGTGCCGAGCAGCCGATCGACAAGTCAGTCGTAGACTTCCGGTGACGACCCGGAAGTACCCACTGCTCATACTACGTCTTACGACGGTTGAGACGATTAACCTTTATTCTTGTATTGGATACTAATAACCTTTGTAAATACTATTTTCACGGAATACAACAATTAACCTATTCCTGTTGTTGAGTTATTTATTCTTACTCACGACATAACACACACACTCTCTCTCTCTCTCGCTCTCTCTCTCTCTTTCTTTCTCTCTCTCTCTCTTTCTTTTCTTTATTTTTTTACTTTTCGTCTCGTTTGTTTTTCTTCTTGTTTTTTTTTTAATGATTTTTGGCCAGATTTTTATTCTCTATCTTTCTTTGTTCTATTTCTTCATCTCATCATTTTTTCTCTCTATTTTTTTCTTTTTTACGTCTTTCCTTTCCGGGTCCTGGGCATGACAGTAAACTGCATCTGGCAGCAAGGCCTCTTATTGGGAGGTGGTAGGAGCATGGAACCACCTCTTAATTGCTGTTATTCCCAGGTCCATCCTGTCCCGGAGTGGTAGCATCTGTTAGGGTCCCAGCTATGGGCAAGTAGTTAACCCTCAAAGTGAGGTCAAAACACTATGAAAGTATAAAAAATACACTTTTATAGGAATATATACATAAAAATAGACTTATATAGAAAAATATACATTTTTAAGGAAAAATATACATTTTTGAAGGAAAAATATCACCAACAATACATTTTTTAAGAAAAAATTATTACCATAACACATTTTTAAATTTTAGCAAAACATTCTTTAATACAAAACTAGAAGATATTTTCAGTTTTCTAAAATAAGAAAAGAATAAAAACAAAATTATCATTAAAATCTGACTAAATCAACCTTCTCACTATAACCAAACATTAAAAAATACTTTAAAACCCTAACTTTTTGGCATTAAATAACCTACAGAGGTTGATAAGCCGTTAAACAAAATTCAAACTCAAATTCTATCCTTTCCTTCTTCCTTTCTACATTTTCTTTTTTTCATATATATTCGAACTTTTTTTCCTTCTCTCATTATTTTTCATCTTTCCTTTTTATCTTAAGTACATTTTTTAATTTTTTTAAAAGGCTTTTCATTATTCTTCAAAGATTTCTTTCACTGATGTTATTCCTTCCCGTATCACTCATTCTCCTGTTTATTATTGGGTTTCCGGTTCTGTTTAATGTCTACTTCAACTTTTTTTTCTTCTAACATCTTCGCGTGAACCCTGAAATTTTATTTACTATTTATTTATTTAATTTTTTATTTTTCTTCTTCTTAATGGGAGTAGATAAATTCGCCTATCGTACGCTTCACACTCTCTTTTAAATCGAAGTAGATATTTGTTCCTTGTTTCTTCTTTAGAATTGGGTTTTCTGTTCCTTCACAAATCTAATTTCACACTATACTTCCCTCCAGTTATGCGTTAAATAATAGGACAGATTGGGTTCTATAGCCTTGGTCGGCAACCAGTCTACCGCAGAAAGCAATGGCAACCTACTGCGAGATAATCTTCTGCCCAGTCAGTCATGTCTCTTTCGAGACATGATCGCCCAAGCGTGTATCACGTATGGTACTTAACTGATTGACTTCTAACATCTCCACCTAATTCCCTAATTTTTATTTACTAATTAATTATTTAACTTTTCTTTAATATGAGCACGTAGTTACGCCTATTGTCCGGTTCATACTCCTTCTCGGTCTTTTCATCTATTTATTTCTTTTTACCTTTCTCTTGTCCCTTTCTTTCTTTTATACTTTCATTTTTACCTTTCTTCGTCTTCTTTTTCTTGGTTTTTTTTTTCCTATTTCTATATTTGTTCCTCTTTCTTTCTTTCTTTCTTTCTTTCTTTCTTTCTTTCAGACAATTTTTTTTTCTTTTTTCCTTTTTTCAGACAATTGCTTCTAGGATTTAGTTTCTTGTTTCTTTTAATGTCATTTCCTTATCTTTGACTTTCAGTGGCCCCTTGTGTCTTGGTGGTATAATAATTTTGCTTGGAGAAGTGCCTCTTGTTTTTACTCTACCTCAAGTGGCTCTTGATCTTTGTGCAGGGTAAACGTCATTCTAAAAAAGATATATTTCTTTCTTTATTTATTACTTTCTTTCGATCTAATTTTCATTCATTCTCATCTGTCTTTTCACTCTTTTCTTTTTTCTTTCAACTTTTTTTTCATAAAATGATTTCTTTCTAATCTTTTCTTCCATTTACCGCGCTTTCTGTTTGCGATTCTTCTTATTCTTTTTTTTTTTTTTTTATAAGCGTTTCACCCCGAGCAAGGCATGTCACTGCCACTACTGTGCAGGGGGCTACGTAGAGTGGAGAAAGGCTGATTAAATATAGGAAATAACAGAGGGTGGGTGATAGGCGGGTGAGAATACCGAGAATGAGGGTTGGGTAGATGAGAGTGTTGTGAGAATAGTTGGGAGTTAGTGTGATAGGAGGTGTCTATTGACCCTACATTTAAACACCTGGAGATTGTAGCTGTCGGGAAAGCAGACTTGTGGAAGGGAGTTCCACAGGCGGGAAGCGCGAGAAAAGAAGCTGTTGGAGTAGAATTTACGGTTACATCTTATTTGTTTAACTGTAAAAGGGTGGGACCTAGTTGCTAATCTAGTATCTCGTGTAAATTCGTGCTTAGGCGGCCAGTGATCTAAGCTCATCGGAGCAGAAGCCATGTTCTGTCTCCATTTCTTTAAACGTATTCTTTCCTTTTATTCTTTCGTCTTTCTTTCATTCATATATCCCTTCATTTCCTTCTAACTTCATTCTTTATCTTCCGTTATCTTTCCCGCTTTTTGTTCTTACTTACTTCATTCGTTCTTATATCGTCTTCTTTCTTTAAATTGGTTATTTCTTTCTAATCTTTTTTTTTTCATTCATATTGTTACTTTTATTCATTTCCTTCTCTCGTTTTCTTTCTTCGTTCTATATTTCAAAACCTTTTTCTTTTTCCTTTCGCTCTTTTTTCATTGGTAATCTCTTTCTTTCTTCTAAATCGTGTCTTTCATTATCTATTTTTACTTCCATGTTTCCTTTTCTGCATTTTATACTTTAGTATTGTGATATGTTTTCTTTCATTCTTTCAGATAATTGCTTTTTTCTTTCTTCAATTATTTATTTATTTATATTTTAATTTTTTCTTTCAGACAAAAGATATTTTTCTTTCTTTCAGACAATTGCTTTTTTCTTTCTTTTTTCTATCAGACAATTGCTTCTTTCTTTCCTTTCTTTCTGTCTTTTAGACAATTGCTTCTTTCTTTCTTTCTTTCTTACTTTCAGACAATTGCTTAATTCCTTTTTCTTTCTTTCTTTCTTTCTTTCAGACAATTTCTTATTTCTTTCTTTCTTTTTTCTTTCTTTTAGACAATTGTTTCTTTCTTTCTTTCATTCCTTCCTTCTTTCTTTCTTTCATTCAATTGCTTCTTTCTTTCTTTTATTCAATTGCTTCCTTTCTTTCTTTCTTTCTTTCTTTTAGATAACTACTTATTTCTTCCTTTTATTCAGATAATTGCTTCTTTCTTTCTATTGTTTCTTTATTTGTTTCTTTATGTCTTTCAGGCAATTGCTTCTTTCTTTCTTTCTTTCTTTCTTTCTTTCTTTCTTTTAGATAATTACATATTTCTTTCTTTTGTTCTTTGTTTTTTTCAGAAATTGTTGCTTTCTTTTTCCTGTTTTTTTTTCCTCTATTTTTCTTTTTTTCTTTTTTTTCTTTGCTCTCCCTCTACTCTTCTCTCTCTCTCTCACACACATTTTCCCTCTTTCACTGATACACACTTTTCTTCTCTCTCTCTCCCTTCACTCCCTCTCTCTTTCTCTCTCTCTCTTCAATCTCTTCTTCTTTCTTTCCTCTCTCTCTCACTCTTCCATCTCTCCATCTCATTCCATTCCCTCTCTCATTCTGTCTCCTTCTATCGCACCCTCTCTCTCCCCTCTTCCTTTATCTACATCCACTCCCTCTCTTCCCCTCTCTCACAAGGGCTTTTCTGTTAACGAATCGTCCATCGGAAAATCAATCACAACCTTTTTCTATCAATCCATCTACCATCGATCATGTGAAATATAGAAAACTGTAAAAGTTACAGCGCATTTCTTACATCTTTCAATGATAATACACGAACGATCATCCGAGAGTACGAACGAATTTTATCTAAACTTATTTATAAATGGAACTTTGTGTGTGTATGTGTCTGTGTGTGTGTGTGTGTCCGTTACCTATAGACTCCGAAACGGCTGAACCGATTTTCTTGAAAATTTACAGTTATACTACAAGCGTCTGCGAGTGTTCTTAGCTAGGTTTTGTGTCGAGGTACCCCCGATAAATATTGAAAATCAAAAAATAATCGGGTTATAGAAGGAGTTGTCCTATGTTAATCAAATTTGATACACTCATAGACAAAGACATAAGAAATGATATGCAGAAGTTTCAAGGTTGTAGTTCTTACAATAGTGCAGAAAATCGATAATATATATATATAAAAGTCAAGATGTTTGTGTGTATGTCTATTTATCTGTCTGTATGTCTTTTATACAAATCCACAATTTTTATCCGATTCTCACCAAACTTCACACAAATATTCTTTAGGCTGAGTCTGAGCTCCAGGACCATGGATTAGTTTTAAAGTTTTCATTACTCCCGAGCAACGCCGGGCTATATTGCTAGTTAAAAATAAGCGTAATGCTTGTAAATTATTTAATCTGACATGCCTAAAATAGAAATTGCTTCCAACTTGAAGATTGTGAATTACCTAGACATTAACCCTAACCTCGATAATAATTCCTTTAAACCATACCAAAAGAACAATGAAGCTCCTAGCTACATCACCATTAATTCCAACCACTCTAACGCTATTATAAAACAAATACCGGGGACGGTTTATATTAAAATTAGCCGATTATCTTCTAACCTTAGAATCTTTAGGAATAACAAGAAACTATATGAAAAGGCCCTTTCAGTGTAGCGGATATAAAGATAAACTTATTTAGCACCCACTAGTAGGTCTGAATCACAAAAAGCTAAAGATAAACATAGGAAAAAGAAAATTATTTCGTTCAACCCCACGTTCTGTAGACTATCATCTGTTAACATTGGAAAGATCCTTCTTGAATAAGTCAACATTTTCATAATGACAATCCCTTGAGTAAAATATTCAACAGGAAAACGATTAAGTTATTATTGTATTAACAATAAGTACAACATTATTAGCTACCACAATAACTAAATTTTGAAAAAGTTCAGTGAATCCAATACAGAAAATAGGATGTGGTGATACCGACCGAGCAAAAGCGATGGACCGGATGTTTGCACCCTCACAACCAAAAAGGAAATGACCAAAACTCGACGGTGCGCAGCTGGATTCGCGCAGATGTCCCGGTTGAAAAATAAAAATTAATTAAATATTAAATTTCCAGTTCTCGAGCCTACGCGAATTTTATTTATCGTTCAATGGGAAGCCCAGAATCAAATACGGATATAAATTCCCAAATGATCACCTGCGATCCAAAAAGTCGAAATAAAAAGCCGATACAGAAAGCATCGCCAGACAGACCGAGACAGACAGACCCACACGGACTGACTCGAGAGAGAGGAGTGTAATCAGTATACATCCTTGACCTAAGTCAAGCGGCTTACTATCCTAGCCTCCCTTCCCTCTCATCTTATCTTTCGCTGTCTCAAAACTACTTACTGACCTCAGGAACAAATACATCAAAGACATTCCTTACTTACAACGCTCCCACATCCCTAAGCATTAATTCTCTTTTCAGCATTTTATTGCCATGAACATTTTAACGTCCGTTGGACCTATACTTCAAGTATTACTTTAATTGTAAAAACCTGAATTGATATGTGTATATATAAAATGTTATTTTTCAGCTCAATTTGCTTTTCTTGATTTATAATCATTTTATGACTTATAGTGGGCTATCTACAACGAGGCCAAATTCCGTTAATCTGCAACAACATACTACTACCCTTCACTAGAACGGACTCATTGTATGAAAGAGAATGGATAACCCGCGATAAGGATTATACCCAACTGTAATTGCAGATCCAGAGATAACTGTCAAGTTGAAGGTAAATGTAGATGTACAAATGTGATCTATCAAGCTACCATCTACCCTAAGGAAAACAAGGAAAAATATAACGTTTACATCGGAATTTCGGCGGGAATTTGGAAACAAAGATTTTATACATATAGGCAGTCCTTTACTAACCCTAATTTGAGGTATCGAACAGCCCTCACCCAAAATACTGGGAATTGAAAGAGAATGACATAAATTCCTAGATAATGTGGAAGTTGATAGGCAAGGCACGTACTCCTAATAGCTGAAGTGATAGATGTAATCTATGTTTAACAGAAAAAATTAAGATTTTGAAATTTCAATATCAGAATGTATTTCTGAATAAACGTATAGAAATCATCAGTATGTGTCGTCACCGTAATAAATTCAAATTTCATTAATTATCTCCTTCTTCAATTTGTTCATATTAGAATTTGGCTTTTACATTAATTAGATTTTAAAATTTGGTGAATCAGCAATCTTTGTCCTCTTACCTACTACTACTAGCTCAATGGTCAAGCCACATGCCTCGCACTACCAAAAGAGAAATTACTACTAAGATTCCCCTCGGCTTAACCCTATAGTAACCAACATTCCCCACCCTTTCATTTACTAGCCCCTTCTTTCGGCATTAAAATCTTTCTCCATTCTTTGATTGAGAGAATATCGAAATAAAAAAAAAACTGTTAATGAGAGCGAGAACATTAACAGAGCAATAATTAAAAAGACAGGCGATAACGATTAACATCGCGTTCAAATTCTTGCATATCAAAGTTAACTGGATGTAAGAAGCCAGGAAAAAGTTCCACAAGCGAGAAGTGCGAGAGAAGAAAGTGTTAAAAAAAGAACTTACGGTTACATCTTGCCATTCAAATTTAAAATGATGACATCTATTCGCAAATTTAGTACTGTACTTAATAGTCAGTCAGTTAAGTGCCATACGTGATACTCGCTTGGGCGATCATGTCTCGAAAGAGACATGACTGACTGGGCAGAAGATTATCCCGCAGTAGGTTGCCATTGCTTTCTGCGGTAGACTGTTTGCCGAGCAAGGCTTTAGAACCCAATCTGTCCTGTTATTTAACTCATAACTGGAAGGAATAGACGGATTAATACCTTTCTCAAGGGTATTTGTGCGTAAGTGAATACAATGGATTCAACTGGAATTCGAACTCGGCTCCCCGGTTCTCGTTCCGTGCCGATATCCGCTCTACCACAACGCACATCCGATTAATAGTCAGTCAGTTAAGTACCATACGTGAAACACGCTTGGGCGATCATGTCTTTTTCGAGACATGACTGACTGGGCAGAAGATTATCCCGCAGTAGGTTGCCATTGCTTTCTGCGGTAGACTGGTGGCCGACCAAGGTTATAGAACCCAATAACTGGAGGGAAGAGTGCTTAAATTATCTACTTACCAGCTTATCTATCTATCTATCTATCTATTTATGTTCGTTTATGTCTGCCTATTGATCTATCACTGCTTGTTCATATCTATCTCTCTGTCAATTTACCATTCTATCTAACTCAGCTTTTTCATATCTATCTACATTTGTACAGAGTTATATATATATATATATATATATATATATATATAGTCATTTCATATCTATCTATCTATATATATATATATATAGATATAAAGTTTTTTCATTCTGTTCATATTTTTTTCTGTTTGTTCATATATCTATCTAGCTAGCTAGCTAGCTAGCTATGTAGCTCACCCTCTCTCTATTTCTCTCTCTCACTCTCTCTCTCTCTCTCTATATATATATATATAATTGTTATTATTGTTATTATTAATTAATTACTTAGTTTATGGTCATAAATTGATTGTATTAAAAGTGTTCAATGCAGTTATATTGTAGAACTTTTGAATATTTTTCATTTGTAAATGAGTTATTAGACAACCCAGGTTTCTACCATATGGCGTCTTCAGGCGATTTGCAATAAGTGATTATCCCTTTTTTTTTTGTTTAAGTAAACAATAAAAATTAGTTATTGCAAATGACCTAAAGACACCACATGATAGAAACCTAGCTCGCGTAATAACTCGTTTACAAATTATACATACATTAGCGAGCATAAAGATCAGAACGATGTTTAGAAAAGTCTGACTGTGAAATAACTTTTTATTTTAAAGCTTTATAGAACATTTTAAATAAAAAGTTATTTCACATTTAGAATTTTTTTTACATCGTTCTGATCTTTATGCTCGCTATTGAATATGTCTGTGTGTGGGTGTGGGGGGGGGGGGGGAATATGCATATACCCGTTTGTTTATATCTATTTATCTATCTCATTTTCTTCATATCTATCATTCTGTCTATCTATCTATCTATCTATATATATATATATATATATATATATATATATATATATATATATATATATATATATATATATGTTCTACTTCACTGTACCATCTCTCTATCGCTTACTCTCTCTCTCTCACTCTCTGTCTTACTCTCTCTCTCTCTCTCTCTCTCTCTCTCTCTGTTTACGCATATCTATTTCTTAATCTTTTACTAGTTCTTCCCTGAATACCCCAACTGACATCCCCACCCCGCTTTCTAAAGATTTGACATCAGTTTGGCGTACTTGTCATTTTAATATATATTTCGAGAAGTTAATCTTCAATTTCAGGTTTTTTTTCTTTCATTCTTTTCCAGAATGAGGGATTAAAATAAAGGATTATTTTAAGAAGAAAGCCTAATTTATTCTAACAAGGAGCAGCCACCCCTAAATGCTTACAAAAAAATCTTTAATGGCCGTCTGCTTATGCGACTGAAATGTACGTGATGCAATCGGGGTTCCAACTGCCAAAGCAACTCTCAAATGGCGAAAAGAGGCGCCGCTTTCTACTTAACGATGGCGCGTGCGTGGCTGGAATGCGTCTTCGAGCAGGGAAATATTGACTTTCTAAGCACTGCTTAGATGTGGCAAGGCCGAAAGTATGGGGCACTCAGCGAGAATCGAACTCACAACTCTGTTGTAACAAATTCAGCGAGACAACCTTGCTAACCATTATACCCATTTGAGGTGACACTACTGACCGGAATATTCTAGAAACCTTATTAAATTAAAATATACGCCATCCATCAATGCGCATAGTTTATCTTGATAAGATTTCTGGAACATTCAGATCGGTAGACGGAAATAAACATGCTGTTTAATTAATAATCGGAGCTTCTACTCAAATATGAGTATCCACTATTATTATTAATGATTACGTTTGCAAATATAACTAGTTTGAATATGTCCTAACGTAATAATTATTAATAATAACAACAGTAATATATTTGTAAACGTAAGATGAATAAATCTTCATTGCTCTATTTTTATACTGAGCACTGCTTTAAATTAATGTTTCTAACGTTGTAATTATTTTCTTCGTTCTTATTCATTTGTATATATATATATATATATATATATATATATATATATATATATATACTATCAAGCACAAAATGTTCCACGCACATACATTTAAAAATAATTATCTATTGCTTTAACTCACGTGACACATATCTAACCAATAAGAATCAACCCCAAATCACAAGATACCAGTATAGTGTACCTTTGTTGTTGTTTTTTGTTTTTTTGTTTGTTTGTTCTTTTTTTTCATTTTTCTCTCGGTCTCTGAAGAAACGTTTTCAAAGTGAAGAATGTTAGATTGAGAAACGTTTCCTATTTGTTCTTTTTTCTTTAGCTTATCATCTTGGCGGATATCCATCCATATATATATATATATATATATATATATATATCACAATACAAATAAAGTTATAATTCTTTAAATAGCAGACGGGTTTTATGAACATCTTGTATATATATATATATATATATATATATATATATATAGAGAGAGAGAGAGAGAGAGAGAGTTTATAAAGGAAAACTTAACACCTCATATTAGTTATAAACTATAGTTCATTTCAATGAGCTTACCCAGCTCATTGAAATGAACTACAGTTTATAGCTAATATGACGTGTTGAGTTTTCCTTTATAAACTTCATATCGCTCTGATTAACACCCATCGTGCTCTCAATATGGATTTACCTATTAATAATTTATATTAAGGAAATCTTATTGAATTATCCTCACCGTTTACGGACTGACAACTATATATATATATATATATATATATATATATATATATATACATATATATATATATATATATATATATATATATATATATATGATAAGTATATCTAAATGTTTATATATCAAGAGAGATTTTGGAGGAAAAATGTTTGACAAAGTGGAAAAAGTTTCCTTCTTTAGGACTTCATCGGAGTTTATGTTTACTTCGTTTATGTTTACGTCGATGCGACTACGCATGCGCACAAACAAAAGCGGCTGGGAATTTTTGTTAAAAAGACGTGTTGTGTGTATATAATCCGACCAATTTCATTTAGATTATTTTTCTTTGCTTTTTTTGTTTTGTTTTCTAGTTTCCATCATCTTTTGTCATTAAATATTGCACATTGTGATAATAAATCTGTCAAAAATGGTGAAACGCGGCAAGAACCTGGAGACAAATTTACTGTGGATAAACTAGTGATTAAAACACTTTATAAACATTTTCGTCTTAGGTGAATTATTTTCTCTTTTAATTACCAGTCGGCCTCAGTCTATTCATTATCTATCTATCTATCTATCTATCTATCTATCTATCTATCTATCTATCTATCTATCTATCTATCTCGTTATGCTTATATCTATCTATCTATCTATCTATCTATCTATCTATCTATCTATCTATCTATCTATCTCGTTATGCTTATATCTATCTATCTATCTATCTATCTATCTATCTATCTCGTTATGCTTTATCTATCTATCTATCTATCTATCTATCTATCTATCTATCTATCTCGTTATGCTTATATCTATCTATCTAACTATCTATCTCGTTGTGCTTATATCTATCTCGTTGTGCTTATATCTATCTCGTTATGCTTATATCTATCTATCTATCTATATACACACACATTCAGACATCTATATAATCACCACACTTTTATGTTTATATCCCTTTGAGTATATTTTATATAGACCTCGATAAATTATTTGTTTGCTTATATAATAAGGAATTGATTTTCAAGTGCAATCATACATACATATATATAAACCCACCTGTAAGAACTGTAACGGATAAGAAATTAATTAAAATCAACCTTCTTCTTCACTTTTACAAATATTTACAATGACGTGAGAAATCCCGGTTTTTCCCAAATAGAAAAAGGATTGACCATCTGCTTAAAGCAAAAGTCGACACCAGATTTCGCAAGCAGGTGTTAAAATTATATTGACAAATGGGAGCAACTTGCAAGACCAAAAACGACTTCGCGTGTAAGTGCAAAAAATCTAGATTACAATAAAAGGACTTCATCAGTGTCTGTCAGTCAGAGTCAGATGGGAGCCGCGAGGCGAAACATCTAAAATGTAACTTCAACTTCAAGCGACTCTTGTCTTATTTCTCTTTCTCCTTATGTCTTTCAACAATTACTACTACGAACATTTTGTACGAACTCTTGATACCTTTAAATTTCTCATTGAACATTAATTTCTACGAATTCTTGTTATTCTTTTCTTTTGATAAATTTCTATTTTAAAATGCAAAATGTGCATATTATTATTACACTATTCCGCATATTCCAACCTGCCGACAACCAAACTTCTGATAATGATGAAAACCTTTTGATAAGTCTAATGATAATTCTGCATAAAACCTGTAAGCTGTAGGAAGTTCAGTTAAGTAAGCAACAAAGCCGAAACAAAGAAACATTAACCATCCCCCCTAGACTACACTGGTGACTCTCGACGTACAAAGAACACGCACCCCCACTACTATAGAACTCTTGTCTTCTTAACTATAATAACCAATGCTTAGAAAGATGTAAAATAGCAACAATAATGACCTTCTTAAATAGTTCGCATAAAAATTCTATCAAAGAATATTTTTGAACGAACAAAAACACATAGAAAAAACATTAATCAGCAATAATTTTCTCAACTATGTCATAAACAAATAAAGTTATTCTTACAAAAATGCATGACACAAGTATTAAAAATAACACAAAAAAAAAACAAACATATTTTACTACAATTAAATGCACATCAATTGTAACCAAGACGAATTTGCTACACGAAAAATTATTAAACACCATATTTCTACAGTAATTCCTCAAAAATACGTAAAATTTATAATATATTTTAGAAATGGAAGACTGCAAAATTTTTGTTTCTAATCAAAATAACACCCATTAAATCTAAACTAGCGGTGACTAACATAGTGTATAAATTTCAACTGAGTTTCTTGTTATAAATCAATTATCTATATTAGCCATACTACCACTTCTTTCAGGAGACACCTTACATGCCACCTATGTAACACCAGAGCAATAAAAAGAACATTTATTAACCCATTATATTCTAGAACTCTTAAGAAAAATTTTGGTTGAAAATACAAAAATACTATTTAAAATAGTATAAATTTAAAAATACTATTTAAATCTAAAGCACCTCGCTATAACAGAGGCACTATATGCCAAACGATTTTTCTACCATCAACCTTATATTATTTAACAGTGGAAATAAAGTTTTGAAAGTTTTTTTTTAAACAAAGACTCACGTGACACCTAGTCTTATGCATCGCGTGATAGCCTTAAAGAACGCTCCTTTAAAAAAAATAACGTTACAATCAAAACATGAGGATAAAATGAAAACATCGAAAAAATAACATCCTTGAAAATATCCAGTGAAGTGGCTGAAAGTGCATGGAACGTCAAAAATGATGGAACATTTTTAGATTCCTTATTTCCAACAAAAAGGAATCATGCATAGATAGTGCAAAAACTAAGTCAGAAATTAATAAAATCTTTCTTGTCGGTTATCTTTAACGAAATATGTTAAAAAAAAAAAAAGACTGCTGCCAAATATACATTAATATATACAGTCCCAGCCATAATTATTAGGCCACCCCAGTGTTTAAAAAAAAGGATGTAATTCATACTATGTTTTAGTATTTATTGCCAAGTGAATAATTGTAAATGAAAACAGAATGGTTCTTTTGTTAATATTGCACAATAACATGTGCATCAAATGGATTTATAAATATTTAATAATTGCCTATATTGCAGTTGCATCAATGAAAGAATGAAGAAAATTTAGGATGATTCGGACGAGTTCATCTTTTCTTCCTTGCTTTATAAAATTTGCAAAATTATAATAACAAAAGAACTATTTTATTTTCATTTAGAACTATCCACTTGGCAATAGTAGGAAATATATAATTTCTTTTAAAAAAAACTAGGGTGGCCTAATAATTATAGTCGGTAGTATATATATATATATATATATATATATATATATATATGTGTGTGTGTGTGTGTGTGTGTGTGTGTGTGTGTGTGTGTGTGTGTGTGGATATATATAAATAAACAGATATGTAATAATAGTTAGATAATTCCTCACGTACAAGTAGCAAAACGGCAATAAGAAACTGATTTACACGGATTCCATTTTACATTGTTAGAAAATATTTTATGTCAATGATCTGTCATATATGTGTGTAAGTAGATTATACTAATGTTTGATTCACATATATATATATATATATATATATATATATATATATATATATATATTTTCTAGACATATGCTATTAAATATAAGAGACAATGAATGTCTATTATGTTTAATCATGAGCCGTTCTAAACGTCGTATTTTTGCTTTAATTTCAGTTGAAAATAAAGACAAAAATTCTCCAACATTTGGCTAATTATTTATTGGTTTTCTTCTAAGCTTTCGGCTCACATGAGCCATCTTCAGAGAGGTAGTTTAAACTGAAATATTATAAAATCCACCATCACCGACGATTTTATTTTGTGTTGACATAAAAGTCCGTTCGGCAACGGCAATAGTTACCAAAAATAATAAACGCAGTTCTTAAGTTTGCGATGCGGTTTTATGACGTCACACCGCGGGATAGCGCGAAATGACAACAAAACTATCTAGTCAAATTTGTTGTCATTTCGCGCTCTCCCGCGGTGTGACGTCATAAAACCGCATCGCAAACTTAAGAACTGCGTTTATTATTTTTGGTAACTATTGCCGTTGCCAAACGGACTTTTATGTCAACACAAAATAAAATCGTCGCTGATGGTGGATTTTATAATATTTCAGTTTAAACAACCTCTCTGAAGATGGCTCATGTGAGCCGAAAGCTGAGAAGAAAACTAATAAATAATTCTCCAAATGTTGGAGAATTTTTGTCTTTATTTTCAACTGAAATTGAAGCAAAAATACGACGTTTAGAACGGCTCATGATTAAACATAATAGACATTCATTGTCTCTTATATTTAATAGCATATGTCAAGAAAATTACTTGCTGCCTCGATATACTAAATATATATATATATATATATATATATATATATATATATATATATATATATATACTACCGGCCATAATTATTAAGCCACCCATAGTTTTAAGAAAAAAATATGTATTTCATACTATTTTTAGTATTTATTGCCAAGTGGATAATTCTAAATGAAAATAGAATGGTACATTTGTTGTTATTACTTTGCAAAACCTTGCAAGGCAGCCAGGAAGTCTTTGCTTTGGCCAGCCAATAAGAAGAAGAGACTAGCAGGGGAAAGAGATCACAAAAACTGGACACCAGAACAGTTCATTTGATGCACATGTTATTGTGCAGTATTAACAAAAGAATCATTCTATTTTCATTTAAAATTATCGACTTGGGAATAAATACTAAAAATAGTATGAAATACATCGTTTCTTTTTTTAAAAAAACTTGGGTTGCCTAATAATTATGGCCGATAGTGTACATATATTATATATATATATATATATAATAAAATATTTTTGGGAATAAAATTCGTTGCTGAGGACACGAGAATTTTTTTCTCTCGTAGAAATGACTATTCAACGAATTTGAAACTCGGAATTTTGTTTTATTTTATAATTGGCTCTGTAATTTGAATATAAATTGCATTGAGCCCTCCACCATGATCAATTTTAATATTAATGTAATTAATATTCATTAGGATCGGGGTTTTGGGATTTACCTACCTGCTTTTCCTTTTCGATTAAAGTTATATAAAAATAATATATATATATATATATATATATATATATATATATATATATATATATATATATATATATAATATCCCTCACAGAGACCACGACTTGCAAATTCATGCACAAAGCAGTATTAAGATGCTGAGTAAAGACTTAGCACTATGTAATCTAAATTTCAATACAAATATCTGTGAATCATAATATAAACTGGATTTGTATATATATATCCGGAAAAACTTTTAAAATTTTAAAGTTTTGAATATTAATCTTTTATATTAAACATAAAGGGAGATTACCTGTTCTTTCTAAAAATAATATGAATATTTATAACCATATGTTTATTCATTTAGTTATAATTATTTATATAATTTATAATACTATGTATATTCATTTAAATATATTTCATATACTTTATAATAATACGTATTATTTAATTATAAGTATTTGCATAATTCATAATAATATGTATATTTATTTAATTATAAGTATTTGTATAATCTCTAATAATATGTATATTCATTTAATTATAATTATTCATATAATTTATAATAATATGCACATTCATTTAAATAAACTTATTTATATAATATAAAAAATATGTATATTTTTAATTATAATTATTGATATAATTTACAATAATATGTATATTTATTAGTTTATATTTAATGGATGTGTTGTGTTACACGGAACACTGTTTTATTAACACCAGAACTATATGTACAAATATATATATATATATATATATATATATACACAAAGAAGAATCTCAAACTAGCCAAAACCTACCGCGGTTTCACACTACGGCTCGTCAGTTTTTTTCTTTACTGCGGATTATCGTATGTCTTGTCCTTATTCCGCGGATTTCTTTTTTTTTTTTCTCCCCTCTTATCCAACGCCTTAGTGCACCGGATTGTAACGGAATTAGGTTCTGGTTTTTCTTAAGGTTTATCTTAGTATAAATTTAAAACTTAAATACTTGCAGAGTCTATTTAGTTATTATTTTGCATATATATATATATATATATATATATATATATATATATATATATATATATATATATATATACACAATAACGTGAAGAGAAATTTTTGGGGTGATTAACGGAAATTTTTTTTTAAAAATATGTTTCCGTTAGTCACCCAAAAATTAATCACTTGAAGATGAAGTATTAATAAAACAAAATGATTACGAACCATGAGAAATTCTGTGTTGCAATAATGATAGATCAAATACATTACAATTATATATATATATGAAAAATGCACCTGATGATTGTAACGCATGAAACTACGAGTAGTGCCATCGACATAGGACAATATACATATTTAGTAATAATATATGTGTGTGTATATATATATATATATATATATATATATATATTGTCATCCGCAGACAGATTTGTTTCGCCGTATCACAGATCATCAGTACGGTTAGACTCCGATTGCTTTTTTACCCAGGATTGAAACCCGACTGAAATGGCGTCAGTCGGCGAGTGAAATGGCGTCAGTCGGCGACTCTACCCCTGGGCTATGGCCGTTCGGTGGAAGGAGGCAGACCTTTTAGCGCATATCATTATACGCGCCCAATAGCTAGAGCGCTCTAATTTCACTGAATGAGCGATGCGTACTTGCCAGAGTAGCTACTGTTTATCAAAGTCTACTATTTTTCCAGAGTGCTCAATCAGGGTATGAGAGCGTAAATATTATATATATATATATATATATATATATATATATATATATATATGTATATATATATATATATATATATATATTGTAATTACCAAAGTGAAATACACATTTTTTTCTAAAAATGATAATCAAAAGAAGGGGTGCGTATTATGCACAGCTACAAAAAATCTTTAAAATATTGCCGTTTCATAGGTCGATTTCAGTTGCATAATGACTACTCAACAAAAACAGACGACGATTTGAAACTAACATTAGTTCCCATAAGGATGTCAAATACAATCATATCTACCTAACAATGCTTCAGTCACTCAGTTGAGTACCATACGTGATACACGCTTTGGGCGATCATGTCTCGAAAGAGACACAAATGTAAAAATTATCATAAGACTATATTAGAAGGATATTATTCTATGTTTAAAACATTTTTAAAATTTGAAATCTCGACCCTGGATTTTTTTGTCCCGGAATTTTTTTCTCCCAGGATTTTACTCACTAATTCTGAGAGTGATCACTTTGACAATAAATCCATGGACTAGAAGTCATAATAAATTTGATTGAATTGATTTCTTTGTACCTTTATTAATTTTATTCTTTGTTAAATCTTTTTCAGACCAACTCTTATTCTGTCTACTTTTAGGCACAATTCGAGTTATGTATAACTAACTAGAAATGCATACAGATTCGGGAGATTGCACATTTGATCAAACAAAAACAGTTATTGAGTTTGCGCATTAGGCACAATATAAGCATTTCCGCTTCCTTTTAGAAATGTGATGATTGTAAATTTTGACAAATATCTGCAATTACAGCTTGAATAAGAGTAGAAAACGCTGACCGTAATGGAATTTTTTTTTATCATCTCACCCCAAGCAAGGCATTCCACTGCCACTATTGCGCATGGGGCTACATAGGGGAAGGTAAAGAGAAGGAGTGGTTAGACATAGGGAATGTCAGGAGGAAGGTGACAGATGAGTAAGGATAGTGAGGATGAGGGTTGGGCAGATGGGAAGAGTGCTTGATAGAATGGGAGCAGGTTAGTGTGTTAGGAGGTGTCTATTGACCTTACATTTAAACTCCTGGAGATTGTAGCCGTCGGGGAAGCAATCGTTTGGAAGAGAATTCCACAGTCGGGAAGTGCGAGGAAAGAAACTGTTGGAGTAGAAGTTACGGCTGCATTTTATCGGTTTCACTGTAAAAGGGTGTGATCTAGTTGTTAATCTAGTATCTCGTTCAAATTCGTATTTAGGGGGCACTAGTGATCTAAGTTCATCGGAGCAGAAGCCGTGAAAGTATTTATAGAAGAGACACAGGGAAGCCACGTCGCGCCGGTGGGAGAGAGACTGCAGGCGGTCTGCCAAGTCGGTATCTATCACATTACAGACCCTCCTCTGAACCTTATCGAGAAGCCCGAGGAGAACAGCAGGGGCACCCGACCAGATATGGCAGCAGTATTCAATGCACGGGCGGATGGTAGATTTATAAATGTGCAGGATAGATTTAGACGGAAAAAACTTCCGGACCCTACACAGAGAACCGACTTTCATAGCAGCGGATTTAGCAATGGATTCAATATATGGGGAGGTACAATTGATAGGGTTTAATTACTGAACAAGGGATGCGTATTTTAGAGGCACAAGACACACACACACACACACACACACACACACACACACACACACACACACACACACACATATATATATATATATATATATATATATATGCGTTTCCAAAATTCTTCCGAAAGAGTGCAAACCATCATGAATAAAGGTCCCAAACTTGATAAAAACAAAGTTTTATCGTCAAAATATTTGTTATTATTAAGAGGAAAGACGAAAGTATTTTTTATTATTTTATTAAATTTTTCTAGCATGTTCAAAATTTTCTTTTAAAATCTTTTTATTTTTACATCAGTGGATGGGCCATTGATTAGTATAGTATTTTTTAGTGTGTTTTTTTTTGCGAGGGGGGCGTTAAAAACACGTTATTTTGGAAACATTACAAAACTCAAATAATTGTCAGATTTTAATGTAATTTTCAAAACGTGAATTAAATTACTTTTGAATGTTTTAAAATTCTTTGTAAATTATTGTTTTATCTCTGTTATTCCCACTTAGTTAATGTAATGAAATTTCAAGAAATTAAAATTTCAGCTTCTTCATATTTATATAAGGGAAAAACAGGATTATTTGGAGAATTTAAATCAATTTGTTTTCGTCAAATACAAACACCTTTGGCCGAAAATCTTCTCTGAATCGATAAATAAAAAATGCAGTAAAACTATAACATTATTTCATTGGAAAAGCTTTCAGTTGCTTTTATAAATAAGATATATTAAGGACTTTACTGAAAAAATAATAACGTAGTTTCAATGCACCTTTTCTATTTAACATTTTATGTTAATTATTCTGATGAACTTCCCGCTATGTTATCTGGACTTTATGAATTTAAGCGCAGTACTAGACTGGCGGCAAGGTCTCATAATTTTACAGTTGAAATGGCTAGATGCAACCGTATGTTCTATGCACTTCTCGCTTGTGGAACTCTCTTTCGGTTTCTTTTTTCCAATCAATCTTCAAAGATTTAAAAGCAATATTAATCGTTATCTTATATGTTGATATTTCTTTATGTAGTGGAATTGGCTAGCTAATAATAATTAGCATAACCATACCGTTATATATATAGGACGTATCTGGAGATAAGGAGACGGACGAGTGACTTGCAAGATTAACAGCGAACGAACAACTATCAACATCATAAAACTTTAATTGTCCAAAGATTTTCAATTCAAGTTTACTCCTTATCTTCTATCTTCTTAATTCTTGTTCTTTTATTGTCCTCTCTCCGAAATAGTAGTTTTTTCCATATTCCCTAACACTCAGTAACCTCTTACGTCCTAGTGGCTCTATTGCCTTTCTTGGGATGAAATGATTAAAAAATAGATCGATGATTATATCATTGCCACTAATTTCCTATTATTATGTGGGAGGTATGTCTGCCACAGAGAAAATCTAAAATATTATTATTAGAATATTTGTATTGTAATTTTTTCTTTGGTTTAGAAATCCTTCCATAATAGCGACATTTTGTCTGATACCTCGAATAAGTTCATGTTGGTCTGCTAGGAAGATTTTATAATGTGTTTTGCCAACGTTTTAAAAACTAGAAAAACACGACTTAGGTGAGAGTCAAAATGGCGGAGATTATAATAATTGTCGTCTGCTTTCATGGTTTCTATAAAATAGCGCTGAGCTATGCAAGTTTACAACCACATGTGGCGGTTATTGGTGATAGTGGTGCATGGATGAGTTTCGCCTGTGGGGGGTAAAGAGAGGGAATGATGGAGAGAAAATTTGGAATGGCCATCTGCGCGGAAAGTCAAGATAACCCTGGTTGAGTGTCGTCATTTGTCAGTCAAAAATACAAAAGCAAAGAGACCCAACGTAAAGAAAGGCGGGAAATAGTGGGCAGAAATATCAATGATTAGAAAAGGCATGGTCTGGGGAAGGAAGAAGGCAAGCCTAGAAAAGGTAATGAAAAGGAAAGTTAGGTGAACTATAAGGAAGAATGGAAAAAGGGAGATAATTTATGGTTATGATGAACGAACGAAAAGCAGTATGAAAAGCTTTAAGAACACAAAATGAAGAAAGAAAGCGATAAAGGGAAAAGACAACTAAGGAAAATAAAAAAAGCAATAAAGGGGTGATTAAAAAAGGAATAATAGCAGAAATTAATGAATGAAATATAAAGAAGGAAAATGTTAAGAAAGAAAGAATGAATGAGGAAGAAGATTTAGACAGAAAAAGAAGAAACAATGAATATAATCACTGAATAAAGAAAGAAAGAAAGAAAGAAAGAAGTGATTGTTTGAACGAAAAAAGAAACTAAGAAGCAAATATCTGAAAGAAAGAAAGAAAGAAAGATAAAATTGAAAACAAATGAGGAATGTCTATAAAATTAATGAATGAATAAAATTTAAAGAAGGTAATAAGTTAAAAAAAGAATAAATAAGGAGAAAGATTTAGACAGAAAAGAAGAAAGAAAGAAACGATGAATATAATCACTGAATATAGAAGAAAGAAAGTAACAAAGAAAGAAAGAAAGAAAGAAAGAGAGAAGCAATTGTTTGAAAGAAAAAAGAAAGAAAGAGGCAAATGTCTGAAAGAAAGAAAGAAAGAAAGAAAGAAAGAAGCAATTGTTTGAAAGAAAAAAGAAAGAAAGAGGCAAATGTCTGAAAGAAAGAAAGAAAGAAAGAAAGAAGCAATTGTTTGAAAGAAAAAAGAAAGAAAGAGGCAAATGTCTGAAAGAAAGAAAGAAAGAAAGAAAGAAAGCAATTGTTTGAAAGAAAAAAGAAAGAAAGAGGCAAATGTCTGAAAGAAAGAAAGAAAGAAAGAAAGAAAGAAGCAATTGTTTGAAAGAAAAAAGAAAGAAAGAGGCAAATGTTTGAAAGAAAGAAAGAAAGAAAGAAGCAATTGTTTGAAAGAAAAAAGAAAGAAAGAGGCAAATGTCTGAAAGAAAGAAAGAAAGAAAGAAAGAAAGAAGCAATTGTCTGAAAGAAAAATCAGAAAGTCGAAGTCCTGAAAGCGTCGATTCATTAATTCTTTTTGTCTTTAACATTTCTCCATCACATGCGTTCGTACAAGTGACTAGCCTCACTCATCGCTTGTTACTGGAGACATATCGATATACATGGCGACCGTAGGATCTGCAAAACAAATAATATGCAACGATTTATCAAGTTTGAGTACAAGCAAACTTTGCAGATGGCACTGCAGTATAATTCATCATTTCCATAATGAGACTCGGCTGGAATAACCAGACGATCTTTCCAACTTAAAGTCGCCATTGCTATCAGCCGTAGCCATGAATTAGTATCCATTGAAGTTTTTATGCCTGTAGACAATGACCGGAAATTTCTTGATTGTTTTACATTGTTTTGGATTGTGAAGATTGAATAGAAAATTAGCCTCACTTTTGAAAATTGTATAATTACATTTTCTCATAGATTTTTACGATCAACGAATGTATAATCTCTATTGATTAAACATTACAACGTTTTTAGATATTTAGATTAATTTTCTCTTACATTTGAATGAAGGGTTAATTGCCGACAATTAGGTTACGTTTGCTTGCTTGATTATTATTAGTAGTAGTAGGTTTTTTTCATTCTTTTTTTTTTCAATATGTTGAAGGATCCAGTGTTTGGTGAAGGACTAATTTTCGAAAGAGACTTATAGAAGAAGATGACAGTAATGAAAGAAAAAGTAAGAGGGAAAAAAGAATCAAGCGAGAAGAGGGAAGGGTAGATGGAGAATCGAAGAATAAGGGATGAAGACAAGAAGAAAAATGAAGGAAATATTGAAAGAAAATGTAAAAGTTAATGAAGAAAGATTTAGTAATTAGTGGACTTAAAGGAAAATGCAAATACAAATAAAAAAGAAAACTAATAAAACTCAAAAAAGAAGACAGAAAGAAGAAGAAAAAAAAGAAGAAGAAAGGGAATGATGTCAGAAAAGAACAAATAAAGAAGGAAGCGATAGACAAAAGAGGAGAAAGAAAAAGAAGTAGAAGAAAGGAAAGTGATATCAAAAAAGAAAAAATAAGGAAGGAAGGAAGCGATCGACAAAAAACAGAAGAAGAAGAAGAAGAAGAAGAAGAAGAAGAAGAAGAAGAAGAAAGTAAAGAAAAACCGAGTAAAATTTAATGAGAAAAAAGTTGGAAAAGAAAGAAGTGGGAAAAGAAGAAAGAAAAATTGACCTAAAACAAGGCGATATAAGAAAAGGCGGAAAGAAATAAACAGATGATGGCCAAAGAAAACAACGTTGAACAAAAGAGAAAAGATAAAAAAGAAGAAAAGAAGATTGAAAAAAATAGTGAAATAAAGAAAGAAATGCAGATCATACACCGAAGTTTAAGACGTAGAATGAGTTGGAAAAATAGAGAAAAGAAGAATTGTAATGAAAAAGTACAACGGAAAAGTTGGGGGACGAAGAAAAAATGTTAAAGAAGAACGATGAAAGAGTATAAAAAAAAAAGAGGGGGAAATGAAGAAAAGAAAAAAGATGGAAAAGAGCTAAGAGAAAGAGAGATGCTATATTATCTAAATACTAAAATTAATGACGTCATCATCACAGTTCAAATATGGCGTCGCTTTTCTGTTTCTAACACATGAGTGATTTTTTCCAACGAAGATCTGGATCCTCGAACCATATTTATCATCTGACAAGCGGTTTCTTCTTCTCAGCATCCATTTTAATTAACATCCTGAGCTTCAAAGGGCTGAAAGGTCAATTATAAAACGAGCAAGTGTCTTGCCATATCTTGGTGATAATTAAAGAATCTCTAGATATATCTTAGGCTATTATGGAATAGTCTGGAACGAGGCCAAAATATGAGAGTACTTACTGAGGATCACTACATAAGCAACTGATTATGAGACTAGTCTTCTAACTACACTTCTACAACAAAACGCTCATATTAATTTATCATAGCCTGGCGAAATAGTAATGTTGATATTAGCCGCTTCCTTATAATTCCACATGTATTGACCGAGCAGAGAGTGCGGCTGTTGGTTGAAACTTTTTTCCTATTTCTTTTTATTCTGGTAACTAGCAGTATAGTCCGGCGTTGCTCGGATGTAATGAAAGCTTTAAAACTAATCCATGGTCCTGGAGCTCAGACTCTTTGGACGTTGGCACGAAAGACTAAAAAGCAATAGTTGTTTCCAGTTAAAGCGAAACCGTAGACTGAAGGAAAAATGAATGGATGTAAGTGAAATTTTGATTTCCTGGTATCGATATCAAATAAGTTTTTTTCGTCGTAAACTGAATTTTGAAGGCTAAATAAGTCCTCTGAGTAAATGGTATCATAGCTGAGACTAAGAACTACAATTATACCAACTTAGAGCCAAACCCGAAGCAAAAACTAAAATAAAAGGGCTGAAAAAATACTGACATACAGGCAGATAAACAGACACACACACACAAACATATTGCGTTTTATATATATGTTATCGATTTTCTGCACTATTGTAAGAACTGCAACCTTGAAACTTCTGAATATCGTTTCTTATGTCTTTGTCTATGAGTATATCAAATCTGATTAAAATCGGACCACTCCTTCTATAACCCGATTTTTTCGATAATCGATTTTCGATATTTATCGGGACTACCTCGACACAAAACCTAGCTAAGAACACTCAGCCGTTTCGGAGTCTATAGTTAACGGATACACACACACACAGACACACACACAGACACACACACACACAAAGTTCCATTTATAAATAAGTTTAGATATGTTCTTTCCAGTATTGATGGTGGTTACCATATTTGCTATTTGTTTGCGGTAATGTGGAAGATCAATATTTGCATTTTGCCATTATTTGAGTTCTTCTTCTTTTATGTGCCTTGTCCCTTCAGGACGTAGGCACTCATGGCCTTCCACTTTTCTCTATCGCTGGTGGCTCTGAACACGCCTTCTCCTGTTACACCATGCAACCCTCGTTCCGTCATCCACCTAATTAGGTCCTTCAAATATGTTATCCGTTGCTTTCCCCTGTCTCTTTTTCCCTTTATCTGGCCTGTTAGTATCAGATTCTCCAAGCACTCCTTCCTCATTGCGTGTCCAGGGAACTTCAGCTGTCTCTTCCTGATGCTCAGTATTAATTTCCTTTTTGTTTTCATCATTTCCAAGACCTCATCATTGCTCACATGCTCGATCCATGATATTCGCAACATCCTTCTGTAAAACCATATTTCAGTTGCTTCAAGTTTTTCTTTCATCTTTGATGATATTGTCCAGCTTTCACTGCCATATTGAAGGATGGACAGCACGTAGCAATCCAGTAGTCTCTTCCTAGTTTCAAGTGAAATTGTCCTGTTTCTTAATACTTTACTCAACTTCTGGAATGCTTCCTTCGCCATGCCAATTCGCCTTGAGTTACAAGCGGTTTTTCTAATGTTGAAACTCTTCTAATTACGCGACTTCTGTTATCTGCTACAGTTCTCTTGGATTTTGTAGCGCCAATCAACAAGGTTCAAGGAACAAAGCCATATTATAAGAGGACTTCATCGTTACCATCATTATCATCATCATCTCTATAACCGAGTGTGTTTGTAGATTGCTACCTAGTAACTTTTTTGCGACAAAAAGGCTCAAGGTTATGGGGAACAATACGACCACAGTAAAGAAGACTGCTTCAAGTAAATAGTTAGCCACTCCCGGCGAGTATCTGTATGTGAAACTTAGACGCTATTTTTAGTGGATACTAGCATTTGAATAGACGCCCCGTTTATTTATTAAACAGCATAATTACTCATATTCGTCCACCGGTTTGAATATTTAAAAGATTTTAATAAAGAAAAACATGTCCTTCCGGATAGGATTCGAACCTGGGTTCCTCTTGGGAAAACCGTCATTAGGTCTAATGGGCTTTGACCTCTCGAGCACAGGGTGCGTCGATGACCAAGTACAGTTGAATTGTTATGGTGCCCTCTTCCGAGGAATGGACTCTTCCTCTTACTATACAGTTACCAGCAGGAGGTAGTTTTGACTGCAGTCGACGACAGCTAGTTCTGCCGTGCGCACTGTCGAACTCACTGCCTTCGGGAGGAGAGTAATAACCCAGCTGAGGCTCCGCCAAAGGCTAAAGTCTCGTCTGGAGAAAATCAGACATGAATTTTTGACCAGGCTATATGGCCTGGATTGCCTACATTAAAAAGGCCTTGTCCCACATTTTGTCTTAAGTGAGTAAGCGACTAAATATAATTCGACAGGCAATAAGCAGCATAACTGTATCGCTCGCGCTTACTTATTTCTATTTACTTAATTACTAACACTTACGTTTGTACAATATGTTCTTGTTATACTAATACACTGTTTTGAACTTACCTTCTGTGTTCCGTGTCTTACACCCAGACAAACTGGTCACTACAACTTTGCTGCGAAGCTTCGCTACAACAAATCCACAACAAATTGGCGACGAAAATTTGCCACAACTAATTGGCGACGAACGTGAATAATGGCTTTAAACACAGATTTTTCTCTAACTCCCAAAATAAATATATCTGCTGTTTTGTATCTTAATGTAAACAAAGCAATTTATAAAAAAAAGGATCGATATTTTATTTATTAATCCGACAGATTTTTGTTATTTAAACGTTATATTTTAGTTGATGCTCGTATTTGAGTAGACGTTCCGTTTATTTATGAAACAGTATTTGTTATTTATTTTCACCTATCGGCCTGAACATTCGAGAAACCATAAAGAAAAAAACTTACAGTAAAGGCCCATATTTTTTCTCTAATAAGATTTCTCGAATATTCAAGTTTGATTTGGTTTGTTTTGTTTTACGGCACATCAACATCAATGGCTTATTTATTGTTGACGAGATTTTCGCCAAAGGATTCGTATGAATAGAACATGAATTCTTTATGAGAAATCAGTTTGTAGATCAGGTTTCATTGATGTATTTTTGTAAAGAAGGTTTTTTTCGAGAGTCTGATGTATTGCTGGTATTTTTTTTTTTTAATCGTATCACCCAGAGCAAAGCGGTAACGCCACTAATGTGCAGGGGGCTACATAATAGTGAAAAGATTGGAAAAGAGAAAGCCGGAAACCACATCCTAAACAGGGAACAAGGGATGAGCCTCTTAACCTGTTCAATAGACGTGGGTGGAGTGTGAACCGGGCGATAGATAGATCTATCTACTCCAATTGAAAAAAAAAAGAAACCAAAGTAAGAAGATTGGAAAAGAGAAAGCCGGAAACCACATCCTAAACAAAGAACAAGGGATGAGCCTCTTAACCTGTTCAATAGACGTGGGTGGAGTGTGAACCTGGCGATAGATAGATCTACCTACTCCAATTGAAAAAAAAAAAAGAAACCAAAGTAAGAAGATTGGAAAAGAGAAAGCCGGAAACCACATCCTAAACAAGGAACAAGGGATGAGCCTCTTAACCTGTTCAATAGACGTGGGTGGAGTGTGAACCGGGCGATAGATAGATCTATCTACTCCAATTGAAAAAAAGAAACCAAAGTGAGAAGTTTGGAAAAGAGAAAGCCGGAAACCACATCCTAAACAAGGAGCAAGGGATGAGCCTCTTAACCTGTTCAATAGACGTGCGTGGAGTGTGAACCGGGCGATAGATAGATCTATCTGCTCCAATTAAAAAAAAAAAAGGAACCAAAGTGAGAAGATTGGAAAAGAAAAAGCCGGAAAACACATCCTAAACAGGGAACAAGGGAAGAGCCTCTTAACCTGTTCAATAGACGTGGGTGGAGTGTGAACCGGGCGACAGATAGATCTATCTACATGTATGATTTTTTTGTGTTGTTGTTTTTGTTGTTTTGAAAAAAAATGTGCCTGGTAATATCTTTTCCAAAATTATTGGTGGTATTTTTTTTTAAATATATTACTAGTAATATTTTTTATATATTGGTGGTAATAATTTTTTTAATATAGCGCTGGTAATAATTTTTTCTTCAAAAATGTAGTGCGAGGAATATTTTTTCTTCAGAAATATGTTGCTGGCAATATTTTTTTAAATATATCGCTAGTAATATTTTTAAAAATATATTGCTGGTAATATTTTTTTAATATTCTCGACAAGAATGGCGAAGCCCGAACCGTCGCCTTGGATATCTCTAAAGTATTCGACAGAATATGGCATGCCGGCCTTCGACAGAAACTGCGAAGCCATGGCATAACTGGACTTTTGTTGGACTTAATCCAGTCATTCCTCTCTAACCGCACACTGAAGGTGGTATTAAACGGACATGCCTCCCAGAACTACCCTACAAACGCGGGTGACCCCCAAGGCTCTATCCTAGGTCCTACGCTCTTTCCAATCTACATCAATGATCTCCCCGATGCCATAAGATCAAAAGTAGGCATGTACGCCGATTATACCACAGTTTACTCTCGCCTCGATCAAAAATCTGGTCTTGGTGACAAGGCGAACCTCGCTGCCGAGCTTGAAAAGGACCTTCAATAAGTTCCGGCCCTGACATATAGATGGCGCGACTAATAAAAATCCATGTAATTTTTATGACGTGCTAACCTTCAAATGGCACGTGACACAATTTGGACATAATCGGATTATTAGTTTACAAATTACAGTTATTTAACTGAAGCTACTTTTGCAAAATTTCAAACCAATGAAAAAATCTGAATTTCGTGTGTTGATAAAGCCTTGCTTTCTGGTGGGAAAAATACTGTTCAAGTAAAACAATGACTTGATAAGTGTTATTTGGACACTGTTCAATCGGAAACAACAATTAAGAGGTAGTATGCTGACATTAAACACGGTTGTACAGACACAAACTATGCTTAACGCTCTTCTTCTTCTTCTTCTTCTTCTTCTTCTTCTTCTTCTTCTATGTGCCCTATCCCTTCAAGACGTAGGCGATCATGGTTCTCCACGTCTCCCTATCCCTTGTGGCTCTTTGTATGTTTGCTCCTGTTACTCCTGGCAACCCCGTTCCATCATCCACCTGATCAGGCCCTGCAAATATGTTATCCGCTGCCTTCCTCTGTCTCTCTTTCCTTCTATCTGGCCTGTCAGTATCAGGTTCTCCAGGCTCTCCTTCCTCATTGCGTGTCCCATGAACTTCAGTTGTCTCTTCCTGATGCTCAGCATCAATTTCCTTTTTGTTGCCATTCTTTCCAACACCTCATCGTTGCTTGCATTCTCAGTCCACGATATCCTCAGCATCCTTCTGTAGAACCACATTTCCGCTGCTTCCAGTGAATGCTGGAGGTTGCCCAAAATTGGCAGTTGTCTTGAAAAACACCAAAAATATCCACAAACTCGTTTTGGCTGATCGTAAATTTAAGTTGTGTGAGATATCAGAGGAGTTGCATATATCAGAAGGCAGTGTATTTTCCATTTTGCATGAAAATTTGTCACTGAGAAAGCTATGTTCAAAGTGGGTACTGAGTTTGCTCACATTCGATCAAAACAACAACACTTCGACGATTCAAAGCGTTGTTTGCAATGGTTTCAACTCAACAACAAGAAGTTTTTGCGTAAATATATGACAATAGATGAAACATGATTCCACCATTTCACTCCAGAGTCAAATCGACAGTCAGCTGAGTGGACAGCAGCAGGTGAAAACCGTCCAAAGCGACCAAAGACGCAAACACTAGCAGGCAAGCTTTTGGCCTCCGTATTTTGGGATGCGCAAGTTATTTTGTTCATCGATTACCTTAAGAAAGGAAGAACCATCAATAGCGAATATTATATAGCATTAGTGGTGCGTTTGAAGAAAGAAATTACCAAAAAACGGCCATAGATTAAGAAGAAAAAGGTGATCTTTCACCAGGACAACGCACCGTGTCAATAGTCAATCGCAACGATAGCAAAACTACATTAATTGCACTTCGAATTGCTTCCGCATCCACCCTATTCTCCCCCGCCCGTGACTATTGGCTGTTTGCAGACCTCAGAAGAATGTTCCAGGAAAAGGGATTTGTCTCCAATGAAGAAGTGATATCGGGAAACTGAGGCGTATTTTGAGGCCAAAGACAAATCGTTAGACAAAAAAAGGCATCGTATTGGTAGAGAAGCAGTGGAATCAGTGTATTACCTTTGAAGGAGACCATGTTGAAGAATAAAGTCGAATTTTGACTAAAAATCTTTTTTTACTAGTTAGTCTCGGGATTTCTTAAGTCATGTGTTACAAACGTATTGCCGATAATATATTTTCTTTAAAAAATAACATTGCTGGGAATATTTTTCCTTCAAAAATTTATTGCTGGTAATATTTACTTTAAAAAAAAAATATGTATTGCTGGAACATCTACTGTAAAGTTCTATTTTTATGCTTTCATAGTGTTTTGACCCCAGTTTGGGGGTTCATAGCTGGGACCCTTACATGTGCTAACACCCTAGGTCAGGCTGTAGCTAGAAACAACAGCATTTAAGAGGTGGTTCCGCGCTTCTCAAAACTTCCTAATCAGAGGCCTTGCTGCTGGCTGCATTTTATCGTCATACACAGGACCACAGCCATATTCAGGCCGGTAGGTGAAATAAATAAATATACTACTTAATAAATAAACAGTGCGTTTTCTCAAATGCGAGTCTCCCCTAATAATAATAATAGATAGATAGATAGATAGATAGATAGATAGATAGATAG
This sequence comes from Ascarosepion bandense, assembly GCA_037127315.1. Classification (NCBI taxonomy): domain Eukaryota; kingdom Metazoa; phylum Mollusca; class Cephalopoda; order Sepiida; family Sepiidae; genus Ascarosepion; species Ascarosepion bandense. The sequence goes on along the minus strand of JBBBDQ010000514.1, from coordinate 468,651 downwards.
ATAGATAGATAGATAGATATAAACAGACTGGGATAGATAGAGAGAGAGAGAGAGAATAGAAGAATGGTAGACATTGAAAAAAACAATAGCTACTCTAGCATCTACGCATCGTTCATTCAGTAATGAATTAAAACACTCTTAGCTACTGGCGTGTGGTTACATGGCATATCACACGCTAAAAGTCTGTCTCCTTTCTAACGATTCGGAGGTAGAATCGCCGACTGATGTCAGTTCGGTCGGGTTTCAATCATGGCTTAAAGCAAACGGATGTCTAACCGTACTGATGAGCTGTGATACAGCGAAACAGATTGGTCTATGGATGAATATATCTATATAATATATATATCTAGTATGTCAAAAAATTCCGAAATTTACATTCGTTGAATGGCCATTTCAGCGAGAAAATTCTCGCTTCATCAACAACGATCGAAAACAAAAATGGGGGTGGGATTAAGAAAGAATTATTTTTTATTTAAATTTGTCGGCCAGACACAAGAAAAAAGGAAAAGCAGAAACAGAGATTCATGACTCGATATTAGAAAAAGACTTTACATTACGTCTGTTTGAAAGAATCAAAAATTAAAAATTAAACCGTGTAACTAGGATAGAAGTGGTAGGGGTAAAGGAGAGAAAAGACAAAAGGGAAAGATAGGGTAAAATTATCGAAGAAAAAAGGTATAAGATTCTTTTTCTTTTTAAACAAGGTAACGACTGACGACGACTTTCGAAGGTAAAAGAAAGGGAAAGATATAAAAAAAAAGAGGAAATTTTTAAAAAAAAAAGGAGAAAGAAGATAAAGGAGATAATCTAGATATATATAAAAGGCAATCTGTGAGTCTGTGTGTGACTGTTCCCTATGCACGCTTACATATTTTAAGCTACGCCATTCAAACTTCCTAGGAACACATATCTTCAGGGAAGCCAGGTCGACACACTTTCTGAGTTTAAGTTCAGCAATTTTCTCTTTCGTACTTTTTGGCCAATGGTGCAGATTGTTTATATTTGCTCCGTAAAACATCTAAGGTCTAAGATGGTTGCTGAATTACGTCACAGAAATCAAATCACACGTGTCAAACGCGAGTAAAATATTTTTCATTAAAAAAAAAATGAGCCTTTATATTTAATTTATATTCCGACATTTTATTTCCGTAAAACATCTAAGATCTAAGATGGTTGCTGAATTACGTCACAGAAATCCAATCACATGTGTCAAACGCGACTAAAATATTTTTTTATTAACAAAAAATGTGCTTTATATTTAATTTTTATTCCGACGTTTTAAAAATTCATTTGGTTAACAAAAAAATGTGAATATTTTTCCACGTAATTTTGAAACAAAAGAAATATTAAAAAATGTAGGCGTACATCGGGAACAGTCACACACAGATTCACAGATTGCCTTTTATATATATATAGATTATATTTTAAGTGCCTGCAGCGAATTTAAACGCATTTGTTTCATATGCTGAAGAAATTAAAATGTTCAGAGTTGCACGGGCAACGCCGGGCTATGATGCTAGTATATTATATATTATATTAGACTCAGTTAAAAATTTACAAAAAAAATTTGTTTAAATAAATAATAAAAAATCATATGGTGGAAATATTTAGATAAAAAACAAATTATAGATCTAAAAAGACAAATAGGCAATTAATATATAAAGGTATACATAGACACACTCACACACAAGCACACACTAACACCCACACTCTCACACAACCATATTCATATCCACATATGCCCATATACACACATATATGCAATTACAAATACACCCTCACATATTAAAATACATATACACACACCCAGACACACACATAATTATATATATATATACCCCACACGCACACATATATATGATAATATACACGCTAAAAAGTCTGCCTTCTTCTACCGAGCGCCCATAGCCCAGAGGTAGAATCGCCGACTAACGCCAATTCGGTCGGGTTTCAGTCCTGGGTTAAAGCAATCGGAGTCTAACCGTACTGATGAGCTGTGATGACTATATATATATATATATATACCCATAAGCACATATACAGAATCCCAAAAATATACATATAAAATAAAATACCTATATTTACATATCCACATATACATGTATATATACATATACACACACACACACAGACACACACACACACACACACACACATATATATATATATATATATATATATATATATATATATATATATATATGGATGAGGTAAAATGGATAAATTATCCTCTAAATGACGAAAAAATTAAAATAATATTCATATCTCCATTTAACAAATGCATTTGCCAAAATTTGAAAATATTACACAAAAATATCTTGAAATATTAAAGAGTAAATTTATACAATAAAATCACAATTGGCTTTATCCACAGCCTCCAGACAACTTCAGAAGCTCGTGCGACTCTTCTGGACGGTCTCATTTTTAAGTTGGTAAATGCTACCATAATCCTTGCCTTTAGTTCATCTTTGACGTTACAAGGAATTTGGTTGGCCTCTCTCTCAACTGAGCCCCACACAACGGACTGTATCCCCTTTGATTATTATAATCAAAGGGGATACAGTCCGTTTTTAGGTCGCTATATGTAAGGGATGATGTGGTCATACGAATTGTCGGACAGTCATGACAAGGTTCTCCTGCTTGTGTGGTACGGTGCAGAGTCCTTTTGCCTGATATAGGGTCTTCCAGCACCCACACTCTTGACCTAGGTTTAAGTATAAGGCCTTCTGGGAAGATGAATGGAGACATAACGTCGTCATTAATAGTCATCACTCTAAATACAGTCTTAATTACTTTCATCACAGATATTAGACTCATCTAACTCTTTCCAAAATCTTCTGTAATGTCTTCAGATTGATACCAAATCACTGAAAAATTCGTATTTGTGCTTCCGACACAAATGCCGTTTCCAAATTTCTGGCGGAGTGTATTGCGTCATGGTGCTCTTTTTACTCGTAAATGGCTCTCAACTGACCCTACTATACTGGTGTTAATGGAATAGTGCTCAATGTAATATAACAGAGCTATATTCATAAATATACACATTATGCTACGTCTATGACTCGGAGTTTCATGCATGATGCAATCATCAGATTCCCGTATTTAAATTTCTAGTTCTCTTGATGTTAGCGTAGTTATACATGATAATACTGGAATGATATTCTTATTATATAATTTATATGATAATACTGGAATGATATACTTATTTTATAATTTATATGATAAGACTGGAATGATATACTTATCATATAATTTATATGATAATACTGGAATGATATTCTGATTATATAATTTATATGATAATACTGGAATGATATACTTATTTTATAATTTATATGATAATATTGTGGTTAAGCCATCTAGTCTTAAAAGTATTTTTGGTTGATCCCAAATATGTTTCGTTTAAAATGTTTTAAATGGTCAAAACAGAACATATTTGAACGACTTAAATAGTCAAAACATAACATGCTTGGATGACTTAAGCGGTAAAAACAAAACATAAGCAGCCTAATTTAAATTTTTAATTTTAAGGAAAAAGGATTTTGAAAACATAACATTTTTACGAACTATAAACACTCACTTAAAACATTACTTGACCATCTTTTTCCAGATCTATTCTCATGAATCTAACTTATGTCTACCAATACATAAATATAACTGAAATAATACTAGTTCCATGTTCAATAAAAAAATTTCCAACTAAAACAAATTTATCGTATCTAGCTGCGTTTCAATGATCCACACAGAAGAGACAAAAGCATTACTTACACACACGCGCGCGCAAGCACACACACATACGTAAATAAAAATATACTAAATAAAAAAATCAATGCAACATCTCGCTACATTTCATCGCTATAGTTCAACGGTCCAATTGGAAATGACATTCCTCACACGCATACACGCATTTCCTCACACGCATACACATATTAACTAACGTCACTGTCCAACATACACCTAGAGACAAGCGTCTCTATACAAACATAAACATACACTATTGTCTACGGCTATATCGTGTTGAATACATTGGTTCCCGTCCGATCACCGAAGTTAAGCAACATCGAGCTTGGTCAGTACTTAAAGTGACCATTTGGGAATACCAGCTGTTGTAAACGTAAGGACCAAGAATGGTCCACCAGTCCTCCAGGTTTGGGGGTTGGGTGCAGGGCTAACAACCCTGCCCCGTAAAAAACAGTTTGTTAGAGAAACAGCAACAAAAAGTTGCTTCCCAATGCACCATTTGGGTGTGATGGATAAATGATGATGATTATACACTTTGCCATCCAAAATATTCCTCGCACATACATATAAAATTATCTATTGCTTTAATAAAAGTGACACATATCTAATCCAATAAGAATTAACCGCAAATTACAACATACCAGTATACTATCTTTGTTTTGTTTTTTCATCGTTCTCTCGGTTTCTAAAAAAGCTTTAATAACAGTGAAAATGTTAGATTGAGATACGTTTCCTATTTGTTCTTTTTCTTTAAAATATATTTGGGAACAACCAAAGACACCTTCAAGACCAAGTGGTTCAATCACAAGTCTACATTCAAAATAGAAAACTTAAAAAACTGTACGCAATTGGCTAGCCAACGTGTGGAAATTGAAATCAAAATATGGAAAAGACCCAGACGTAACAGCCAAGCCTTACAACGGTGGCAAATATGTAGACTGTGCCAAGTTTACGATTATGCTATTCTCAAACAAAAATGAAGTACTGAATGAAAGAACAGAAATAATGACTAAGTGTAACCATCCTAAAAAATACCTATTAGGTTCATACAACCATGGATAAAAACGTTATACTTTCTTGTAATTTTAAAAATTGCGCGTTCAAAGATTCTCCGTCACGTGAGCGTTTAAAAAAATCAACGTTAGGTGGGCGTTTTTTAAAAAAACGGTAAAATCAGTTATTACAAATCGCCTGAAGACACCATATGGTAGAAACCTAGGTCACGTAATAATTTGTTTACAAATGAAGAATGAATATATATATATATATATATATATATATATATATATATATATATATATATATATATATATATATATATATATATGCGAGTGTACCCCTGCCGTAAAAATATTTAAGATTATCATACATTTTTATATATATATAGTCATCCGCAACAGATATGTTCCGCAGTATCACAGCTCATCAGTAGGGTTAGACTCCGAATGCTTTTAAGCCAGAATTGAAACCCGACCGAATTGGTATCAGTCGGCGATTCTGCCTCTGGGCTATGGGCGTTTGGTAGAAGAAGGCAGAATTTTTAGCGTGTATATTGTCCTTATACCCTCCCAATAGCCAGAGTGCTCTAATCCATTACTGGATGAGCGATGCGTACATGCCAGAGTAGCTACTGTTTTCAAAGTCTACCATTCTTCCAGACTGCTCAATCAGGGTGTAAATATATATAAATGTAAATGACAATAAAAAACCGTATTAGTTGCCAACGCCTTTCATTCGATGTCGACTTTTTCAAGGCAAAAAGCGAAATGAATTTATTAAAACAAAGTAACTAATAAATTAATTTCGTTTTTCACCTTGAAAAAGTCCACATTTTATGAAACGCGATTGTCATTTACATTTATAAATATTCTTTTCTACAGGTTAACTCGGATATATATATATATATATGTATATATATATATACATACAGCGGTCTTCATTTTAATAGAGCGGATATAATCGACGACATAATTATTACAAAAAAATAATAAAATAAAAAGGCACCGTTAAAGAGTAAATACGCGGCAAGAGCTTTCAAAACTGGTAGTAAAGAAAATAAACTGAGCCGACACTGCCTCGCTTTTGTCACTCTCTATTCATGGGAGTGACATGAGGGATATATATATATATATATATATATATATATATATATATATATATATATATATATTGTTTAATTATTTAGTTTTGTGGTCATAATAAAATTAGACCAGAACATATTTGTATTAAAATGTGGCCAATGCAATTATATTTTAGTACTTTTGAATATTTTCCATTAGCGTAATAACATATATATATATATATATATATATATATATATATATATAGTTTATAAAGGAAAACTCAACACGTCATATTAGTTATAAACTATAGTTCATTTCAATGAGTTTAACTAGCTCATATCATCAGACTCTTTTACAATATTTCCTCCATCTGGCAATAACATGACAATAAATGCAAGGGTCGTTTATACAGGGTCCATAATCATGGGTATACAGTAGACTACCAGTGCACTTGTATAAGTTATAAGTTATGTATAGGGGTGTGTGCGTGCAAATGCGGTCTTGTTTGTGTACGTATGCACATACATATATATATATATATATATATATATATATATATATAATTGTGTTTAGGTATACGGGCTTAAACATGTACTTAGTTATCTCATATATATCTCGTGTATATAAATATATGCGAGATTGAAAATGCGACATTTTATTTAACGTGATATTTGAGCGCGTATATACACTGCACTACGTGGGTGCACGGTAGCCCTATGCTTATGAAGCGTATATATGTGTGAGTATGAAAACGCTAAGACCTAAAAAGATAAAAAAAATAAAAAAATAAATCAGTGGATACGTAGACTTAAATAAAATCACATGGTAAGTATAGGTGGGAATGTACACATAGGTATATGTGGATAAAAGTTAGTATAAGTAAGTGTGTTGACCTGATGGGGTCAAATAAACGCCTAAAGTCAAGGGAATTGGGGTTTGTTTTTTTTGGGGGGTTTTTTTCAGAGGTCATACCACCTAAGACAGTCAAAATAACTTCAACCGGATACTACCAATATTTGGAAGTGGACTCTATCTCTTTCTCCTCTTTACCCCCCGTTCCTTCCTTTCCTCCTTTCTTTCTTCCTTCCCCTTACATTTATTGTCATTTATTTATTTGTTTGTAATCTTATGTTTATTATTATTATTTCTATTATGTTCCCTCCTCATTTTAAGAAAACGTTCATTCCGGCAGAAATTTGATTCCAGATTATATGAGCTAATTAAGCTCAATGAAATGAACTATAGTTTATAACTAATATGACGAGTTGAGTTTTCTTTTATAAACTTCATATCGCTCTGGTTAACACCCATCGAGCTCTCTATATGGATTTACCTATTAATAATTTATATTAAGGAAATCTTGTTGGATTATCCTCACCGTTTTACGGACTGACACCTATACCTATATATATATATATATATATATATATATATATATTGGCTCACGTTTAGATTTTTTGTATATATATATATATATATATATATATATATATATATTCGGATAAATAAGTAACGGTTTTTATTATAATAGAGTGAATTATTAATTAATTTCACTTTATAGGCGCAGATGATGCTACCATGTAACGCAATACTACATGACGCATGTTATAAAAGCACTACCACGCAGGTGGATTGATACTACATGGTAGTTCAACATTCTCATCTTTGTTTCCAATGAAATCTTCCTGTTTCTATATAATTTTATCAGCTTTTGGAAGGCTTCCATTGCGTTTCCTAAGTGACTTCGGATTTTGGTGCCCTATTTCTCTACCTCGCGTTTCCAACACGTCATTTCGCTAGAATTTAACATTTAGCACAAACACTCTGAATTTTAATTCAGAAGGAAAACACGCTCTTGTGAGCGGAGTGCCAACAATAAAAAATAATAACAATAAAAAATAAACAATAAAAATAATAACAATAAAAAACAATAAAAAATAATAACAATAAAAAATAAACAATAAAAATAATAACAATAAAAAATAAACAATAAAAATATTTCTATAAATGGTGCTAATTCGTAAAGTGCTTGGTTCAGATCAAATATCAGTAATTGGCAACGAAGAGACCGAGAAATGGAAGGTCTTCTTTTCCCATCTCATGTTACACGACTTTAAATGAGGATGAAAGAAGTTTTTTCATTGATAATGTGTCCTAGATATTTCTCCGGCTGTAAGATAGATAGATAGATAGATAGATAGATAGATAGATAGATAGATAGATAGATAGATAAATAATGAATATACTGATATGGATATATCGATAGAGAGTGATATAGGGAGATTGAGAGAAAGATATTGCACCTACTGACATAGATAGATAGATAGATAGATAGATAGATAGATAGATAGATAGATATCAACGGCATGAAATAGATAGATAGATAGATAGATAGATAGATAGATAGATAGATAGATAGATAGATAATGAATATACTGATATGGATATATCGATAGAGAGTGATATAGGGAGATTGAGAGAAAGATATTGCACCTACTGACATAGATAGATAGATAGATAGATAGATAGATAGATAGATAGATAGATAGATAGATAATGCACACAGGTTGTCAACATCCCTTTCGGCCTGTGTACGTTTTCGTGTAGCTATTAGTACGTATTTATCTATATATCTTTTTGTGTGTGCTGTGTCTTTCATCAAACCTCGCTTTCAATATGTGTGAGCGGGTTATTCTTACTGTGTGTCTACTCATTGGCGTGTGTTCTGTGCGTCTCTGGAAAACATCCGCTTCTCTGCGTTCATTTTTCTATAGCATCGTATTTACAAGTGTTTTTACTGCTTTTTTTTTTTGTTTCTCCAATGTTCGAACCTGATTTCTCTGTCAAAATGTCGAAAACGGTACGTGTCTTGGAATATATTAATCGCGCACAACTCAGTCGAGATCGCTAACCCGAAGCCATCGACCCGAAAGCGTCCGAAATCCACTCACTTCTTTCCACTGTTCTAGACACATGTGTAAAAAAATAAAAAAAATTAACGTAAAGGCAAATTGAGTTTGAAGCGCCAAAGTTAACACTTTATTCTCTTTTCCTTTCGCTATTTAAATTCGCACGCATCGATAAGCATTTGTCTTCTCTTTCGGTTTTATTCCATTTTGATCGGGCAAGTTAATCGTGGAATGAAATTTCAAATCGACACTTAATTCGTTTCGACTTCATTTAAATAAAACAAAAAATAATTCACAATCTTCTTTGCTAAAATACAAACAATGGCAATAGATTTTTATGATAAACCGAAAAACAGAAATTAAAAATGATTCCGTGAAACATGCCGGAATATAATTAAAATCTGATATACAAACGTGACATACAATAGATAACCTACTTTTAGACTCACGGCAACATCAACCAGAAATATCGGTTCCCCTATGGTCACCAGAGTTAAGAAACATCAATACCTAAATAAGTAACCAAGCTGTAAGCTTGGATATATTGATTGTGTAATGTGGTGCAGTGGATATCGGCTCGAAACGAGAAATCAGAGAGCCGAGTTCGAATTCCAGTTGAATTCGTTGCATTCACTTTCGCGCAAATACCCTTAAGAAAAGTATTAATACTTCTCTTCTCCCTCCAGCTATGGGTTAAATAGCAGGACAGATTGGCTTCTGTAGTCTTGGTTGACAACCAGTTTACTACAGAAAGTAATGGCAACCTACTACGGAAAAATCTTCTGTCAAGCCATATCTTTTTCGAGATATGATCGCCCAAACGTGTATCACGTATAGCACTTAAATGTCTGACTGATAATATTAGTTGGAAACAAGTAAATCTTCTACTGGGCATAGAGTGGGGAATTGGTTTTCTATTATTATCAAGTAATGAACTGATCCCTCGTTAATTACTAATAAATAATATAATAATACAATATAATCTGTCTCCTCCATCTATGGGTTAAATAGCAGAACAGATCGGGTTCTATAGCCTTGGTTGGCAACCTATCTACTGCAGAAAGTAATGGCAGCTTATTGCGGGAAAATTTTCTGCACAGTCAGTCATGTCTTTTTCGTGACATGATCATCCAACTGTGTATCACGTATAGCACTTAAGTGACTGACTTAAAGGAAAATGGTCGGGAATCGTCAATCGGACAACTGACTTCCAATTTTTGTTGGGTTCGTTATATTCACATACACGCAAAAACCATTGGAAAGGTTAAAAATCAACCTCTTCTCCCCGCCAAGGGTTAATTAGTAAAACTTTATCAGTAATGCCTTATTATCTCAAAATATTTCTTAGAATTTAAAAATATGCTTTGGCAACCAGCATAAGGTTAAAAAAAGCCGTAGAAAACGAATGAATCACTCAATGAAATCTTAATTAGCTACGCAAGTATGTCATTTAGATTTATTTACATACTCTGAAATAGAAATGTATAAAAACTACCGTGATCACAAAATGAGGGATTTTATATTGATTGTAAGATAGAATTGATCCCCACTTTATAAACATATTATAATTTATTGTCTGTTGATAAGCCGTAGAAAATGAATGAATCAATCAATGAAATACTGATTATTGACACAGGCATGTCTTTTAGATTTATTTACATTCTCTGGAATAGAAATGTATAGAAACTACTGCGAAGGATCATTTTATATAATCACTAGCAGTATAGCCCGGCGTTGCTCGGGTGTAATGAAAGCTTTAAAACTAATCCATGGTCCTGGAGCTCAGACTCTTTGAACGTTGGCACGAAAGACTAAAAACCAATAGTTGTTTCCAGTTAAAGTGAAACCGTAGACAGAAAGAAAAATGAATAGATGTAAGTCAAATTTTTATTTCCTGGTATCGATATCAAATAAGTTTTTTTCGTTGTAAACTAAATTTTGAAGGCTAAATAAGTCCTCTGAGTAAATGGTATTATGGCTGAGACTAAGAACTACAATTATACCTACTTAGAGCCAAACCCGAAGCAAAAACGAAAATAAAAGGGCTGAAAAAAAAAATACAGACATACTGGCAGATAAACAGACACACGCACAAACATCTTGCCTTTTATATATATATATATATACATATATATATATATATTATCGATTTTCTGCACTATTGTAAGAACTGCAACCTTGAAACTTCTGAATATCATTTCTTACGTCATTGTCTGTGAGTGTATCAAATTTGATTAAAATCGGACCACTCCTTCTATAACCCGACTTTTTCGATTATTGATTTTCGATATTTATCGGGGGTACCTCGACACAAAACCTAGCTAAGAACACTCGCAGACGCATATAATACAACTGTGTAAATTTTCAATAAAATCGGTTCAGCCGTTTCGGAGTCTATAGGTAACGGACACACACAGACACAGACACACATACAGACAAAGTTTCATTTATAAATAAGTTTAGATTATATATATATATATATATGTGTGTGTGTGTGTGTGTGTGTGTGTGTGTGTGTGTGTGTGTGTGTGTGTGTGTGTGTGTGTGTGTATTACGGAAAGATTAACGTGGCCACAATGTGTAGGTTCAGCTTATATATTGTTTGTGATATTGAATTGATTACTCACTTAATATGTGCATTATAAATTCTTGTTTGTTTATCAAATTCTGATTAGGTATGAATCAACCACTTCTTTCCCCCGGCGATGGGTTAATTAGTAAGACTTCCATTATTATTTCAAAAAAATATCTTACAATATAAAAATATTTTCTAGCTTGAAATAAACTGCAAAAGATTGATAAGTCATAAAAAATGAGTCAATCAATCAATGGAATAGTGATTAGCTAAACATGCATGTCTTTTGTATTTATTGGCATTCACTGAAATATAGAAACTACCGTGATCACAAAGTTGGGGATCAGTTTACATAATGATTGTTATATAAAATTGATTCTCTATTTTATATCCACACTAATATCTTCCCCGCAAAAAATAAAAATGAAAAGATTTCTTACAATCTAAAAATATTTTCTAGCTTTGAATAAACCGGAAAAGGCGTAAAAAAAGAATCAATGCGACTTTTGAAAGTTTTGCTTGATTAACAGACTTTTTTCCAGATGTTACGGTAGAACTTATTTTTTCTGTATCATCTCTACCAGCCAAAGCGATCGCATCAGAATTGGTTGCCTTTTTCGAAATCTCCTATTACAAGATAAATCTATGATGCTTGTTTTTTGGGTGGGGTCTGTTTAACGAAATATGAAAATATAACATTTCGCAAATAAGCTTTTTGGCGTAGCCCATTCGGCGTCAGAACATTTCGACGTCAGAACATTTCGACGTCACTGTTTTTAAACATTGATTAATATTTTTTGGAAGGAAAATGAAAACTTTTAATCAACATTCTTGTCGTTTATTCTTAAAATGAAATGTTACACCATTTTTTATATTGATGTAACCGGTTCCTCTTTCTCTTCGCTCTCCTTCTACGTAAACTTTCACTCACCAATTATGTAACCCCCTGTGCACCAGTGGCAGTACTTCCTTGCTTGAGGTGAAACGATTAAGAAAAATCAGTTTTATAAATAAACTGAAAAACGTTGAAATGCCGTAAAAGAAAAAAAACGAAACAATCAATATGCAGCTTTTGAACGTTTTGTTTGATTGACAGACTTTTTTCCAGATGCTACGATAGAGCTTATTTTTTTCTGTATCATCTCTACCAGCCAAAGAAGCGATCGCATCAGAATTGGTTGCCTTTTTCGAAACCCTTTATTGCAAGATAAATCTATAACGCTTGCTTTTAGGGTGGGGGTCTATTTTACGAAATATGAGAATATATCACTTCGCAAATATGCTAGTTTGATAGCCTTACATCAGACTATGTTATGTTTCGTAAATATCAAAACAGTCAGTCAGTCAGTTAAGTGTCATACGTGATACACGATTGGGCGATTATGTCACGAAAAAGACATGACTGCCAGGGCAAAAGATTATCCCTCAGTAGGTTGCCATTACTTTCTGCGATAGACTGGTTGCCAGCCAAGGCTATAGAACCCAATCTGTCCTATTATTTAGCCAATAACTGGAAGGAAGAGACGGATTAACACCTTTCCCAAGGGTATTTGTGCGGAAGTGAATACAAGGAATTTAACCGGAATTCGAACTCGGCTCCCCGACTTCTCGTTCCAAGCCGATAACCACTGCACCAAAACGCACATAATGTCACAATTCATTGCAGGGTCTGACGTTTTCAATTCTTCTTTTTCAATCTGTTTGCACCAGATTAACTAGGATTTCTTAAATTCCTTATAAAATCTTTAAGAATTAAAAATGGTTAGTTTTCAAATTGAGGAAAGTAAGCTTGGAGAATTTGATACTTAAATGATATACTGAAATCAGGACTAGCAGAAAGATATATCGAATCCAACCTAACGAGTGTAAGGATACAAAAGACGATTATCTCCCTTTCGTTGAGATAAAGTCTCTTGACAGCCGCTTAGTGACGTCAGGGAATAGCGTGACAAATGACAGCTGCGATATAAAGTCTGGGGAAAAAGGACGTCCGTTCCCCCACAGCGGTTGGGCTTACAGGAAAAACCACAGGGCCTCACCAGCTTCAAAGAGAAACCACTGCACCTCCAGATTTTCTCTTCAGTAAATATATTTGATTCCCGTTTATTTCGTCCTCTTTCACACTGCTTGTTGTGTAGATATTGGTTGTATTTTCTCTGCGTGATATGAATGTAAATTGGAGTTTGAACAGCGACAGGAAGATATCGAGCAGACTGTATACAATGCTCACTGAAGTACATCAGCAATACATCTAGAAACTTAAAACAAAAAGAATATATATATACCGCAGATATATATATTCTGTATGATAAGAATTTAAATGAACTGGTAGTTCACCGTAATGCATCTGAGCACAATTTGAACTTAGTAAATGCTCGTCTGATCAAAAGAGAAAAGAAATTACTCAGAAGAAAATGCACTGAAAGTGGGCTGATGACACAATCCTCAACAATAAAGTTAAGACCAGGACCATACATAATATCACCTATTATCGCAAGAGCAATAATAGCACAGTGCAATATAAGAGCCAATCGATTTCTACTCGGAATTACCTAAAAATTAATGAAAATCCAACAGACACCAACGGCTCTAACACACACACACACACACACACACACACACACACACATATATATATATATATAGTCATCCGCAGACAGATCTGTTTCGCTGTATCACAGCTCATCAGTACGGTTAGACATCCGATTGCTTTTAACCCAGGATTGAAACCCGACCGAATTGGCGTCAGTCGGGGATTCTACCTCTGAGTTATGGGCGCTCGGTAGAAGGAGTGAGACTTTTAGCGTATGATGTATCATACGCCAGTAGCCAGAGTGCTCTAATTCATTACTGAATGAGATCCAAATGAATAAGGAACAAAAAAAATAATTGCAACATTGAAAACATTAATTTAAAACAGTGCTCGATATAAAAATAGAGCAATGAATATTTATTATTAATTATACTTTAAAACATGTTCAAATTACTACAAAATTGTACATTTCGTTTAAAAATTGAAAGGACAAAGACAAAGATGGCAGTGTACAACGCCTGTGTCATCAGTACACTGCTATACGACAGTGAGACATGGGCCACGTATGCCAGGCAAGAGAGGGGTCTGAACACCTTCCACGTGAGAAGTATCCGGCGTATATTGAGAATCTCATGGCAAGACAAGGTGCCCAGCACTGAGGTCCTGTCTCAGACTGTCATGTTTAGGCTCCTTAAACAGCGCAGACTCCGCTGGCTATGCCATGTCCACCGCATGCCGGACGATCGCATTCCAAAAGATCTCCTGTATGGAGAAATGGCCTCTGGAAGAAGACTCACTGGGCGGCCACGGCTGCGATATCGTGACATCATAAAACGCGATATGAAAGCTGTGGGCATCAACACGGAGTCACGAGAGAGCGTAGCATTCAACCGGACCAAATGGAGAGGAACCGTGGCTTAACAACTCAAATCAAGGGAGGAACAAGTGACACAAGTTAGCAAAAAGCAAAATGACATCTCCGACAGACCAGAAACAAATCATATATGCAGCCTCTGCAACAAAGACTATCATTCCCGCATAGGCTTCTACAGGCACAAACGCCGATGCTCCAGCCAAGCAGGCAACTAGGATGCTACCCATGGTCAACACTGACCGACAGAGGCCTACTAGTACTAATATATGATAAGGCAATAGTCATCTCCTGTCACACTAACTTACATCCTCTCTCTCATGCTTTTCTACATCCACCCACTCTCATCGGTACTCTCTTCCCTCGCCTACTCTCTTCCTGACACCCCCGAAACCTCTCACTCTTCATAACATTCCTCCTATGTAACCCCCTGCACAACAGTGGCAGTAAAATGCCTTGCTTGAGGCGACACGATTAAAAAAAAAATATTATATATATATATATATATATATATATATATATATATATACTAGCAGTATAGCCCGGCGTTGCTCGGGTGTAATGAAAGCTTTAAAACTAATCCATGATCTTGGAGTTCAGACACTGCCTAAAGAATATTTGTGTGAAGTTTGGTGAGAATCGGATAAAAATTGTGGATTTGTATAAAGGACATACTGACAGATAAACAGACACACACGCAAACATCTTGCTTTTTTATATATATATATATATATATATATATATATATATATATATATATATATTATCGATTTTCTGCACTATTGTAAGAACTGCAACCTTGAAACTTCTGAATATCGTTTCTTATGTCTTTGTCTATGAATGTATCAAATTTGATTAAAATCGGACCACTCCTTCTATAACCCGATTTTTTCAATTTTCGATATTTATCGAGGGTACCTCGACACAAAACCTAGCTAAGAACACTCGTAGACGCTTATAGTACAATTGTGCAAATTTTCAAGAAAATCGGTTCAGCCGTTTCTGAGTCTATAGGTAACGGACACACACACAGACAAAGTTTCATTTATAAATAAGTTTAGATTATATATATATATATATATATATATATATATATATATATATATATTACGGAAAGATGCGGAGATTCACGAAATGTATTTACAACCGATATATTTTAATTCATTCGGCAGTGAAATTTAGTTTGTTTACAGCAGACACCACAAAGTTACTTCCTTTTAGCCTAGGCCAAGGTGCCCAGGCTGTTGCGTCCGAAAATGAAAATCACAAAAGAAATTCTGATGCATAATAAGAAGAAAAAATAAGAAGCTTATGGTTTTAAATAAAAAGAAGTTGGTAAATAGACAGTAGAAGTTGGTTGGTCGGAAGTATATGAAAAAATAAAAGGACAGTGGAAATGACAAAGGCGAGGAAAAGAGGAAGGGCATCAAAAACGAGGTTAGGAGAAGAAGAAATAAGAGACGAAACAGAGTGAAGTATGTGAGAAATGAGGAGGACAATAGCGCTGAGTAAGGAAATAAGATTTTTTTTTTTTAAATTGAGGACGATAGTGTCATTCCTCACCGTAATACCCTCGGATAAATATTTACATTAGCGTGGTAAAACCACTTTTTAAAAAGTCAAAAATGTTTTTACATCAGCGTTATTTTCTTGGAGTGCACTTATCATTTAATAGCAACAACAACAATAATAATAATAATCTTATGTTATACGAAACATGACTCTCATGGCTTTTTGGAATGCGAGTAAAAACTGAAACATTCCAGACAACGGTATTACAAAAGTCAGCAGAAATACTGAGAAGGGTGCTGGTGAATTATGGAGATTGATGCCATTTTATCCTCAATTTGGGAAAACCCAAGACTTGCTGTTTCACGTTTGTGAGATATGTTCTCGCCGCGGTCATAGATGAATTCAGCCTGTTTGAATCTGGCATCCTAAATATAGCTTCTCCAGACACAGAAATATCTCCATATGATATGCAAGACCCTTCTTTTTTCTTTCTCCTTACACTTTGCTCTATAATATATATACGTGATATATTATTCTCTGCGTGGGACACGGACACACGCGCGCGCGTATATATATATATATATATATATATATATATATAAAACGGTCATGTCACGTTGGATACACCGGTTCCCGCTCGATCACCGAAGTTAAGCAACGTTGGGCCTGGTCAGTACTTAGGTGGGTGACCACTTGAGAATACCAGGTGCTGTTAGCACTCACGGATGTGCGTTGGGGTGCGGTGGATGTCGGCTTGGAGGGGGAAATCGGTGAGCCGAGTTCCAATTTCAGTCGAAATTCACTTGCGCACTGGTACCCTTGGGAAAGGTATTAATCCGTTCGTTCCCTCCAATTATGGGTTAAATAATTGAGGTCTGCTGTTCGTGCGATTTGTGGCAGTCATCTGCACCAATTGTTTGTTATCAGCAGTTCCAAGAAGTGTGGATGGTACTACACAATGCCTTCACCACTATAAACAAATCTCTGTGTGGTTGTCTTGCTGGAAAAAGGTTGGACCCTCATACGTTGAACGCGACGGGAGAATCCATTATATATATATATAATGTTTAGCACAAAGGTTGTTATTTCTTTTCAATAGTTTTACCGATAAAAAGTTATTTTGGCAAATATGTTTTCATTGTAAAGTGCTCGATATTGGGATGAAGACAGAGCGCTTATAGAATTAATGCAGCGAAGGTTGTCACTTGACTGATCAAGTTTATGCCAACTTCGAAGTTCCGTGAGGACACTGTTATAATGTCATCATTCATCAGGGCTAAGTGTCCTCACGAAACTTTGAAGTTGGCATGAACCAACTCAGTTGAGTGATAAACTTCTCTGGATTAATCTTATATATATATATATATATATATATATATATATATATATATATATATATTGATTGATTGATTGATTGATTGATTGATTGATTACTTAGTTTCTGGTCATAATAAAGTTAGACCAGTGTACATTTGTATCAGAAAGTGTTCAATACAAATATATTGTAGAACTTTTGAATATTTTTCATTTGTAAACGAGTTATTGCAAATCGCCTAAAGACACCACTCATGGTAGAAACCTAAGTTACGTAATAACTCGTTTACAAATGGAATATATATATATAGTTTTATGTATGTCTTAGTAATATAAAAGTCTCTCTGAGAACAAAGCATATTTTTCGTTTCTTTTCCTTTCAGCCATTTATGAATACGGTGTTATTATATCACGGAAATAATAATGCCCGTAACGGGGGACGTCAATATAAAAAAAAGTGTTCGCCCATCAATGCCACGTCATCATTACCCTGACTTCTCACATGGCCATGTTGCTCCATCTCCTCTACTTTGTTAAATGGCCATGAAGGTTCATCCGAGAAGTTTTGTTTTTAACACTGCTAGGTGTCTAACCAAACACCTCACCAGAAAGGCCTGATAGAGACAGCGGTTTAGTCGCCGATGGCATGACTATGTAAAAGATAGTATTTAGTTACGCACTTCCAGTAATATTTATAATACCATGGATATTTATATTGAGACCTGTTATAATCAAAACAAGTTACTACATTGTTTAAATTTCAATATTAGCGTTATTCGATTCTAAAATAGAAGGTGAATTAAAATAATAAGCAACTGTTTAAGCATAATATATACGTTGCTGTTCAGACAATCATGTTTGGTTGTTATAGACATACTATTTCAGCCTTTGTATTCTTCAGTCTTCTCCAAGTATGATAAAGCACGTCACGAAGAACTGTCGGAAATGCTAGGTAATCTTGACATATTACAGAAGAATATTAGAATAATCCAGAAACTATACTGGCCGAACTCCAAAGGATAGCGAAAATTTTCTTACAAAAGATAAGCAAAGTATTAAGAAACAGACAAATTGGTCAGTAAAACGGTCTTCTTATACGGCATTGAATGCTGGACAATCTCCTCACAGATAAAGAAGAAACATGAAGCAAGAGAAACAAGGAAAAAGAGTACTGAATTATTATGTAACATCATTTCTTTTATATGACAGTGAATCTTGGACAATATCCTTACACATAAAGGAGAGACTTGAAGCAAAAGAAATGTGATTCCACAGAAGGATGTTGAGAATATCATGGGCCAAATATCTGAGCAAATACGGTTTTGGAAAAAAATGGAAACAGAAGAGATACTTATAATTAACATCAGGAAATGGCAGTTGAAATTTCTATGGAAGTGAGAAAAGTGAGATTGGAAAAGTTGAAACTCAGAAAGGCAGATTGAAAGCAAACGAGACAAGGGAAACAACGCATAAGGACGGGAAATTATGGAGGTTCATGATTGCCCACATCATGAAGGGACACAGCATATAGAAAAAGGACGAATGCGTGAAAATGAATAGCAGATTAGGGTTTAGGAGAGACACCAAAAAGTTAAAAGGACAGAAAATTGTAGAGCGCAATGATGGCCAATGTCTTGAAAGTAATGCAGCATATAAATATCTTTACTTTAAAAATACGATAAGTGGGCCAATTTTAGTTATTATAGATACTGAATTGCGCGTGCATAAAAAAAAAATAACCAACACAATTGAAAAATTACTCAAATATCGCTAGACATTTTTCAAAAAGATATTCAAATATCGCTAGACATTTTTCTATTATTAAAAAATGACCAACACAGTTGAAAAATTACTCAAATATTGCTAGACATTTTTCAAACAAATATTGAGATATCGCTAAACATTTTTCTAAAAGTATTCAGATATTGCTAGACATTTTTCTATTATTAAAAAATGACCAACGCAATTGCAAAATTATTCAAATATTGCTAGACATTTTTCAAACAAATATTCAGATATCGCTAGACATTTTTCAAAATTACTCAGATATCGCTAGATATTTTAGTAAGAATGACAAAGGACAGGAAATTGTAGAGCGCAATGATGGCCAATGTCTTGAAAGTATTGTGGCATATAAATACCTTTACTTTAGAATACGATAAGTTTTAGTTTTTACAAATACTGCATTGCGCGCGCAGAAAAAAATGACCAACACAATTGCAAAATTACTCAGATATCGCTAGACATTTTCTAGACAGCGCGTTAAAACCTATTTCCAATTCTTAATTCGCGAACCGTGAAATAAAACCCAGTTTTAATCTATAAGCAACAAAAATAGAGTCGTGTATTTATTTAGATTCGGTCGCCGCCACTGGCGCACAAATATATATATATATATATATATATATATATATATATATATATATATATATATATAGGTTTCGTTGAATAGTATAGACAACTTTTGTCTATTTTGTGTAGGATCCGTTCGTATCGTCTGATAAGCTTGATGGTGCTATATTTGAAAGACAACAAGAAATCACAGTAATTGTTGATTTTTTATCAGGTCTAAGCTTTCGGCTTACATAAGCCAGTATCAAAGAATGAACATTAACATATAGTGAACATAGAACATTTAAGTTATTATCAAAGTGAAATTAAACAAAGCCGGTTCTATTCCTGAGTATGATGATAAACTATATCCGGTAAAAAGGTATTTAATCGATAGACTGGAGGTTTTGAAGAGCATGGAACCACATTTCAATTACTGTCGGTCCCAGGTCCTATCCTGACCCGTGGTTGTATCAACTGTTAGGGTCTCTGCTACGAGCAAATAGTAAACCCCCAAACAAAAATCAAAACTCTAGGAAAGTATCAAAATACAATTTTATACTAAAAAACTAACCATACATTATTTAAAAAAATTCCAATAATAGATTTTAATTACACAATTGCCAACAATAATTTTTTATCGCAAATTACCAACAATACATTTTTATGGTAAAATTACCAACAATACATTTTTAAAGTAAAATTACCAACAATACATTTTTATCGCAAATTACCAACAATATAGTTTTATCGTAAAATTACCAACAATACATTTTTATCGCAAATTACCAACAACACATTTTTATCGTAAAATTACCAATACATTTTTATCGCAAATTACCAACAATACATTTTTATCGTAAAATTACCAACAATACATTTTTATCGTAAAATTACCAACAATACATTTTTATCGTAAAATTACCAACAATAAAATTTGTAATAAAATAACCAACAAGAAAAATTCATCAGCAATCCATTTTTATAGTAAAATTACCAGCATTACATTTTTATAAAGAGAAGCCGACAATATATTTTTAACGAAATTACCAGCAATACATTTTTGAAAATTACCAACAATACATTTTTTAAAATTGTCGGCAATACATTTTTTAATTACTAACAATACATTTTTATAGCAAGCAATACAGTATATAGTAAAATGATTAACAATGAATTTGACAGTTGAATTACCAACAATATATTTTTAAATTAAAATTACCAATAAAACATTTTATGGTAAATTGACCAACTATATATTTCTTTTGCAAAATGACAACTAAAACAATACAAAACTATAAAAGTACATTTTATAATAAAATTACTACCAATACATTTGTTAAAAACTTACCAGCAATATATTTTTACAATCTCTATCTGAGAAACATACGCTTACCCAGAAAGCATAAAATTATGTACAAAATATCTCTAGTGGAAGGCCTATGATTGTGTTCAAAATATTTACATTTCAGCATTAAATAACCCCATAGATGTTGATATGCCAAAAAACAAAAACAACTCAATCGAAATCAGTTCGCGATAGTTTTACTATTTCGTTTATGGAGTTGGAAATCTCCCGAAAATGTTTTGTGTAACAACAATTAATGGTTTGATGGGGTCATTAATAATACTTTGCAGTTCCTCAGGGCTTCACAGAGAAATACGTTGTATCTCGAGCTTAAAAGAGCCAAACACGCGAAAACGCATTACAGTGGTCGTAATGTGGTAGTTTTTCTGTTTCTTGTAACTTTTATGAATCAGGGTGTTGGAGAGATATGATTTCATTTCCTGGACATAGTGATTGGCTTGGAGGAATGTTGCATCCTCAAAAAATAAAAATAATAACGAAAGAAATGCTCACACATAAAAAAAATAAGAAGCTTATGGTTTTAAAATGAAAAGAAGTTGGTAAGTAGACAGTAGAAGGTGGTTGGTCGGAAGTATATGAAAAAAATAAAAGGACAGTGGAAATGACAAAGGCGAGGAAAAGAGGAAAGAGAACAAAAACGGGTGACGAGAAGAGGAAATCGAAAGTGACGGAAGAGAGTGATGTATGTGGGGAATGAGGAGGACAATAGCACGGAGGAGGGAGATAAGATTTTTAAATAAAGAGGACGATAATGTCATTCCTCGCCGGAATACCCTCGGATAAATATTTACATTAGAGTTGTAAAACAGCTTTTTGGAAAATCAAAAACGTTTTTATACCAGCATTACTTTCTTGAAATGCTCTTCAGTCAGTTAAGTGCCATACGTGATACACGTTTGGGCGATCATGTCTCGAAAGAGACATGACTGACTGGGCAGAAGATTATCCCGCAATAGGTTGCCGTTGCTTTCTGTGGTAGACTGGTTGCCGACCAAGGCTATAGGACCCAATCTGTCCTATTATTTAACCCATAAATGGAGGGAAGAGTCGCATTAATACTTTTCTCAAGGGTATTGCGGCTCCCCGATTTCTCATTCCAAGCCGATATCCAGTACACCACAACGCGCTTACCATTTAATAATAAAAATAGTAATGATAATAATAATAAATGTCCTTATACTATGCGAGGCATGGCTCTTATGACTTCAGATCCTAACTGATTGGAGGTGTTAACGTTCTCATGTTTTGCTTTGTTGAATTATAACAGACTTCAGTAAATATCCTTTCCAGTACCTAAAATTTATTTGTCACCTGTCAGATCTTAACCAATTAGCCATCTCTTAGCTTTTTAAAAAAGAGGAAAATAATATCATTCCTTACTGTAATACCGGGATGTGCGTTGTGGTGCAGTTGATATCGACTCGGAACGACAAATCGGGGAGTCGAGTTCGAATTCTAGTTGAATTCCTTGCATTCACTTACGCACAAATACCATTGGGAAAAGTATTAATCCGTCTCTTCCCTATCAGTCAGTTAAGTACCATACATGATACACTCTTTGGGCGATCATGTCTCAAAAGAAACATGACTGACTGGGTAGAAGATTACCCCGCAGTAGGTTGTAATTGCTTTCTGCGGTAGATTGATTGCCAGTCAAGGCTACAGAACCTAATCTGTCCTATTATTTAACCCATAGAAGGAAGAGATGAATTAATACCTTTCCCAAAGGTATTTGTGCGTAAGTCAATGCAAGGAATCCAGCTGGAACTCGAACACGGCACCTCGATTTGTCGTCCCGAGTCGATATCTACTGCACCATAAACACATCCCTGGTTCCTCTACGATCACAACAACAACAACAACAACAACAACAACAATAATAATAATAATAATAATAATAATAATAATAATATAGGCATTAACCAAACTTTATATTGCTTTATTCCGGTTTCCTTACGATCAACAAAATAAAGCAATATCAAGTATGGTTAATACCTAAACAAATGACCGTTTGAGAATACCAGTAAGATTTTTATCACTAAACCCTTTTTCTAAAAATATTCTCAATTCTAAAAGTATTTTCTGGCTTTAAATAACCTACAAAGGTTGATAAGCTCCAAAAAACGAATTTATGAATTAAATACTGATTAGCTACACAAGCATAACTTTTAGATTTATTTTCATTCTCGTGAATATATATGTATAGAAACAACAGTGAACAAAAAATGAGGGGTCAGTATATATATTGATTGCAATATAGAACACATCTTTTTATCAATAAGTATGAATCCATCTCTTCTCCCTCGAGCAATAGGTCAATTAGTAAAACCTGTATCACTACAGTATTTACATTATTCGGACTATTGTCTTCATCTTTGTTGCCATTTGTACGACGTTTCGGCCATCGTAGGCTCCGGCCTTCTTCAGGTGCTAGGAATTTCGAACCGAACCCTTTATTACAATCACAGGGGTATATCATTCTCATTCCTTGCGTAAAGCCTCGATTGGAAGTCATGAGTTATCTCCTTCTAACTCCGCAAGTTGTTCACTACTGCTGTAGCCTGGTATTGAACAAACAACTTTAAGAGTCAAGTCTGGGACTAACCAACTGGACTGTGAAGGCCGGAGCGTACAACGGTCGAAACGTCGTACAAATGGCAACAAAAATGAGGACAATAGTACGAATAATGAAAATACTGTAAATACCACCTCTTCTCAGAAATATAGACAAATACCTGTATCACTAAATTAATACTTTTAAAAAATTTGCAATCTAAAAACATTTTCTGGCTTTAAATAATCTGCAAAGGGTTGATAAGCCGTAAAAAACGAATCAATCAAATCAGTCATCTTTCTAGTTTGTTTCCCCTCCCATTTCATTTCTCTTGAACTGTCAAGCAGTCCCTCTTCGTTTAAAATATTCTCTTTCTTTTTACTTCAGCGTTTTTCTTTATCAACACCCTTCTCGCTTTCTCTCGCCCATTCTCTCTCTCACCCATTCTCTCTCTCACCCATTCTCTCTCTCTCTCTCTCTCTCACACACACACACACACACACACACACTTTCGCTCTCACCCTCTTTTTTTCTCTCTTGCTTTGAACAATTCTCTCTTTCTGTCTCATTTTCCCACTTTTCTCTTTCTGTCCACGCACTCTCTCTTTTGTTGCAAACCATTCTCTGTTTTCTCACTCATTCAGCTCCCTACCTCTCCGTGTGGTTCATTTTGTTTTACGACATATCAACCTCAGTCGGTTATTTAATGCCGACAACATTTTTACAATAGATTCGTATGAATAGAATATGTATTCTTTGTAAGAAATCAGTTTGTTTGACTTTAAGTTTTGTTTAACGGCGTATCAACCTCTGTGGATTATTTAATGCCAAAAAGTTGGGGTTTTAAAGTATTTTTTTTAATGTTCGGTTATAGGGAGAAGGTTGATTTAGTCAGATTTTAATGACAATGTTTGTTTTTATTCTTGTTTATCCTAGAAAACTGAAAATGTCTTCTAGTTTTGTATTCAAAAATGTTTTGTTGAGAATATTTTTTTTCCTTCAAAAATGTGTTATGGTAATAATTTTTTCTTCAAAAATGTATATTTTTCCATAAAAGTTTACTTTTATGTATATATTTCCATAAAAGTGTATTTTTATACTTTCATAGTGTTTTGACCCCAATTTGGAGGTTAACTATTTCCCATAACTGGGACCCTAACAGGTGCTACCACTCCGAGTCAGGGTTGACGTGAAAACAACAGCAATTAAAAGGTGATTCCGTGCTCCTCACAACCTTCTAATCAGAGGCCTTGCTGCCGGATAAAGTTTACCGTCATACCCAGGACACAATCAGTTTGTAGATCAGGTTTCATTAACGTATTTTTGTAAAAAGAGTTTTATCGAAAATCAGATGTATTGTTGGTATATATATATATATTTCTTCAAAAATATATTGCCGTTAATATTTGTTTTCTTCAAAAATGTATTGTTGATAATATTTTTCTTCATAAATATATTTCTGGTAATATATTTTCTTTCAAAGATGTATTGCTGGTAATATTTTCTTCTCAAAAATAATTATTGCTGGAATTTTCACTATAAAAATCTATTTTATACTTTCATATTTTTTTGACCCAGGTTGGTGATTAACTATTTACTCATTGCTGGGACCCTAACTGGTGCTACCACACCGGGTCAGGACGGGCTTGGGAACATCAATAATTAAGAGGTGGTCCTATGTTTCTCAAAACTTCCCAATTAAAGGTATTGCTGCTGGATGCAGTTTATTGTCGAACCCAGAACCCGGATGTAGTTTATAGTCATACTCCGCGTTGGGCGGGGGTACTCTCTGTAGAGGTGCAGTCAGCGTATTCCGAAGCCTCAGCCGACAGGTCGTATTTTTCGTTGTAACGTGAGAGATAACAACAATCTTAACACTACGGAAAGCGATTGCGTAATATTCAGCATATTTCTCACTCTTTTCGTTCGAGTCATGGATTTAAAGCTCTGTGTTCTTCTTACAAAATCCTTTATTAATTTTTTTTTTTTTTTGGCTTTCGACTTTTTCTGTTGTATTTCACCCTTTTTTTCATTTGGTCTCGTTCTCTTTTTTCTCTTTCTAGCTTTTCTTAATTTTATCTTGGATTTGATGGCAAAGAAATTACATCACTGATGTCGTGATCTGTCTGCTGCCGATCGAATTAAATTGGGTAAAATAAATAGCTCACGTTCCTGACTTGAGCCGCACAAAATCGAACCCGATTGAAGAGCTTATTGATTAGTCTAATGAATTGTAACCGGCTTTGTTGTTAGCAGCCATTGACAGAGAACCTGTTTCTCTTTCTTTCTGAGCGCGCCAAACACTCTCACGGGCTCAGAAAGCAGACATATCGAAAAGATAGGAGCAATCTTTCTTCATCTTCATTTTTTTATTATTGCCATCTCCCTAAAATTCGGCTCCGTCACCAATTCACTGAAGGTCCTCAGATATATAATGCGCTGCATTACTTTTCTTTTCCTCTGTCACACGAAAACCTTTGTTGTCTACTTTGTCATACTTCTTTCACCTCAATTTCTTCTTTAAATACACACACACACACACACACACACACACACACACACTATATATATATATATATATATATATATATAGTGTATCGAGGCAGCAGATAATTTTCTAAACATATATTCTGTTAAATATGAGCTTAGCAAAGTTTTATGTCAGCACAAATTAAAATCGTCTTTGATGGTGGATGTTTTTATGTTAACGTCCTTGTAATCACTCTGAAGATGGCTCATGTGAGCCGAAAGCTTAGAATCAACTTAAAAAATTATCCAAATGTTGGAGAATTTTTGTCTTTATTTTCACCTGAAATTAAAGTCAAAATACGATGTTTAGAACGGCTCATGATTAAACATAATAGATATTAATATATATATATATATATATATATGCAGGAATGGTAGAATTTGAAAAACAGTAGCTACTCAAGCATCTACGTATCGTTCATTCAGTAATGAATTTGAACACTTTCAGCTACTGGTGTATGTTTACATAGTATATAACTCGCTAAAGTCATTCTTCCTCTACAGAGCGCCCATAGCTCAGAGGTAGAATTGCCGACTGATGTTAATTAGATCGGAATTCAATCCTGGCCAGAATGTCTAACCGTACTGATGAGCTGTGAAACATATCTGTCTGCGGATGATTATATATATATATATAAATATATATTATTATTATTATACTTTATAACCTCTACAAACTAGTACAAAATTGTACATTTTGTTTCGACATTGAAAGAACAATGTCTCGTCACGTAGTTAATAAGAATGGGAAGTACCTGATGAGATATTGTTCTTTTGATGTACAATTTTGATGTATAATTTTGATGTACAATTTTGATGTATTTTTGATGTACAATTTTGATGTACAATTTTGATGTATAATTTTCTTTTAATGTACAATTTTGTAGAAGTTTGTAGTTTGCACATATTCTAAAGTACAATAATAAATATTAATTGATCTATTTTTACATTGAACACTATTTTAAATTAATGTTTTGAACGTTGTAATTATTTTCTTCGTTCTTTATTCATTTGGATATATATATATATATATATATATATATATGTGTGTGTGTGTGTGTGTGTGTGTGTGTGTGTGTGTGTGTGTTAACAGAAACAGGGGTAGTTCCAACCAGAGAAATTGGTGCAGGTGAAAAAAGTGTGAGAAGCCGTGAACGTTTTGATTAAAGTGTAGATTTATTATCATTGTTAACATTATTTATCTTTTGTATAATACATTAAGTGCCCATAATGGTATTCGTATCTCTACATTTGTTTCGAGTCCAAAGTTGACTCTCTTCAGGCGAATAAATTTCTGACTTTATATATCGAAATCCGTTTGTCTTTCTGACGGCCGAAAATACCGTGTATATATAGATAAGTGGTCGGTGAATAGGTCAGAAATTTCATATACGTGCGTGCTCGTTTGTTGGGTATTTTCTCACTGACTTGTTAAATTTTTCTCAGTTTTGAGAATCACTCATTTTTCATTGGCCAGAAATTGTTGTCACACTAACTCGCGAAAATTGTTCTCGTCTTTTTTCTTCAAAATTGTTTTCAGCGATTATGATCCACTTTTGAGTTTGTGCAATTTTACTTTTTAGTGATAAGAAATATGACACGGGTCATTAGGTTCCGTTTGTTTTTTTTGTTTTTTGTTTTTTGTTTGTTTGTTTTTTTTTGTCTAATTGGAATTCATAATTACTATATCTCGCAATGGCTCACGAAATTTGTTTAGCTTTATATTTTCCCCTCAAAATGCTTTCAGTGATATTTTCTCTGAGCGTTTGAATTTAATGTGTGTGTGTGTGTGTGTGTGTGTGTGTGTGTGTGTGTGTGCGTTAACTTTGTCATGCTGTTTGGTTAAAGGAAGGCTTTGATTTTTTTAATATTTCTTCTTACGTCATGAGCGTCTCTATCTCTCTCTCCCTCTCTCTCTCTCTCTCTCTCTATATATATATATATATATATATATATATATATGCAGGAATAGTAAACTTTGAAAAAACAGTAGCTACTCAAGAATCTACGTATCAGTCATTCAGTAATAAGTTTGAGCACTCTCAACTACTGGTGTATGTTTACATAGTATATAATTCGCTAAAGTCACCCTCCCTCTACCGTGCGCCCATAGCTCAGCGGTAGAATTGCCGACTGATGTTAACTCGGTCGGATTTCAATTCTGGCTAGAAGCAATCGGATGTCTAGCTGTACTGATTAGCTATGAAACAGATCTGTCTGCTGTACATATATGTATGTATATATTCAGAGCAAAAACTTAGCACATAATTAAACGGTTATTTATTTCGGCAATGTAAAAAAAATACAATTGCCCCCTTCCCTTCAGACCGTTGAAAGATAAATAAATGTTAATTTCACCCAGAATATAAAAATCTGTTTCTAACAGAAGTGAAAGTTGTATAATTTAAACCGAAAATAAATTGAGAATAGATCAAATCGCACTTATAACACAATATAGAATAAGAAATATATACATTAAATCACACATACAGAAAACAATATTAGAAAAAATATATACACACACAAAAATAAGTGCAAGAATAGACATACAAAAATAAGCACCCAGATAGGATATTTGCATACATTAAATCACACAAACACAAAACAAATATTACGAGAGAATATATACACACCAAAAAAGAGGGTAAGAATATGTACAAAAATAAGCGTACACGCTAGAACAAATGAAAGACAAAAAGGAAAGAAAATGAAAAGAGAAATTTAAATGCAATCAAAAATATTATCTAACACAAAATCTTTTAAAAAGTAAAAAATTCTTTTTAATTTTTAAAATTTAGAAATGTATTTGCCAACAGTATACAGTTACAAGTGTCTAACATTACAAAAACAAGGTCGATTTACAATTGATTTAAATATTTAAAAAAATGAAATAAAGGGGGGAAAATATTATATAAAATAGGAAAAATTTATA
Organism: Ascarosepion bandense; assembly: GCA_037127315.1. Taxonomy (NCBI): domain Eukaryota; kingdom Metazoa; phylum Mollusca; class Cephalopoda; order Sepiida; family Sepiidae; genus Ascarosepion; species Ascarosepion bandense. Next base: position 439,418 of record JBBBDQ010000514.1, on the reverse strand, counting down.
AAAAATTATAAAGACCAAATTATTAATAAAGAAATTAATAAAGGATTTTGGAAGTAGAAAATAAAAATTAAGATTAAATTAAACTAATATAACAATAAATGAACAGAACCACAATGGAGAGATCAATAACAGTTTAATTTGCAAGAAAATTATATTAATCCTACAAATCCGATCCTTTAAAATTATTTTTGTGACGACATTTAAAAATCGCTTCATTCCGTTGGTTTAAAAGCTAGTATCTACCACTTGTTCATCTAACCATAGGTTCATCTAACCATCTATTTCTAAAGCTAATAAGGGTTTGTGATTAACCAACTATCTTCCATTCGATCCTTGGAGAGAGTCCACTATCATTTAATTCCCAGAAATATTTAGATAAAGCTGTCTGGGATCTAAGATGGGGAGGGGGGCTGAAGAAGGAATATTTATGATTATAAAATCTGTGTTACTAAGATCCGGCAGAAATTCCAAAACATACTTTTCTTTCTTTATCGTATTCCTTAGGGCATATAGTAGCTTGGTATATGACTTCAGACATGCATATACCTCCGAATGGACAGTTATCATTAATTCTACAATTACAGAGGGGTATATTTATTTGGTGATTATTATAAAAATTGTCAAGTATTTTATTACTATGAGAATTAATAATGCTGTGGATATTGCTAGTATAGGAATGAATAATTCTTTATGTTTTTTCTATTATAGATCTTACTTTGTGGGTTGTTAACATGAAAATGTTTATCGATCAATTCCAGAAAATATTGACCGATTTTAATGTTAGACATTTGGCAAAAAGTGGGGTTGAACCATAAAACTTATTAATACCAGTTTTATTGGGGGATTTTTATAGAATAATTCCTGTTTAAATCCACTTTTTTGAGGACATTAATATTAAAGGATTTTATTATCATGAAATATTTTGCTATTGGAAGGGAATTTATTTATTTATCCTGGTGTTAACTGTAGTAGGAATTTGTTTAATCACTTGGTGGGAATGGTTTTAACTAACATTAATATATATATATATATATATATATAGGAGACTAACTGTTTTTATGATATGGCATGAAATATTTTTGGAAAGATTTAAGGTAATATCCAGAAAATTAACTATTTTAAGATTTGAAGAAATATCTATTTAAAAACCAAGTAATTTCTATACGAATGTGCGTAGTGGTGCAGTGGATATCGACTCAGAACTACAAATCGTGGAGCTGAGTTCGAATTCCAGTTGAATTCCTTGCATACACTTACGCACAAATACCCTTGGGAAAGGTATTAATCCGTTTCTTCCATCTAGCTATGGGTTAAATAATAGAACAGATTGGGTTCTATAGCCTTGACCGACAACCAGTCTACCGCAGAAAGCAATGACAACCTACTGCGGGATAATCTTCTGCCCATTCAGTCATGTCTCTTAAGAGACATGATCGCCCAAAGCGTGTACCTCGTATGGCACTTAACTGACAGACTGAATTTATATGCAGCATATCATCAAACATGTTTCATTAAATAATATAGACATACGAGTGTACCGCTGCTGTCAAAAAGGACGGCAAAATATTTGCGCGGATTATTAGCTGTTTCCTCACAGGTTATTCCCCCGCCCAGCGTGACAGGAGAGAAATATACGGTCTTTATTATAATAGAGAAGATTTTGTCTACTTATATTTTACTGATCCTTTCCAGTTGTCTAATCAGTTTCTTATTATTCAGATGAAATGCATATATATATATATATATATATATATATATATATATATATATATTCATTTTTTACTGTTATTTTTAGAAATAAGTGTAATGTCATATGTTTAAGAATTATTATATTAAGAACATTCAATATCCCGTGTATTTGTTAAATTACTTTTTCATTTATACATTGGTATGAATAATTCTTATTTATTTTATATTTAGCGGAGTATTTTTCTTCTTATGAATGAGGATGTAACTTTCGAAATTCTAAGGAAATCATTTACGAGTCGTGTTGTCAGTTTTTTTTTTGTTTTTTTTTTGTGTCTTCTTCTTCTTCTATGTGCCCTGTCCCTTCAGGACGTAGGCGATCATGGCTCTCCACGTCTCCCTATCCCTTGTGGCTCTTAGTATGTTTGCTCCTGTTGCTCCTGGCAACCCCTGTTCCGTCATCCACCTGATCAGTCCCTGCAAATATGTTATCCGCTGCCTTCCTCTGTCTCTCCTTCCTTCTATCTGTCCAGTCAGTAACAGGTTCTCCAGGCTCTCCTTCCTCATTGCATGTCCCAGAAACTTCAGTTGTCTCTCCCTGATGCTCAGCATCAATTTCCTTTTTGTTGCCATTCTTTCTAACACCTCGTCGTTGCTTGTATGCTCAGTCCACGATATCCGTAGCATCCTTCTGTAGAACCACATTTCGGCCGCTTCCAGTTTTGTCCTCATTTTCGATGATCTGTCTAAAATATCGCTGATTTCTTTTCTCTAATATTTATTATTCAAACGTTTTTTTATTTTTGTTTTTTATTTTATTTTTAACAACATTTGCCAATAAATTTCATTGTAAATATCTGAAAGTAACATTTTTAATTTGGACATTATTTCAAACTTGTTGGAGTCTTAACATTTATTTTATTTGAATATTAAGTTTCATGACGTCATAAATAAGTTAAATTTTTGGAAGATACAAAGTAATTTACTTTACTCTTTAGATGTTTAATTTTTTTATTTTTTTTTAATTTATTTATTTTCAGAGGTATCGCTTTGAATGTTTGTTTTTATTCTTTATGGAACGAGAACTAAATTATACTAATTTTGTTCAACTCATATTAAGTTAAAATTTAGTAATTATTTTTCAATAGTAGATAAACTCTCTTTTCTGCCAGTTCGTACTCCTCTCCTCATTCCTTGTTTAGGGAGAGATTCCGATATCTTTCCCCTATTCAGGCCTTAATAATGTTGCTATCAAGTGTTGTGTGTGTGTGTGTGTGTGTGTGTGTGTGTGTGTGTGTGTGTGTGTGTGTGTGATATGTAGGTAGATGGTGGCAACGTCTCTTCATATTGAGAGTACCGGGTCGGCAATTTTCTAGTTGCTGCTTCCGACTGGTAGTTAAGAGCCCGAACTCTTGGGGAGTGAGGCTGCTCTGTCTTGTCTAGCTAGAACCTATTACAACTGTAGTGAGTTCAATCCTCACTGGGTATCCCATACTTACATATTTTGTGCCACATCTAAGCGACACTTAGAAAATCGTCTATCTGTTTAGCTATCTAACTCGGTCTATATTCATCTGTCTCCTCTTTATATCTATCTCAGTATATATATATATATATATATATATATATATATATATATATATATTGAGACAACAAAGTAATAATAACACAATGTAGTGTACAAACCAATAGAGATTTACTCGCAGTCGTCGTAATTACTTAAAAACTAATTAAAATTTAAAAGACACAAAAAGCCCTAATATATATATATATATATATATATATATATAAAGTATCTCAGAAGTTGCGCACTATATCCAGATATAGTCATCCGCAGACAGATGTTTCGCTGTATTACAGCTCATCAGTACGGTTAGACTCCCATTGCTTTTAACCAAGGATTGAAACCCGACCGAATTGGCGTCAATCGGTGATTCTACCTCAGAGCTATGGGCCCTCGGTAGAAGGCAGGCTTTTTAGCGTGTATATTATCATTATACACGCCCAATAGCTGAGAGTGTTCTAATTCATTGCTGAATGAACGATGCGTAGTTGCTAGAGTAGCTACTGTTTTTCAAAGTATACCATTCTTCCAGAGTGCTCAATCAGGATGTGAGAGCGCATATATATATATATATATATATATATAATATTTATTAATAAATTATAAGATTGATATGTTATAATATCACTACAAAAGTAGCTATTTTGTTTCGACACTTTTTGTGTCTTTTCAAGTGATGTTGTTATTTCAAATGAATGGCTTTTTTTTTTACTTGGTTATATATATATATATATATATATATATATATATATATATATATATATAGAATAAAGCAAACGATCCAGGAAACCCAATGCGCCCAATAATATTAATGATAAACATATTAAGAAAAGTCATAGAAAAAACTGATCTCTTTCTCTCTCTTTCTCTCTCTTTCTCTCCCTCTCCCTCTCTCTCTTTCTCTCTCTCCCTCTCTCTCTCTATCTCTCTCTCTCTCTCTCCAAACTAATGGTTTCACAGTCCACTGTTTGTAGTGATTACTTTATTAAGTAAAGTGATTACTTTATTAAGAGTGCTCGATACTTAGTAGAGCATTATACATGCTAATATTTTATATTAAGTCTATAATAAAAACATAGTTTAGTGCAACACAAGAGCTGTTTTGTTTCGGTATTATCTTATCAGGCAGTGAAATATTTTTCACTGATAGGAGTTATTATATATAGAAGCTTAGAAAACGACACAATTTTATATCACATCCAGACAATTAAGGTGGGGAGATGTTTTTGAAGGTTTATCTCAGCTTACCAATAAAAAATCCGGTCATGATAGGAGAAATTTGATTGTAAGAGAAAAAAGATAGACTTAAAGTAACATGAGATCAAGACATTTTTCATGCTAGTGATGAAATGAATTGAGATACATAGATTGCAATATTGCAAATCGGAAAAATTATCACGTGTCATCGTGAAACAGTTACAGGATTTAAAGTAATGGACAAGAGACAAAGACGAGAAACTTTTTTTGGTTTTTTGTTATTTGTTTGTTTGTTTTAATGCACTGCCCGTCAAACATATGTATACAACTCAGTGGGCGATCTATGCGTTAAGTTGCAACAAATTAAATTATCAAAAGGTGGCAGAATCAATCAATATATGCTAGGGGATAGATTATAGATGTCTAGTTATATTATATTAGAAAACAACTATATATTAACCGTATTTTTTTTTAAATTTGTTATATATATATATATATATATATATATATATATATATAAACAAAAAATCTGGTTTTGATTAGCTGATTTACAATCGAACAGACACCAACGGTTCTAATACGTGTGTGTGTGTGTGTGTGTGTGTGTGTGTGTGTGTGTGTGTGTGTGTGTGTGTGTGTGTGTGTGATTCTGTTGGCTAATTTTATATTTCGCTTTTCACAATATTATTTTTAATGTCATTACCCAATAAAGCCTCCGACGAACTGCAGAAACAGAGGTCATTTCTCAACAAACCCTTCCCCAATGTTGACTATAGACCCATCACCGTCCCTAATTTCCCAGGATGGAATCGACCCCCACCCCACGTTCCAACTTTTCTTCGATTCGCCCGACATACAAACTATTTTTGTTTGGGTTTTTTAGATTCGTTTGTTTTGTTTAGTTTTGTTTTATAAGATACTACTATCATTGCCTGCAGGTCACGTTAACCACAACACTTTTCACTGTCTCCCATGCGCATTTCAGCCATAGGTCGTCTTTCCTAATGCAAATCTCCGACACCATTTTTTTTTACTCAGGATGTGTGTGTGTGTGTGTGTGTGTGTGTGTGTGTGTGTGTGTGTGTGTGTGTGTGTGTGTGTTTACTCACTATCATCTGGTCGTTTCATGTCTGTCTCGTCATCTTTAAAGAACAACCGAATATGGAGAAATGAAACGACAGAGATTTAGAAGAGTTGATAGGATAAATCGTCTGTAAAACAGCTAACTATATTCTTTCTCTTTATAACGAACCATTTAAATATGATCCATTCGGCTATCTGTCTGTCGCTTTGTCTGTCTGACTGTACCTCACTAAAATAAAAGGTCTGTCTGTCTGTTTCTACACTTCTTTTTCTTCATTTTTATATTCTCATTCACTTCTCATTCGTTTTTGATAGTGATCTTGAAGCGTGCCCGCTCAATACGATTTTCATTACACGATTTGAGAGGAACAATTTGATTAAATTTTTTTCAGTCTGATGATCGTTTTCCTTCCAAATTTTTTTCCCCTTCCTTTTATCGATTCTTTATTGCTTTTTCTTTCTTTACTTTTCTTTCTATTTCTTTTTTTTATAACCGTTTTAACCCAAGCAAGTCATTACTGACACTGGTGCGCAGGGGCTACATCAGAGGAAAGTGAAAAAGACGAGGAACAGGTCACAGGGTTTGACGTAGAAAGGGTAAGAGAAGGATGGAAACACTGGTGTGAAGAGAGCTGCGTGAGAGGAGAGCAGAAAAAGAGAAGAACAAAATACAGGGGGGTCAGGAAAAGATGTGAGTCAAGAACATAAGAGATGGCAATTGACGTTTTTATTTGAACTTTTTGAGATTGTAGCTATCAGGGAAGTAAATATACGGAAGGAAGTTCCACAGGTAGGAAGTGCGATAAAAGAAGCTGAGGGAATAGAAGGTAAGGTTACATTTGATTGTTTTTCACTGTAAAAGGGTGGGACCTAATTGCCAGTCTAGTAGCTCAAGTAAATTCGTGCAGTGGAATCACCAGGGAGCTAAGCTCATCGTAGCAGAAGCGGTGTAAATATTTGTAGAAGAGATAGAGGGGAGATACATTTCGTCGATGAGAACATGAATGGCGTCGTGCTGCAAGGCCTGGATCGATTAAAATGTAGATTCTTCTTTAGATTTTGTCGAGAACCCCGAAATGAATATCAGGGGCGCCCGACCAGATGTGACAACAGCATTCAATGCATGGGCGGATGGTAGATTTGTATATGCGCAAAATGGATTCAGACGATAAAAACATCCTGGACCGAAACAGGGACTCTACTTTCCTAGCAGTAGATTTAGCTATTTATTCAATGTAGTCATTTCACTTGAAGTCAGCTGTGAAAGTTAAGTTGAGGGGACGCAGTGTATTGCTTTCATGGAAACTAGACTGATCCATGTTGATGAAGGGATAAGAGTGATTGTCTATGGTTGTTAAAGGATAGTAGCTTCGTTTTGGAACATAAAAATTTACGAGACATTTCTTGTCCCAGTCCACCACAGATTGGAGGTTTTTTGTTTTTCAAGATCAGCAGCGAGGTTTGCTTTGTCAGCCTCGACAGATTTCTTATCGAGGTGTGAGTAAATGGTGGTCTTGTCAGTGTAGATTCCTACTTGGGATCTGATTACATCAGGGAGATCGTTGATGAAGATCAGAAAAGGCGTAGGACCTAGGATAGAGTCTTAACGGACACCCACGTTTGTGTGATAGGGATCTGGAAGCGTGTCCGTTCAATACGATTTTCATTATGCTATTTGATAGGAATGATTTGATTAAATCAAGCAAGAGTCTGGTTATACCATAGCCTTATAGCTTGCGCAGAAGGCCAGCGTGCTAGATACTGTCAAATGCTTTGGTAATATCCAATGATACAACTCAAGCTTCGCCGTTCTAATCGAGAGCCTGGCATATGCATGACCGTTAGCATATCCGGTGTAGACCTGGTGAAGCGGAAGCCATACTATATGTCTGAGAATAGGCTGTGGACTGCGAGATAATGAACCACCTCAGCATTGACAATAGCCTCGAACACTTTGCCAAAAATCGGTAGAAGGCTGATACGGCGACAATTAAAGAGAACTGAGGGTTCTCTAGAGTTCTTTAAAACTGGAACCATAGAAGAAGATTTCGAGCAGGCAAGAAAGCAAGAAGCAGAGAGGCAGTAGTTGTAGAGTTTTTAGATAACCGAGGAGAGTTCAGAGGCACATTTTTTCATGAAGATGACACGGATTCTGTCACCTCCTCTTGCCTTATGGGCGGGGGCAAGCTTGGAAATTAGGGTTAGAGACCAACGAGGGGATAATGTAAACATCACTCAGTTAAGCCTCAGTTCTAGATGCGGATATTCTAGAGAAATCAAATGTTGAGTTGGTGGAGAATATGCAAGCAAAGCACTCGGCCTTGAATGCTGTAGCTGCGAGGACTTCAAATTTATTGATTAAAGAAGGGATTGAAGGATTGCTGTTGTTTAGCACACTTTTGCAGAGCCGCCAGTATGGTCAGAGGTAACACTCCGGTAAAGCCGGAAGAAGTGGTTCCTGTGGGCAATGGCAGCCGAGCGAGCAGGAGAAAACAAAGGAGAAGAATGAAGTTTGAGTAGGAACTTCCTGGATGGGATAAAATCATCAATGCCGGCTTTCCCCTAGAGGAAACGTCAGACGCACAGTCTTCGACAGGGAGACTAAAACCTTTGTTTCAAGAGACACCACTAAGGAAGTCACAGAACGCCTCCCAGTCTTATCTTTGATAGCAGTAAGATATTCAGCAGGAAGGAGGCTGGGTGGAAGTAGATATTAACGGAAACCATGACATGATCAGAGTTGCCAAGAAGGCAGAGCTGCATGGCATGGCAAGAGTCAGACAGAAAAGTGAAACATAGATCTTGCAGTAAACCGAGTCCATTAGTGTTATGGTGAAACACACCTATTTCTCAGATAATGGACTCTCACTTATTCTTGCTTTCCTGGCGGCTACAACCTCCAGGAATTTAAATGCAATGTCAATACTCATCTATTAACCACTTGACTAGTTCTTTCACTACCCCGTATATCCTTTCCTTTCTCTCCACCCTTGCAACTGTCATCACACCTGTATTCCCATCCTTCTCTTGCTCCTTTCTAACTGGTTCGTCTTCCTCTTCACTCTCTTCTACTTAATCTTTTTACTCTTACGTAGCCCCCTGCGCATCAGTGGCGTTACTGAACTATTCCGTTTGACCGCGTGGAAAAACGGAAAAGACATATTAAAGACGTTATTTGGTTTCAGCCAGAAAATGAAAGAAATAAGGCAAGAAAGAAAGAAGAAAAGTAAGTTAAACATGTTTAACATCTCTTGCCAATACCACATATATACTGAACTATTCCGTTTTGACCGCGTGGAAAAACGGAAAAGACATATTAGAGACGCTACTTGGTTTCAGTCAGGAAATGAAAGAAATAAAGCAAGAAAGAAATAAGAAAAGGAAGTTAGACATGCTTACCATTAAAAAGACAATGAAAGCAATAAAGAAAGAAAGGATGAAAAAAAGAAGAAAAGTAAGTTAGACATGTTTAACATCTCTTGCCAACACCCCTTCCTTTGGAGCCTGTCGAGAACGCTGAGATGAACAGCAGTACCACTGACTGAAGCCAATTACCGTCTCTACTATGTCTTTTCCGTTTTTCCTCGCGGTCAAAACGGAATAGTTCAGTATATATGTGGTATTGGCAAGAGATGTTAAACATGTTTAACTTACTTTTCTTCTTTCTTTCTTGCCTTATTTCTTTCATTTCCTGGCTGAAACCAAATAACGTCTTTAATATGTCTTTTCCGTTTTTCCACGCGGTCAAAACGGAATAGTTCAGTATATATATGAGGTGTTGTCAAGAGATGTTAAACATGTCTAACTTCTTTTTCTTCTTTCTTTCTTTCTTTCTGTTATGTTGCATGTACAGTATTATTGTGAAATGAATACCAACGACGTAATAGTATAAAGTAGGTTTATTACCAGGGAGAGAAGTATTTAGAAAAGATGCGGTTAGTCGAATACAGAACAAGGGTTTAGTAGAACGTATTGTCGTGAGACGTAAGAGTTTGACAAATAGAACACTCCCGATCCAATACCGGAAATACCCGACGGACTCGTTCACTCGGCTTACTTCCTCGACTGACTTCCGAGGTACTCGTCGAGGTATCATCACTACTACTTTATGTAGTGCTTAGAAAAGTCCATTAGTGTAGAAAAAATGGTGGAGAGCGCCCCAACACTTTCTTTCTTTATTGCTTTCATTTTCTGACTGAAGCCAAGTAGTATCTCTGATACGCCTTTTCCATCTTTCCACGCGATCCAAAACAGAATTTATAAGGTATTGGCAAGGTGTAACGCTCAAGCTAACCAATGGAATGGTATGCAGAATTATAATACGATTTTAAAACAGTCAAATTAGTCAATTAAATATTAAAATGTTATCAAGTGTTAATAGAAAATTATGAAATTCTTCAGATGACCGAGTTGTTTCAATATATTAAGAATTAAACCATTTTATATAGTATTTGCAGTTACTCTTGTTCAATTAACTTTGATGTTGTATCGACGTGAGGTAATGATTTACGAGCCACTGTGGTTGGTATTACTGCTTATGTAAAGAGTTAGAACCTTACTGGGTGTTACAGACTTAAGGCTCCGTGTCTGGTAACATTTCATCCTCACCAAGACATCGAAATTTTGTCTATCATGACAAATGATTGTTCAATCAACAGGATTCCCTGCCTTCGACCACTTTTGGGTCTCAAGTTCACGCGCATGTCTCAAAGGGAACTCATTCATCCAAAGCTGGAAAAATGTTCGGTTCCATCTTAGAAAGTCAGTCAGTTAAGTGCCATACGTGATACACGTTTGGGCGATCATGTCTCGAAAGAGACATGACTGACTGAGCAGAAGATTATCCCGCAGTAGGTTGCCATTGCTTTCTGCGGTAGTGAGGTTGCCAACCCAGCCTATAGAACCCAATCGGTCCTATTATTTAACCCATAACTGGAGGGAAGAGATGGATTAATACCTTTCCCAAGGGTATCAATGTACGTCTTATGTCGGGCCTTACTTGTGAAAGTCTGAAATGGTGAAATTATATATGGTAGCTCATCTGAGCATTTATCTTTCAAGAAGATGTTCTTTGTAAAGAGTTGCCAAGAAGGCAGAGCTGCATGACATGGCAAGAGTCAGACAGAAAAGTGAAACAGAGATCTTGCAGTAAACCGAGTCCATTAGTGTTATGGTGAAACACACCTATTCCTCAGACAATGAACTCTCCCTCCTATATTAATGTTATGGTGAAACACACCTATTCCTCAGATAATGCACTCTCCCTCCTATATTAATGTTATGGTGAAACATTCCTATTCCTCAGACAATGAACTATCCCTCCTATATTAATGTTATGGTGAAACACACCTATTCCTCAGACAATGGACTCTCCCTCCTATATTAATAAGAGTTAACAGGAAGTTAACTGAAGAAGTTCTTGGGAAGTTCATAGGAGTTCTTAGAAGTTCTTTAGAGTTGTATTGGACTTCAGTAGATGGCCACAAAGTTTATGTATCGATTTAATATAGAATTGATCTCCTACCTTATATCCGCATTATAATTTCTTATTTTTTTATCAAATCTGCTTAGGTATGAATTCACTATTTGTCCCCTCAGCTATGGATTAATTAGTAAAACTTGTACCACTAAATCATTATTATCTCCCCAAAAATTACTTACAATTTAAAAATATTTTCTGGCTTTTAAATAACATGCAAACCGTAAAAATTGAATCAAATCTAGTCAATCATCTTTCTTTTCTTTTTTTTCTTCTTTTTTTTCATTTTAACCTCTTTTTCAATCTCTCTCCCATAAGACAGTCTCTAACTTCAACTTGAAAAAGAAAGAACAATAGAATAGGCGTGAGAAGACTATGTTACTCCGGTCATTCAGGAGGCGTGGACCTATCTGTCAAGACGATCTTTATTCGAAATCTTTTCTTTTTGCCCAAAAGCAGGCTCCTATGATTATTTGCAACTACTTCAAGCACGACGCAGGTCCTTTCCTTTGCTTACCGCTACTTCTAGCGTCCTTCCTGGGAGTTTTTCGCTTGTTAACTTTCAACAGTATTTGCTTTCTTTTCTTTACCCAACTGCCATGCCCCTATCTAGGAACGGCTCAAACTAGTAAAGGAGAGGAATTTACCAATGTGTTTTATTATTTATTTATTTATTTTATCCAGTGTCTTTTTGGATTTTAAAAAAATCGATTAAAAAATGTCTACCCTTCTTTCAGCTAAACACCGTGTGTCCATTTTGTTTTATTCTTACTTCTTTCTTTTCATTTTCTTTTCTTTTACACATTCCTGTTTTTTGTTCTTTCCACTTTTTAGTATCCTGTACTTTCTATTGGTCAACACCGTCCCTGCCCAACTTGCTTTTTCGACCTCATTTAAATATTTCGCCGAACAGGATGACCTTTGTCTGCCCAGCTGACGCTTTTTATTCGTTTTAATTTTTGTTTGTTTCATTTTTTTATTGTCGGCTTCTTCTTTTTTTCTTTTTTCTTCTTTTTTTTCTTCTTTGTTTTTTTTGTTTTTGTTTTTTTTTTTCAGTCATTTTCATTGTTTCCTTCTTTCTACCCACGAAACCTGATTTCTTTCTTTTCTTCCTTCTAGGCTTGCGGCCATATCATGTTGAAACAGCGCTTCTCATTCTTAAGCAGCTGCAAGCTTGGTAAGTGCGTTGTAGTGCAATGGATATCGGCTCAAAATGAAAAATCAGAGATCCGAGTTAGAATTCCAGTTGAATTCGTTGCATTGACTTGCGCCTAAATACTCTTGGAAAACATATGAATCCATCACTTCTCCCTCCAGCGATGGGTTGAATAGCAGGACAGATCGGGTTCTGTAGCCTTGGTTGGCAATCAGTCTAACACAGAAATAAATGGCAATTTATGACGGGAAAATCTGCTGCCTAGTCAATCAAAGATCGAAAGTGGCATGATCACCCAACCGGGTATCACGTATGGCACTTAACTGACTGACTTGAATTGCAGGACAGATTAAGTTTTCTAGCCTTGGTTGGCAATCAGTCTAACGCAGAACGAAATGGAAACCTATTGCGGGAAAATCTTCTGCCCAGTCAGTCATAGTTCGAAAGTGGCAGATCACCCAACCGGGTGTCACGTATGGCACTTAACTGACTGACTTGCATAGCAGAACAGATTAGGTTTTATAGCCTTGGTTGGCAATCAGTCTAGCGCAGAAAGAAATGGCAACCTATTGCGGGAAAATCTTCTGCCCAGTCAGTCACAGCGAGCTGCTAAGTCAGGATTGATTATATTGCGGATCCTCCTTTAGATTTTGTAGAGAACCCTAAGATAAAAAATAGACGCACTTTACCAGATATAACAACAGTATCAATGCACAGACGAATGGTAGATTTATAAATTTGAAAAATAGATTCTGACAAGAAAAAACACAGTGACCAAACCTTCCTAGCAGTGGAGGCAGCTATGGATTCGATGTAGTCATCCCGCTTGAGATCATTTGAGAGAGTAAGGCCAAGGACGCGAAGTATGTTGCTCTCTAGGAGACGATTGTCATCCATTCTGATGGTAGACAAGAACGTTTCTCTATGGTGATTAAAAGAGAGAAGCTTTGATTTGGTGGCATCAAAATTGACGAGCCATTTCTTACCCCATTCAATCAAAGATTGTAAAATGAAATAGAAAAATCCCTCTAGAAACAAGGAAAAGAGTACTGATTTGCTACGTGACATTTGTCCACCTAAATGACATTGAATGCTGGACAGTGACTTGAAGCGACAGAAATGTGGTTCTACAAAAGCATGCTGAGGATACCACAGGTCGAATATGTGAGCAACGACAATTTTTTTTCAGAAAATGGAAACAAAAAGAAAACTAATAGTTCACATCAGGAAGAGACAATTGAATTTCTAGAGCATATAATGACAAAAGAAGGTTTGGAAAATTTGATACTCACAAGACTGAGTAAAGGTAAGAGGATCAGAGGAAAACAACGCGTAACCTATTTAGTGAGCTTGAGGAAGTGGATGGTGGAACAATGTTTAGTCAGTTAAGTGCCATACGTGATACACGCTTATGTGATCATGTCTCAAAAGAAACATGACTGACTGGGCAGATGATTATCCTGCTTTAGGTTGCCATTACTTTTTGCGGTAGACTTGTTGCCAAATAAGGATGTAGAACCCAATCTGTTCTGTTATTTAACCCATACCTGGAGGGAAGAGATGAATTAATACCATTCCCAAGGCTATTTGCGCATAAGTGCATGCAACGAATTTAACTGGAATTCGAACTCGGCTTTTCGATTTCTCGTTCCGAGCTGATATCCACTGCACCACAACGCATATCCTTAGGAGAGATATCAAAACGATCAAATTTATTAAGAGCTATGAAGAAAAGGAAATTGTGGAAAACTATCTAGGAACACGACAGATAATAAAGAATGAGAAACCCAGAGAAAGTAATAAAGCCACTAAGATGCAAAGGCTTAGTGAGTGCATAATAATGGGAATAAAGGGAGGACAATAAAAGAACAAGGGTTTAAGAAGACAGAGGATAACGACGGACATTGCATTTAAATTTTTGAAAATAAAAATTGACTGGAGAATAAGAGTAGTGCAAGAGAAGAAACTGTTAGCATAGAACTTACGGCTACATATAGAGATTTCAGCTGTAAAATAATGAGGTAATTGTGATGTTGTTCTACCAAGGGATGGTGAGAATACCATGGACAGAGCATGTGAGCCAAGAGAAAGGTTTAAGTATAACTGCAGAAAAAAGGACGCTACACACTTAGTTCGATTTCTTTCTTTCTTTCTTTCTTTCTTTCTTTTTTGGCTCCCGTTTTAATCTTTTTTCCTTTCTGAATTTGCCTTCATTTTTTCTTCTTTCTGTGTTTGCCTCCTTTCTTTCTTTCTTTCTTTCTTTCTTTCTTTCTTTCTTTCTTTCCTTTCCATCGCCCTTTTTCCTTTCTTTTTTTCATCTTTCTTTCATTTTTCATTTACTAATCATTATTTTTTTTTAATCTTCCTTTTTAAAACCTTTCATTTCTTTGTTTCGTTCAGATTTCTTTTTTCTTCTTTGTTTCTTTCATTGTTTCATTCTTTCTTTTCCAATTTTTATTTAATTATTCTTTCTTTTTAAAAACCTTTAATTTCTTTGTCCTGTCTTTTCTTTCTTTCTTTCTTTCTTTATTTATTTATTTATTTATTCCTATCTTTCTTTTTAGGCATATTCACTTTTTTTTCTTCCTTTCTTTCCTTTTTCTTTCTTTCGTTCTTTCTCTCTAAGACTATTCATCTCTTTTTTTTTTTGTTTCTTTCTTATTTCTTACTTTGGTCTCTCTCTAAGCATATTTTCTTTATTCTTTCGCCTTTTTTATGTCTTCTTTCTTTCATTCTTTTTAAGCATATTCCTTCTTTCTTTTTTTATTTTAGTTTTATTATATTTTGTACATAAAACCTTTCATTTTTTGTTTTATCCTCATTTGTTTGTTTGTTTGTTTGTTTCTTTCTTTCTTTCTTTCTTTCTAAATATATCCATCTTTCTTTCTGCTTTCTTTCTTCTTTCATTCCTCCTCTTTCTTTCTTCCTATACATTTATATTCCTCTTTCTTTTGTCATTCGTTCTTTCTTCTTTCTTTCTCTCTTTGTTTCTTTCTTCTTTCATTCTTCTGATTTCTTTCTTCCTTTCTTTCTCTCAACACAGATTAATCTTTCTTTCTTCTAGCTTTCGTCTTTTTCTTTCTTTCTTTTTTCTCTTTAAACATATTCATCTTCCTGTCTTCTATATTTCTTTTTTCTTCATTCTTTCTTTCTTTCTTTCTTTCATTCATTCTTTCTTTCATTCTTTCTTTCTTTCTTTCTAAGCATATCTATCTTCCTTGCTTTCTCTTTTTTCCTAATATTTTTTATTACTCTAAGATTTTTCATATCTTTGTTTCTTTCTTATATTTATTTCTGATTCTCGTTCTCTCTCTCACTCTCTCTCTCTCCCTATCCCCCTCTCTCTCTCTCTCTTTCTCTCTCTTTTGCGCGCTCGTGTTTTTATTCCGTCTCCTCAACTTTGTCTTACTGTCCGCCATGTCCGGTCCCCTCTTACCCACCCTGATACCGTCCCCATTAAAATACACGTCTCCAAAGTGTCACGTGACGGTTCCTGTGACACGTGCCGAACGTTATGCAGGCTTGAAAACATTATCCATCAAGCAAAGCCTTATCCTTGGAGAAAAACTTCCCCAAAAGACTAGGACATACAAAATTCAGAAAAAAAAATAAACAAAAAAGAAAAAATATATACAATGCATATAACTAAAAACTAAACTAAAAAAGATTTTTACATCCTTATCACGTTAATACACAGGTTTCTGTATGATCACCGAAGTTAAGCAACGCTGAGCCTGGTCAGTATCTACACGGGTAACCGCTTGGGAATGCCAGGTGCTGTATGTTTGAATGATCAGGTGGTGAAATGGATAATGCTTTGCAATTGCTAATCAGAGAACCGAGTTCTAATTTCAATTGGGTTCCTTATCTTCACTTACGCGCAAATATCATTGGGAAAAGTATGAATCCATCTTATCGCTCTCCGACTATGGGTTAATTATTAAAATTGATATAATTGAAATCATTATTATCCTCTGAAAAAATTCCACCAAAAATCTTATATTTTCTGGCTTTGAATAACTAGCTAAAAGATGATTATTATACAGTCGACCTACCTCAGACATCCAAGAGTCTATCACGCCAACCATTACGGTCATGCATCAAGGTAGGGAAGTCATTAGGGTGGCATTCTGTGTCAGCTGGTTACTGTGACTGGTTACTGTGACTGGTTTCTGGGCGACCAACCCGTCTTGCTCCATGGCTACATGCCCAGATCAGTATATTACCCGCATGTTCTTGTCTTACTCGCCAGCATTGCCCTGCAAGGTGCATCATACGTCCCAGTAAGATTGTAGAAATATCAAGGATGGGTCCATCAAGCTGTGGTTTAGTTGGATGTTGTCTTCAAGATATGTAAAATATAGCTTTCAGCATCCGTGTGTAGGTTCCATCAAGCTTAGACTTTAGAGTTTTAGTCAATGTCCGTACAGATTTTGTAGATTAAAAAAAGAAACCATTAAAAAATAATCGAATTCATTCATGAAGTCCAACAATTATCTGATTTTTACAAGAATTTCCAATTAAATCTGTTTTGCACCGCAAAATGCTCTAAAATTTTCTCATGCAAATTAAGTGTTCCATCGGCACCAGAGAAACAATAATTTTAACCAAAATTTCGAAGTTCCTAATATTGATTTGCATAAAAAATCCTTTTATCATTAGTGATGACCAATATACTGCATCAATTTCCCTGTCCATTTCCTGTGCTCAATCAATTACTTATATCGGAGATAATTGCACCTTTTTGAGAAGCCAGGCAAAGATCAGGTAAAACATGATTAACAACACACAGTCGTCGCTTTTCGACCAGCTTTCTGAGCGTACGCTATCGAGTTTCCCACATTAAAAAGCGACGTTGTGTCAAAACTTGCTTCAGTAGATACCTCACGTGTCATTTATCTGATCAAAGTGCTATAAAGAAACATTCAGCTTCTCACAATTTACAAGAGCCCTTAAGGAAATTCTGGTTGTATTTTCTATATAAATCACATTAACGGAAACATCCGGTGTGAGAGTTGCCTTGTATATAAAACATCTCGCTCCCACAATCAATCTCACCTTATTCAGCAGTCTGTTTCATGCTATTGATCGTAAACACTAATTTCCATTTCACTTAATCAACAGACTCAGTGTTCAGTTGGGAAGAGATGTGTCTGGTTGATTCCGATAACAAACAAGCCTGCTAACCAGTGCTTTCGGCGTTGATTGCACCAGAATCGGGGACGGTTTTCTCACGCACTTCTTAGAGGGGCAAGTGGCAGAAGGCCACACGAGGTGGAGCTATAACAGGTCTGTGATGCTCTTAGATGTCTGGAGCCACACGCGCGCTACACTAAAGGTCTCCTGGGGCACATTTCCCTGGCAAGAGAGGGTCGGAAGACCTCTTAACCACCTTTCGTGATAGGAATTGTGGCCGGTAATCAACCTCGTGAATGAGGAATTCACAATAGGCGTGAGTCAATATTCCACGTCGATAATACCCCTGCTCTTTCTATGCACCGCTTGTCGTTACTACCGTTCGTATGGTCTGATGAGTTGCGCGAATCTAGCCGACGACGCCGCTAGGTACCGTGCACATAACGCAATTGTTGACGGCTTTGACGGCTCCTTTGTCGCGCGTGCCGTACTCATTTCAGCGTTCAATGCCTGGAGAATACGACCAAACTCAATGGTTTAGAAGAAGTAAAAGTCGTAACAAGGTCTCTGTAGGTGAACCTGGCGAAGGTTCGTTATTGTCTCAAGCTAAGACACGTTTTTTTTTATTACTATTTTTATCCTGATTACCGACGCGAAGTAGAAGATGTACACTCATTCTTTGGGTGAATCGTCGTCACAGCAGCAGCCAAAAACCAAGCTACCGCCGCATGAACGGCCAGCTCTTGTATGGACGGCCTCCGAGCTACTGGCTTTCTGCTGTGGTCGCCTGGCTGGCGGAACAACGCGGCCACCTCTGATGATTTATTTTTTCGCCTGCGCGTAAGATGAACACTGTCTCATGTCCGACTCCAGCGTTCGGTCAGCCTTCATCGTACGTCTCTTTCCTCTCCTCGCACTGGGAGTACGACGTCGGTTAGATACGCATACGATTCGAGGGCCGTCAGCAAAGACGACGCTCACTGTAGCAGCTTTGAAATAATTTGGAAGCTGTCGCACGTCTCACACCGACGATGTAGCAAGTAGCTAGCGCACGTTGTATGGGCTTCGCCGCGGTCACTTTTCCGCTCATAGTGGTATGGGTTGCAGCGCCAGTCTGTCGCGTTTTGCGGACGGCAACCACTCCGGTCGCAAGCGTTCTAACCGATAATGCCGACAGTTCACCGCCTACGCTGCCGACATAAAAGTTGTGGGTGACTGTACGAAGGAAACGAAAATGCAATCCATAATATGTGGTGAGCCTGTTTCTTCTCCTCTGACGATCCGCGCGGTATGCGCCTGGTTCAAACACATGCCTGTCACTCAGCGCGGGAATTTCGAAACCAACACGGCTGCGCCGATTCTCGCTACCCCACCGGTGCGCGAAGTAGTCTTACCCGCGTCCAGACAGAAAAAAAAACAAAAGAACACTGCCGGTACGGTAGCATGATATTTTTGTCAACTCCGGTCCGCGACGTGTATCGGCAACACACTCGGCCGGTCTTGATAAACGGACCGAGGAGTCCTAGCAGTTCGTGAGTTGTAGAGGATCTTCTATGATGAATCCCGTAAAACATAGCGAAAAAGCGCGTGGTGAACACCGGACTGTGAGAGAAGTAGCGAGGAAAGCTGTTCCAAAAATGAGTTTTATTCCTTCCACCGCCTACCCATATCCGATCCCACCCGTGCTTGCCGTCTTCATCCTGTCATATTTCCCCCTTTTTTTCGTCCGTCCCAAATCAGTCCCGATTTTTCTGCCACCGAAAGATCTCGGGCTTGGGCGTATGCTGCGGGAAAAACTCACGGGGAAGGAGAGCCGTGGATTGGGTGCAGCTTCAAAATTTCCCTCCCACCGCTCATCGGTAAGATCCCGCGGCGCTTGAACTAGACCCAATTTAGGTCAACGAGTTTAGGCTCTGCGCGCGGATGTGTCACCCCAAGGTCAGGATATACAATTCGGCCGACTTTGGTGTAGCGAGTGGCCGAGGATACTAAAGATGGCGATCCATGTCGATTGTTGGGGTGATAAACCAATCGTGCCGTCTCGTAGCAGATTCCCATCAAAGTTTCTCTCAGAGCAGCTGGCGTTCGATTGTCGCAATTCTATCCGTTAATGCGAACAATAGGAGGCACCGGGGTCGTTCATGACCTCGACCTACTCTCGAACTTTGAAGGGGTGGAACGGATCGACTCTCTCGAATACGGATCCGTCTCTCAATGTCCGCACGCTCACGTGCGCAGAGAAACGAATGTCAGTACGAATTTGGTAAGTAGAACTGGCGTTGAGGGATGAACAAAACGTCCGGTTAAGGTTCCTAATGCGACGCCCATGATCCCCGAAAGTTTCTCGCAGCGAAGAGTAAAAAGTTACCGCGGTAAACACAGAAGCCAAGGGCGCGAGCCCGATTGGAGCTGATTGGGGGTGCAGGTCTCGGGGGTTGTAGCAAATATTCGAACAAGTCCTTCGAAGACCGAAGTGGAGAAGGGCTCTGGGTCAACGGCAGTCGAGCACAAGTCAGTTGGTTTTAATACGCGTGCAAAAGGCACAGAATCCGTAATTCTCGCACGGCGCCGTATCACGTATGGCACTTAACTGACTGTCCTAGAATCTACTGTCGCTTGTGCCCAAATTAAATCTTCTGAATGCGTTGAAAAATGAGCTGATGGCCTTCCGTCAAAAGGGAAATCTTGAGTTGGTCTCTACCTACCATTCGTATAATGTCTCAAAGGTGTACAATTTCTCGTCGATGGCATCAATGTAGGAAAGAGAAGTCGTCAAAATGACTACGAGGACCGGACCGGTCGGTCCGTTCCTGCGCGAAGCGAGCAACCAGTACGGGGCTGTAAGGTGCGCTCCGATTGCGCTTTGCGTCGTGGGTCCAAAATGTCCGTATCATTTTTGCCCCTCACACACTGTCGATGCAATTCCGAACAGCATCGGTTGCCGTGTGTCGATGCGAAAAATGAATGTGCGGTCAAACGATTAACAAAATCGCTGAACAAGAAACCCGGAACAGCTGTGCAAATATTTTTGTCTGTGTGTGTGTCTGTGTGTGTGTGTGTGTGTGTGTGTGTGTGTGTGTGTGTGTGTGTGTGTGTATCCGTTACCTATAGACTCCGAAACGGCTGTACCGATTTTCTTGAAAATTTACACAGTTGTAGTATAAGCGTCTACGAGTGTTCTTAGCTAGGTTTTGTGTCGAGGTACCCCCAACAAATATCGAACATCAATAATCGAAAAAACCGGGTTATAGAAGGAGTTGTCCGATTTTAATTAAATTTGATACGCTCATAGAAACGATATTCAGAAGTTTCAAGGTTGCAGTTCTTACAATAGTGCAGAAAATTGATTATATATATATATATATATAAGGCAAGATGTTTGTGTGTGTGTCTGTTTATTTGTCTGTATGTCCTTTATACAAATCCACAATTTTTATCCGATTCTCACCAAAATTGGACTTATATCCATTCATTTTTTCTTTCAGTCTACGGTTTCGCTTTAACTGAAAACAAGTATTGCTTTTTAGTCTTTCGTGCCAACGTCCAATGAGTTTGAGTTCCAGGACCATGGATTAGTTTTAAAGGTTTCATTACACCCGAGCAACGCCGAGCTATACTGCTAGTATCACATAAGAGTCCAGTACATTTTTCTTTGTCTCCAATTAAATATTCATGTCTTTCAGCGTTTGCGATGCATCCTTGGCCATCCCAAGACGACTTTGGATCTCAGTGTCACACTTTCCATCCTCTGTTAGGACACTTTCCAGATATTTAAATTTCTGTACCTGCTTGATTTAGTATCCACGACTTGTAGTTGGCATTTTGGGCTTCTCTTTTTACTGATGACCATGCATTCAATTTTCTTGTAGTTTATGTTTAGTCCTTTCTTGTTGCTTTTTTAGCTACTTTCTGTATAACTGATAATATCCAGAGTAGAATCAGCAATATTATCGGTCCTGATCTGGCGGCTCGGCTTCGGTTACTTTCCCACTGCCGTAAGGTTAACTTTTTTTTATAAATTCTTTCATGCTAATTTTGCGCATGAGCTCTTCACTCTAGTACCTAGAATTTTTTCATTTATTCCCAGTACTAAACAGGCGTTGCGGTGCAGTGGATATCGACTCGGAACGACGAAATCGGGGTGCCGAGTTCAAATTCCAGTTGAATTCCTTGCATTCACTTACGGACAAATACCCTTGGGAAAGGTAATAATCCGTCTCTTCCCTCCAGTTGTGGGTTAAATAATAGGACAGATTAGATTCTGTGGCCTTGGCTGGCAACCAATCTACCGCAGAAAGAAATGGCAACCTACTGCGGGTTAATCTTCTGCCCAGTCAGTCATGTCTCTTTCAAGACATGATCGTTCAAATCGTGTATCATGTATGGCACTTAAACTACTGAATAAGATAGATTGACTGAATAGAACAGATTGGGATTTATAGTCTTTCCTGGCAACCAATCTACCACAGAAAGCAATGGCAACCTACTGCGGGTTAATCTTCTGCACAGTCACTCATGTCACTTTCGAGACATGATCTCCCAAAGCGTGTATCACGTATGGCACTTAATTGACTGACTAAACAGGCATTAAGATTTTATCAATTGAAATGGATGGATATAGCTGTAATTTCTTTGCTAACAGTTTTTTCTCGCGCTTATCGCTTGTGAAACTCCTTTCTGGCTCCATGTTTTCCAGCCAACTTTAATCTGCAAAAATTTAAATATAATGTCAATCGCTATCTACCATCCACCTTTTTGTTCCTGCTTATTAATATTCATGTTTTCTAATTGTTTCTCACCCAATTGTTCGTTGTTTCTTAATGGCTCTGTTACCTTGCAAAGTATAAAATCAATTTTAAAAGAAAAGAATTTTTTTTTCGAAGGCATAAATTTCAGATTCAACGAGAAGGCAAACACAATACCAACCGCTAATCTGGCCAGTAAACACAATCCACTCGACTGTCTTATTTTAACAGCGACATCTTTAGCAGTTTCTATTCGCGAACTGTTAACGTTCGCGAAATTTATCATCCAGCGAAACGTTGATGACTCACAAACAAGACTACGCATGCGTTTTTCTTCTCGCAGAAAGATTCATCCGAGTAGGTCGGCTCGTGGCCTTTTTGCCAAAGGTTCTTGCTGAATTTGCATGATCTGTCTTCTTAAGCTTCTGTAAAGATAATCTTCGAAATTATCGTGACGAATATTTGGCTTAATCCAGTCGCTCTTTATAAATCGTGTAATGACGACCGTGTTAAACGGACACTCTTCTAGTTCATTTGATATTAACGCGAGTGTTCCCCTCCGGTCTCTATCCAAGTACATATATTGTTTTTTATATTGATCAACGACCTTCCGATGTCATCAATTCCTAACTAGGTTTTGTGCTTGTGACATGGCTATTCAATCCTGATTTAATAGCAAGTCTGACAGGTCCGACAAAAAACTGACAGCTTGCTCTAAAAGAGAACCTCATATCAGTGTTTAACTGCTGCAAGGAACAACAAGGAAGTTGTAAGTCTTCCAAAACAAAACTGCTTTCATTTAATTACCACAGACAACGTTTTCTGCTTGACATCATTATGGCTAATGCTAACCTTCAGATGTTAGAATTTCATGTTTTGCACCTTTTTTTTTTTTTTTTTTTTTAACACGGCCTCTCATATTAGTGTTTAACTGCTGCAAGGAACAACAAGGAAGTTGTAAGTCTTCCAAAACAAAACTGCTTTCATTTAATTACCACAGACAACGTTTTCTGCTTGACATCATCATGGCTAATGCTAACCTTCAGATGTTAGAATTTCATGTTTTGCACCTTTTTTTTTTTTTTTTTAACAAGGCCTCTCATATTAGTGTTTAACTGCTGAAAGGAACAGCAAGGAAGTTGTAAGTCTTCCAAAACAAAAGTGCTTTCATTTAATTACCACAGACAACGTTTTCTGCTTGACATCATTATGGCTAATGCTAACCTTCAGATGTTAGAATTTCATGTTTTGCACCTTTTTTTTTTTTTTTTAACACGGCCTCTCATATTAGTGTTTAACTGCTGCAAGGAACAGCAAGGAAGTTGTAGGTCTTCCAAAACAAAATTGCTTTCATTTAATTACCACAGACAACGTTTTCTGCTTGACATCATTATGGCTAATGCTAACCTTCAGATGTTAGAATTTCATGTTTTGCACCTTTTTTTTTTTTTTTTTTTTTTTTTAACACGGCCTCTCATATTAGTGTTTAACTGCTGCAAGGAACAGCAAGGAAGTTGTAAGTCTTCCAAAACAAAACTGCTTTCATTTAATTACCACAGACAACGTTTTCTGCTTGACATCATTATGGCTAATGCTAAACTTCAGATGTTAGAATTTCATGTTTTGCACCTTTTTTTTTTTTTTTTTTAACACGGCCTCTCATATTAGTGTTTAACTACTGCAAGGAACAGCAAGGAAGTTCTCTTACAAAACAAAACTGCTTTCATTTAATTACCACAGACAACGTTTTCTGCTTGACATCATTATGGCTAATGCTAACCTTCAGATGTTAGAATTTCATGTTTTGCACCTTTTTTTTTTTTTTTTTAACACGGCCTCTCATATTAGTGTTTAACTGCTGCAAGGAACAGCAAGGAAGTTGTAAGTCTACAAAAACAAAACTGCTTTCATTTAATTACCACAGACAACGTTTTCTGCTTGACATCATTATGGCTAATGCTAACCTTCAGATGTTAGAATTTCATGTTTTGCACCTTTTTTTTTTTTTTTTAACACGGTCTCTCATATTAGTGTTTAACTGCTGCAAGGAACAGCAAGGAAGTTGTAAGTCTACAAAAACAAAACTGCTTTCATTTAATTACCACAGACAACGTTTTCTGCTTGACATCATTATGGCTAATGCTAACCTTCAGATGTTAGAATTTCATGTTTTGCACCTTTTTTTTTTTTTTTAACAAGGCCTCTCATATTAGTGTTTAACTGCTGCAAGGAACAGCAAGGAAGTTGTAAGTCTACAAAAACAAAACTGCTTTCATTTAATTATCACAGACAACGTTTTCTGCTTGACATCATTATGGCTAATGCTAACCTTCAGATGTTAGAATTTCATGTTTTGCACCTTTTTTTTTTTTTTTTTTTAACACGGCCTCTCATATTAGTGTTTAACTGCTGCAAGGAACAGCAAGGAAGTTGTAAGTCTACAAAAACAAAACTGCTTTCATTTCATTACCACAGACAACGTTTTCTGCTTGACATCATTATGGCTAATGCTAACCTTCAGATGTTAGAATTTCATGTTGTGCACCTTTTTTTTTTTTTTTTTAACACGGCCTCTCATATTAGTGTTTAACTGCTGCAAGGAACAGCAAGGAAGTTCTAAGTCTACAAAAACAAAACTGCTTTCATTTAATTACCACAGACAACGTTTTCTGCTTGACATCATTATGGCTAATGCTAACCTTAAGATGTTAGAATTTCATGTTTTGCACCTTTTTTTTTTTTTTTAACACGGCCTCTCATATTAGTGTTTAACTGCTGCAAGGAACAGCAAGGAAGTTGTCAATCTACAAAAACAAATTGCTTTCATTTAATTACCACAGACAACGTTTTCTGCTTGACATCATTATGGCTAATGCTAACCTTCAGATGTTAGAATTTCATGTTTTGCACCTTTTTTTTTTTTTTTTAACACGGCCTCTCATATTAGTGTTTAACTGCTGCAAGGAACAGCAAGGAAGTTGTAAGTCTACAAAAACAAAACTGCTTTCATTTCATTACCACAGACAACGTTTTCTGCTTGACATCATTATGGCTAATGCTAACCTTCAGATGTTAGAATTTCATGTTGTGCACCTTTTTTTTTTTTTTTTAACACGGCCTCTCATATTAGTGTTTAACTGCTGCAAGGAACAGCAAGGAAGTTCTAAGTCTACAAAAACAAAACTGCTTTCATTTAATTACCACAGACAACGTTTTCTGCTTGACATCATTATGGCTAATGCTAACCTTAAGATGTTAGAATTTCATGTTTTGCACCTTCTTTTTTTTTTTTTTTAACACGGCCTCTCATATTAGTGTTTAACTGCTGCAAGGAACAGCAAGGAAGTTGTCAATCTACAAAAACAAACTGCTTTCATTTAATTACCACAGACAACGTTTTCTGCTTGACATCATTATGGCTAATGCTAACCTTCAGATGTTAGAATTTCATGTTTTGCACCTTTTTTTTTTTTTTTTTAACACGGCCTCACATATTAGTGTTTAACTGCTGCAAGGAACAACAAGGAAGATGTAAGTCTTCCAAAACAAAATTGCTTTCATTTAATTACCACAGACAACGTTTTCTGCTTGACATCATCATCGCTAATGCTAACCTTCAGATGTTAGAATTTCATGTTTTGCACCTTTTTTTTTTTTTTTTTAACACGGCCTCTCATATTAGTGTTTAACTGCTGAAAGGAACAGCAAGGAAGTTGTAAGTCTTCCAAAACAAAACTGCTTTCATTTAATTACCACAGACAACGTTTTCTGCTTGACATCATTATGGCTAATGCTAACCTTCAGATGTTAGAATTTCATGTTTTGCACTTTTTTTTTTTTTTTTAAACACGGCCTCTCATATTAGTGTTTAACTGCTGCAAGGAACAGCAAGGAAGTTGTAAGTCTTCCAAAACAAAACTGCTTTCATTTAATTACCACAGACAACGTTTTCTGCTTGACATCATTATGGCTAATGCTAACCTTCAGATGTTAGAATTTCATGTTTTGGACCTTTTTTTTTTTTTTTTTTTTTAACACGGCCTCTCATATTAGTGTTTAACTGCTGCAAGGAACAGCAAGGAAGTTGTAAGTCTTCCAAAACAAAACTGCTTTCATTTAATTACCACAGACAACGTTTTCTGCTTGACATCATTATGGCTAATGCTAACCTTCAGATGTTAGAATTTCATGTTTTGCACCTTTTTTTTTTTTTTTTTTTAACACGGCCTCTCATATTAGTGTTTAACTACTGCAAGGTACAGCAAGGAAGTTGTCTTACAAAACAAAACTGCTTTCATTTAATTACCACAGACAACGTTTTCTGCTTGACATCATTATGGCTAATGCTAACCTTCAGATGTTAGAATTTCATGTTTTGCACCTTTTTTTTTTTTTTTTTTTAACACGGCCTCTCATATTACTGTTTAACTGCTGCAAGGAACAGCAAGGAAGTTGTAAGTCTACAAAAACAAAACTGCTTTCATTTAATTACCACAGACAACGTTTTCTGCTTGACATCATTATGGCTAATGCTATCCTTCAGATGTTAGAATTTCATGTTTTGCACCTTTTTTTTTTTTTTTTAACACGGCCTCTCATATTAGTGTTTAACTGCTGCAAGGAACAGCAAGGAAGTTGTAAGTCTACAAAAACAAAACTGCTTTCATTTAATTACCACAGACAACGTTTTCTGCTTGACATCATTATGGCTAATGCTAACCTTCAGATGTTAGAATTTCATGTTTTGCACCTTTTTTTTTTTTTTTAACACGGCCTCTCATATTAGTGTTTAACTACTGCAAGGAACAGCAAGGAAGTTGTAAGTCTTACAAAACAAAACTGCTTTCATTTAATTACCACAGACAACGTTTTCTGCTTGACATCATTATGGCTAATGCTAACCTTCAGATGTTAGAATTTCATGTTTTGCACCTTTTTTTTTTTTTTTAACACGGCCTCTCATATTAGTGTTTAACTGCTGCAAGGAACAGCAAGGAAGTAGTAAGTCTACAAAAACAAAATTGCTTTCATTTAATTACCACAGACAACGTTTTCTGCTTGACATCATTATGGCTAATGCTAACCTTCAGATGTTAGAATTTCATGTTTTGCACCTTTTTTTTTTTTTTTTTTTAACACGGCCTCTCATATTAGTGTTTAACTGCTGCAAGGAACAGCAAGGAAGTAGTAAGTCTACAAAAACAAAACTGCTTTCATTTAATTACCACAGACAACGTTTTCTGCTTGACATCATTATGGCTAATGCTATCCTTCAGATGTTAGAATTTCATGTTTTGCACCTTTTTTTTTTTTTTTTTTAACACGGCCTCTCATATTAGTGTTTAACTGCTGCAAGGAACAGCAAGGAAGTTGTAAGTCTTCCAAAACAAAATTGCTTTCATTTAATTACCACAGACAACGTTTTCTGCTTGACATCATTATGGCTAATGCTAACCTTCAGATGTTAGAATTTCATGTTTTGCACCTTTTTTTTTTTTTTTTTTTTTTTTTAACACGGCCTCTCATATTAGTGTTTAACTGCTGCAAGGAACAGCAAGGAAGTTGTAAGTCTTCCAAAACAAAACTGCTTTCATTTAATTACCACAGACAACGTTTTCTGCTTGACATCATTATGGCTAATGCTAAACTTCAGATGTTAGAATTTCATGTTTTGCACCTTTTTTTTTTTTTTTTTTAACACGGCCTCTCATATTAGTGTTTAACTACTGCAAGGAACAGCAAGGAAGTTCTCTTACAAACAAAACTGTTTACGAATTACCACAGACAACGTTTTCTGCTTGACATCATTATGGCTAATGCTAACCTTCAGATGTTAGAATTTCATGTTTTGCACCTTTTTTTTTTTTTAATGGCCTCTCATATTAGTGTTTAACTGCTGCAAGGAACAGCAAGGAAGTTGTAAGTTCACAAAACAAAACTGCTTTCATTTAATTACCACAGACAACGTTTTCTGCTTGACATCATTATGGCTAATGCTAACCTTCAGATGTTAGAATTTCATGTTTTGCACCTTTTTTTTTTTTTTTTAACACGGTCTTCATATTAGTGCTTTCAACTGCTGCAAGGAACAGCAAGGAAGTTGTAAGTCTACAAAAAAACAAAACTGCTTTCATTTAATTACCACAGACAACGTTTTCTGCTTGACATCATTATGGCTAATGCTAACCTTCAGATGTTAGAATTTCATGTTTTGCACCTTTTTTTTTTTTTTTAACAAGGCCTCTCATATTAGTGTTTAACTGCTGCAAGGAACAGCAAGGAAGTTGTAAGTCTACAAAAACAAAACTAAGTTTACTTAATTATCACAGACAACGTTTTCTGCTTGACATCATTATGGCTAACAAGCACCTTCAGATGTTAGAATTTCTGCGTTTTGCACCTTTTTTTTTTTTTTTTTTTTAACACGGCCTCTCATATTAGTGTTTAACTGCTGCAAGGAACAGCAAGGAAGTTGTAAGTCTACAAAAACAAAACTGCTTTCATTTCATTACCACAGACAACGTTTTCTGCTTGACATCATTATGGTTAATGCTAACCTTCAGATGTTAGAATTTCATGTTGTGCACCTTTTTTTTTTTTTTTTTAACACGGCCTCTCATATTAGTGTTTAACTGCTGCAAGGAACAGCAAGGGAAGTTCTAAGTCTACAAAAACAAAACTGCTTTCATTTAATTACCACAGACAACGTTTTCTGCTTGACATCATTATGGCTAATGCTAACCTTAAGATGTTAGAATTTCATGTTTTGCACCTTTTTTTTTTTTTTAACACGGCCTCTCATATTAGTGTTTAACTGCTGCAAGGAACAGCAAGGAAGTTGTCAATCTACAAAACAAATTGCTTTCTATTTAATTACCACAGACAACGTTTTCTGCTTCGACATCATTATGGCTAATGCTAACCTTCAGATGTTAGAATTTCATGTTTTGCACCTTTTTTTTTTTTTTTTTTAACACGGCCTCTCATATTAGTGTTTAACTGCTGCAAGGAACAGCAAGGAAGTTGTAAGTCTACAAAAACAAAACTGCTTTCATTTCATTACTACAGACAATGCTTGCTTGACATCATTATGCCACGCACTGTGATGTTAGAATTTCATGTTGTGCACCTTTTTTTTTTTTTTTAACACGGCCTCTCATATTAGTGTTTAACTGCTGCAAGGAACAGCAAGGAAGTTCTCTAAGTCTACAAAAACAAAACTGCTTTCATTTAATTACCACAGACAACGTTTTCTGCTTGACATCATTATGGCTAATGCTAACCTTAAGATGTTAGAATTTCATGTTTTGCACCTTCTTTTTTTTTTTTTAACACGGCCTCTCATATTAGTGTTTAACTGCTGCAAGGAACAGCAAGGAAGTTGTCAATCTACAAAAACAAACTGCTTTCATTTAATTACCACAGACAACGTTTTCTGCTTGACATCATTATGGCTAATGCTAACCTTCAGATGTTAGAATTTCATGTTTTGCACCTTTTTTTTTTTTTTTTTTAACACGGCCTCACATATTAGTGTTTAACTGCTGCAAGGAACAACAAGGAAGATGTAAGTCTTCCAAAACAAAATTGCTTTCATTTAATTACCACAGACAACGTTTTCTGCTTGACATCATCATGGCTAATGCTAACCTTCAGATGTTAGAATTTCATGTTTTGCACCTTTTTTTTTTTTTTTTTAACACGGCCTCTCATATTAGTGTTTAACTGCTGAAAGGAACAGCAAGGAAGTTGTAAGTCTTCCAAAACAAAACTGCTTTCATTTAATTACCACAGACAACGTTTTCTGCTTGACATCATTATGGCTAATGCTAACCTTCAGATGTTAGAATTTCATGTTTTGCACTTTTTTTTTTTTTTTTTTAAACACGGCCTCTCATATTAGTGTTTAACTGCTGCAAGGAACAGCAAGGAAGTTGTAAGTCTTCCAAAACAAAACTGCTTTCATTTAATTACCACAGACAACGTTTTCTGCTTGACATCATTATGGCTAATGCTAACCTTCAGATGTTAGAATTTCATGTTTTGGACCTTTTTTTTTTTTTTTTTTTTAACACGGCCTCTCATATTAGTGTTTAACTGCTGCAAGGAACAGCAAGGAAGTTGTAAGTCTTCCAAAACAAAACTGCTTTCATTTAATTACCACAGACAACGTTTTCTGCTTGACATCATTATGGCTAATGCTAACCTTCAGATGTTAGAATTTCATGTTTTGCACCTTTTTTTTTTTTTTTTTTTAACACGGCCTCTCATATTAGTGTTTAACTACTGCAAGGTACAGCAAGGAAGTTGTCTTACAAAACAAAACTGCTTTCATTTAATTACCACAGACAACGTTTTCTGCTTGACATCATTATGGCTAATGCTAACCTTCAGATGTTAGAATTTCATGTTTTGCACCTTTTTTTTTTTTTTTTTTTTTAACACGGCCTCTCATATTACTGTTTAACTGCTGCAAGGAACAGCAAGGAAGTTGTAAGTCTACAAAAACAAAACTGCTTTCATTTAATTACCACAGACAACGTTTTCTGCTTGACATCATTATGGCTAATGCTATCCTTCAGATGTTAGAATTTCATGTTTTGCACCTTTTTTTTTTTTTTTAACACGGCCTCTCATATTAGTGTTTAACTGCTGCAAGGAACAGCAAGGAAGTTGTAAGTCTACAAAAACAAAACTGCTTTCATTTAATTACCACAGACAACGTTTTCTGCTTGACATCATTATGGCTAATGCTAACCTTTCAGATGTTAGAATTTCATGTTTTGCACCTTTTTTTTTTTTTTTTTTAACACGGCCTCTCATATTAGTGTTTAACTGCTGCAAGGAACAGCAAGGAAGTAGTAAGTCTACAAAAACAAAACTGCTTTCATTTAATTACCACAGACAACGTTTTCTGCTTGACATCATTATGGCTAATGCTATCCTTCAGATGTTAGAATTTCATGTTTTGCACCTTTTTTTTTTTTTTTTTTAACACGGCCTCTCATATTAGTGTTTAACTGCTGCAAGGAACAGCAAGGAAGTTGTAAGTCTACAAAAACAAAACTGCTTTCATTTAATTACCACAGACAACGTTTTCTGCTTGACATCATTATGGCTAATGCTAACCTTCAGATGTTAGAATTTCATGTTTTGCACCTTTTTTTTTTTTTTTTAACACGGCCTCTCATATTAGTGTTTAACTGCTGCAAGGAACAGCAAGGAAGTAGTAAGTCTACAAAAACAAAACTGCTTTCATTTAATTACCACAGACAACGTTTTCTGCTTGACATCATTATGGCTAATGCTAACCTTCAGATGTTAGAATTTCATGTTTTGCACCTTTTTTTTTTTTTTTTTTTTAACACGGCCTCTCATATTAGTGTTTAACTGCTGCAAGGAACAGCAAGGAAGTTGTAAGTCTTCCAAAACAAAACTGCATACATTTAATTACCACAGACAACGTTTTCTGCTTGACATCATTATGGCTAATGCTAAGCTTCAGATGTTAGAATTTCATGTTTTGCACCTTTTTTTTTTTTTTTTTTTTAACACGGCCTCTCATATTAGTGTTTAACTGCTGCAAGGAACAGCAAGGAAGTTGTAAGTCTACAAAAACAAAACTGCTTTCATTTAATTATCACAGACAACGTTTTCTGCTTCACATCTTTATGGCTAATGCTAACCTTCAGATGTTAGAATTTCATGTTGTGCACCTTTTTTTTTTTTTTTTTTTAACACGGCCTCTCATATTAGTGTTTAACTGCTGCAAGGAACAGCAAGGAAGTTGTAAGTCTACAAGAACAAAACTGCTTTCATTTAATTACCACAGACAACGTTTTCTGCTTGACATCATTATGGCTAATGCTAACCTTAAGATGTTAGAATTTCATGTTTTGCACCTTTTTTTTTTTTTTTTTTTAACACGGCCTCTCATATTAGTGTTTAACTGCTGCAAGGAACAGCAAGGAAGTTGTAAGTCTTCCAAAACAAAGCTGCTTTCATTTCATTACCACAGACAACGTTTTCTGCTTGACATCATTATGGCTAATGCTAACCTTCAGATGTTAGAATTTCATGTTTTGCACCTTTTTTTTTTTTTTTTTTTAACACGGCCTCTCATATTAGTGTTTAACTGCTGCAAGGAACAGCAAGGAAGTTGTAAGTCTACAAAAACAAAACTGCTTTCATTTAATTACCACAGACAACGTTTTCTGCTTGACATCATTATGGCTAATGCTAACCTTCAGATGTTAGAATTTCATGTTTTGCACCTTTTTTTTTTTTTTTTTTTTTTTAACACGGCCTCTCATATTAGTGTTTAACTGCTGCAAGGAAGAGCAAGGAAGTTGTAAGTCTACAAAAACAAAACTGCTTTCATTTAATTACCACAGACAACGTTTTCTGCTTGACATCATTATGGCTAATGCTAACCTTCAGATGTTAGAATTTCATGTTTTGCACCTTTTTTTTTTTTTTTTTTTTTAACACGGCCTCTCATATTAGTGTTAACTGCTGCAAGGAACAGCAAGGAAGTTGTAAGTCTTCCAAAACAGAACTGCTTTCATTTAATTACCACAGACAACGTTTTCTGCTTGACATCATTATGGCTAATGCTAACCTTCAGATGTTAGAATTTCATGTTTTGGACCTTTTTTTTTTTTTTTTTATCACGGCCTCTCATATTAGTGTTTAACTGCTGCAAGGAACAGCAAGGAAGTTGTAAGTCTTCCAAAACAAAACTGCTTTCATTTAATTACCACAGACAACGTTTTCTGCTTGACATCATTATGGCTAATGCTAACCTTCAGATGTTAGAATTTCATGTTTTGCACCTTTTTTTTTTTTTTTTTTTAACACGGCCTCTCATATTAGTGTTTAACTACTGCAAGGAACAGCAAGGAAGTTGTAAGTCTTACAAAACAAAACTGCTTTCATTTAATTACCACAGACAACGTTTTCTGCTTGACATCATTATGGCTAATGCTAACCTTCAGATGTTAGAATTTCATGTTTTGCACCTTTTTTTTTTTTTTTTAACACGGCCTCTCATATTAGTGTTTAACTGCTGCAAGGAACAGCAAGGAAGTTGTAAGTCTACAAAAACAAAACTGCTTTCATTTAATTACCACAGACAACGTTTTCTGCTTGACATCATTATGGATAATGCTAACCTTCAGATGTTAGAATTTCATGTTTTGCACCTTTTTTTTTTTTTTTAAAACGGTCTCTCATATTAGTGTTTAACTGCTGCAAGGAACAGCAAGGAAGTTGTAAGTCTACAAAAACAAAACTGCTTTCATTTAATTACCACAGACAACGTTTTCTGCTTGACATCATTATGGCTAATGCTAACCTTCAGATGTTAGAAATTTCATGTTTTGCACCTTTTTTTTTTTTTTTTTAACACGGCCTCTCATATTAGTGTTTAACTGCTGCAAGGAACAGCAAGGAAGTTGTAAGTCTACAATAACAAAACTGTTTTCATTTAATTACCACAGACAACGTTTTCTGCTTGACATCATCATGGCTAATGCTAACCTTCAGATGTTAGAATTTCATGTTTTGCACCTTTTTTTTTTTTTTTTTTTAACACGGCCTCTCATATTAGTGTTTAACTGCTGAAAGGAACAGCAAGGAAGTTGTAAGTCTTCCAAAACAAAAATGCTTTCATTTAATTACCACAGACAACGTTTTCTGCTTGACATCATTATGGCTAATGCTAACCTTCAGATGCTAGAATTTCATGTTTTGCACCTTTTTTTTTTTTTTAACACGGCCTCTCATATTAGTGTTTAACTGCTGCAAGGAACAGCAAGGAAGTTGTAAGTCTTCCAAAACAAAACTGCTTTCATTTAATTACCACAGACAACGTTTTCTGCTTGACATCATTATGGCTAATGCTAACCTTCCAGATGTTAGAATTTCATGTTTTGCACCTTTTTTTTTTTTTTTTTTTTTAACACAGCCTCTCATATTAGTGTTAACTGCTGCAAGGAACAGCAAAAGTTGTAAGTCTTCCAAAACAAAACTGCTTTCATTTAATTACCACAGACAACGTTTTCTGCTTGACATCATTATGGCTAATGCTAACCTTCAGATGTTAGAATTTCATGTTTGGCACCTTTTTTTTTTTTTTTAACACGGCCTCACATATTAGTGTTTAACTGCTGCAAGGAACAACAAGGAAGTTGTAAGTCTTCCAAACAAGCTTACTTTCCATTTAATTACCACAGACAACGTTTTCTGCTTGACATCATCATGGCTAATGCTAACCTTCAGATGTTAGAATTTCATGTTTTGCCTTTTTTTTTTTTTTTTTAAACGGCCTCTCATATTAGTGTTTAACTGCTGAAAGGAACAGCAAGGAAGTTGTAAGTCTTCCAAAACAAAACTGCTTTCATTTAATTACCACAGACAACGTTTTCTGCTTGACATCATTATGGCTAATGCTAACCTTCAGATGTTAGAATTTCATGTTTTGGACCTTTTTTTTTTTTTTATCACGGCCTCTCATATTAGTGTTTAACTGCTGCAAGGAACAGCAAGGAAGTTGTAAGTCTTCCCAAAACAAAGCTGCTTTCATTTCATTACCACAGACAACGTTTTCTGCTTGACATCATTATGGCTAATGCTAACCTTCAGATGTTAGAATTTCATGTTTTGCACCTTTTTTTTTTTTTTTTTTTAACACGGCCTCTCATATTAGTGTTTAACTACTGCAAGGAACAGCAAGGAAGTTGTAAGTCTTACAAAACAAAACTGCTTTCATTTAATTACCACAGACAACGTTTTCTGCTTGACATCATTATGGCTAATGCTAACCTTCAGATGTTAGAATTTCATGTTTTGCACCTTTTTTTTTTTTTTTTTTAACACGGCCTCTCATATTAGTGTTTAACTGCTGCAAGGAACAGCAAGGAAGTTGTAAGTCTACAAAAACAAAACTGCTTTCATTAAATTACCACAGACAACGTTTTCTGCTTGACATCATTATGGCTAATGCTAACCTTCAGATGTTAGAATTTCATGTTTTGCACCTTTTTTTTTTTTTTAACACGGTCTCTCATATTAGTGTTTAACTGCTGCAAGGAACAGCAAGGAAGTTGTAAGTCTACAAAAACAAAACTGCTTTCATTTAATTACCAGAGACAACGTTTTCTGCTTGACATCATTATGGCTAATGCTAACCTTCAGATGTTAGAATTTCATGTTTTGCACCTTTTTTTTTTTTTTTTTTTAACACGGCCTCTCATATTAGTGTTTAACTGCTGCAAGGAACAGCAAGGAAGTTGTAAGTCTACAATAACAAAACTGTTTTCATTTAATTACCACAGACAACGTTTTCTGCTTGACATCATCATGGCTAATGCTAACCTTCAGATGTTAGAATTTCATGTTTTGCACCTTTTTTTTTTTTTTTAACACGGCCTCTCATATTAGTGTTTAACTGCTGCAAGGAACAGCAAGGAAGTTGTAAGTCTTCCAAAACAAAACTGCTTTCATTTTAATTACCACAGACAACGTTTTCTGCTTGACATCATTATGGCTAATGCTAACCTTCAGATGTTAGAATTTCATGTTTTGCACCTTTTTTTTTTTTTTTAACACGGCCTCTCATATTAGTGTTTAACTGCTGCAAGGAACAGCAAGGAAGTTGTAAGTCTACAAAAACAAAACTGCTTTCATTAAATTACCACAGACAACGTTTCTGCTTGACATCATTATGGCTAATGCTAACCTTCAGATGTTAGAATTTCATGTTTTGCACCTTTTTTTTTTTTTTTTTTAACACGGTGTCTCATATTAGTGTTTAACTGCTGCAAGGAACAGCAAGGAAGTTGTAAGTCTACAAAAACAAAACTGCTTTCATTTAATTACCAGAGACAACGTTTTCTGCTTGACATCATTATGGCTAATGCTAACCTTCAGATGTTAGAATTTCATGTTTTGCACCTTTTTTTTTTTTTTTTTTTTTAACACGGCCTCTCATATTAGTGTTTAACTGCTGCAAGGAACAGCAAGGAAGTTGTAAGTCTACAATAACAAAACTGTTTTCATTTAATTACCACAGACAACGTTTTCTGCTTGACATCATCATGGCTAATGCTAACCTTCAGATGTTAGAATTTCATGTTTTGCACCTTTTTTTTTTTTTTTAACACGGCCTCTCATATTAGTGTTTAACTGCTGCAAGGAACAGCAAGGAAGTTGTAAGTCTTCCAAAACAAAACTGCTTTCATTTAATTACCACAGACAACGTTTTCTGCTTGACATCATTATGGCTAATGCTAACCTTCAGATGTTAGAATTTCATGTTTTGCACCTTTTTTTTTTTTTTTTTTTTTAACACGGCCTCTCATATTAGTGTTAACTGCTGCAAGGAACATCAAGGAAGTTGTAAGTCTTCCAAAACAAAACTGCTTTCATTTAATTACCACAGACAACGTTTTCTGCTTGACATCATTATGGCTAATGCTAAGCTTCAGATGTTAGAATTTCATGTTTTGCACCTTTTTTTTTTTTTTTTTAACACGGCCTCTCATATTAGTGTTTAACTACTGCAAGGAACAGCAAGGAAGTTGTAAGTCTTACAAAACAAAACTGCTTTCATTTAATTACCACAGACAACGTTTTCTGCTTGACATCATTATGGCTAATGCTAACCTTCAGATGTTAGAATTTCATGTTTTGAACCTTTTTTTTTTTTTTTTTTTAACAC
The DNA here is from genome assembly GCA_037127315.1 of Ascarosepion bandense. NCBI lineage: Eukaryota > Metazoa > Mollusca > Cephalopoda > Sepiida > Sepiidae > Ascarosepion > Ascarosepion bandense. Next base: position 402,650 of record JBBBDQ010000514.1, on the reverse strand, counting down.
GGCCTCTCATATTAGTGTTTAACTGCTGCAAGGAACAGCAAGGAAGTTGTAAGTCTACAAAAACAAAACTGCTTTCATTTAATTACCACAGACAACGTTTTCTGCTTGACATCATTATGGCTAATGCTAACCTTCAGATGTTAGAATTTCATGTTTTGCACCTTTTTTTTTTTTTTTTTTTTTTAACACGGTCTCTCATATTAGTGTTTAACTGCTGCAAGGAACAGCAAGGAAGTTGTAAGTCTACAAAAACAAAACTGCTTTCATTTAATTACCACAGACAACGTTTTCTGCTTGACATCATTATGGCTAATGCTAACCTTCAGATGTTAGAATTTCATGTTTTGCACCTTTTTTTTTTTTTTTTTTTTTTAACACGGCCTCTCATATTAGTGTTTAACTGCTGCAAGGAACAGCAAGGAAGTTGTAAGTCTACAAAAACAAAACTGTTTTCATTTAATTACCACAGACAACGTTTTCTGCTTGACATCATTATGGCTAATGCTAACCTTCAGATGTTAGAATTTCATGTTTTGCACCTTTTTTTTTTTTTTTTTAACACGGCCTTTCATATTATTTTTTAACTGCTGCAAGGAACAGCAAGGAAGTTGTAAGTCTACAAAAACAAAACTGCTTTCATTTAATTACCACAGACAACGTTTTCTGCTTGACATCATTATGGCTAATGCTAACCTTCAGATGTTAGAATTTCATGTTTTGCACCTTTTTTTTTTTTTTTTTTTTTAACACGGCCTCTCATATTAGTGTTTAACTGCTGCAAGTAACAGCAAGGAAGTTGTAAGTCTTCCAAAACAAAAACCTGCTTTCATTTAGCCACTACAGACAACTTTTTTTTCTTGCTTGACATCATTATGGCTATTGCTAACCTTCAGATGTTAAATTTCATGTTTTGTACCTTTTTTTTTTTTTTAACACGGCCTCTCATATTAGTGTTTAACTGCTGCAAGGAACAGCAAGGAAGTTGTAAGTCTTCCAAAACAAAACTGCTTTCATTTAACGCTACAGACAACGTTTTCTGCTTGACATCATTATGGCTAATGCTAACCTTCAGATGTTAGAATTTCATGTTTTGCACCTTTTTTTTTTTTTTTTTTTTACCACGGCCTCTCATATTAGTGTTTAACTGCCGCAAGGAAACAGCAAGGAAGTTGTAAGTCTACAAAAACAAAATTGCTTTCATTTAATTACCCCAGACAACGTTTTCTGCTTGACATCATTATGGCTAATGCTACACCTTCAGATGTTAGAATTTCATGTTTTGCACCTTTTTTTTTTTTTTTTTTTTAACATTTGCCTCTGTTATTAGTGTTTTGAATCGCTGCAAGGAACAGCAAGAAGTTGTAAAGTCTTCCAAAACAAAACTGCTTTCATTTAATTAACACAGCATAACGTTTTCGCTTGACATCATTATGACAAAGACAAGTGAACCTTCAGATGTTAGAATTTCATGTTTTGCACCTTTTTTTTTTTTTTTTTTAACACGGCCTTCCATATTAGTGTTTAATCGTTTGCAAGGAACAGCAAGGAAGTTGTAAGTCTTCCAAAAACAAAACTGCTTTCATTTAATTACCACAGACAACGTTTTCTGTTTGATATCATTATGGCTAATGCTAACCAGATGTTAGAATTTCATGTTTTGCACTTTTCTTTTTTTTTTTTAACACGGCCTCTCATATTAGTGTTTAACTGCTGCAAGGAACAGCAAGGAAGTTGTAAGTCTACAAACAAAAAACTGCTTACTTAATTACCACAGACAACGTTTTCTGCTTGACATCATTATGTGGTTAATGCTCACCTTCAGATGTTAGAATTTCATGTTTTGCACCTTTTTTTTTTTTTAACACGTCCTCTCATATTAGTGTTTAACTGCCGCAAGGAACAGCAAGTGTTACGTCTACAAAACAAATTGCTTTCATTAATTACCACAGACAACGTTTTCTGCTTGACATCATTATGGCTAATGCTAACCTTCAGATGTTAGAATTCTGCGTTTTGCACCTTTTTTTTTTTTTTTTTTTTAATACTTGCCTTCATGTTATTATTAGTGTTTAATGTTGCAAAGGAACAGCAAGGAAGTTGTAAGTCTTCCCAAAAACAAAACTGCTTTCATTTAATTACCACAGACAACGTTTTCTGCTTGACATCATATTACACAATGCTAACCTTCAGATGTTAGAATTTCATGTTTTGCACCTTTTTTTTTTTTTTTTTTTTAACACGGCCTCTCATATTAGTGTTTAACTGCTGCAACAGAACAGCAAGGAAGTTGTAAGTCTTCCAAAACAAAACCGAGCCATTACCAGACAACGTTTTCTGCTTGACATCATTATGCATAATGCTAACCCTTCAGATGTTAGAATTTCATGTTTTGCACTTTTCTTTTTTTTTTTAACACCATTTTCATTAGTGTTTAACTGCTGCAAGTGAACAGCAAGGAAGTTGTAAGTCTACAAAAACAAAACTGTTTACTTAATTACCACAGACAATGTTTTCTACATCATTATGGCTAATGCCAACCTTCAGATGTTAGAATTTCGCATGCTTTGCACCTTTTTTTTTTTTTAACATACGTCCCTCCATATTATGTTTAATCATGGCGAACAGCAAGGAAGTTGTCATCTACAAACAAAACTGCTTTCATTTCTAATTACCACAGACAACGTTTTCTGCTTGACATCATTATGGCTAATGCTAACCAGATGTTAGAATTTCATGTTTTGCACCTTTTTTTTTTTTTTTTTTTTTTAACACGGCCTCTCAGTGGCTATGTTTAACTGCTGCAAGGAACAGCAAGGAAGTTGTAAGTCTTCCAAAACAAAACTGCTTTATTTAATTACCATAATAACGTTTTCTGCTTCACATCATTATGGCTAATGCTAACCTTCAGTTGTTAGAATTTCATGTTTTGCACCTTTTTTTTTTTTTTTTTTTTAACACGGCCTCTCATATTAGTGTTTAACTGCTGCAAGGAACAGCAAGGAAGTTGTAAGTCTACAAAAACAAAACTGCTTTCATTTAATTACCACAGACAACGTTTTCTGCTTGACATCATTATGGCTAATGCTAACCTTCAGATGTTAGAATTTCATGTTTTGCACCTTTTTTTTTTTTTTTTTAACACGGCCTCTCATATTAGTGTTTAACTGCTGCAAGGAACAGCAAGGAAGTTGTAAGTCTTCCAAAACAAAACTGCTTTCATTTAATTACCACAGACAACGTTTTCTGCTTGACATCATTATGGCTAATGCTAACCTTCAGATGTTAGAATTTCATGTTTTGCACCTTTTTTTTTTTTTTTTTTAACACGGCCTCTCAGATTAGTGTTTAACTGCTGCAAGGAACAGCAAGGAAGTTGTAAGACTTCCAAAACAAAACTGCTTTCATTTAATTACCACAGACAACGTTTTCTGCTTGACATCATTATGGCTAATGCTAACCTTCAGATGTTAGAATTTCATGTTTTGCACCTTTTTATTTTTTTTTTTTTAACACGGCCTCTCATATTAGTGTTAAACTGCTGCAAGGAATAGCAAGGAAGTTGTAAATCTACAAAAACAAAACTGCTTTCATTTAATTACCACAGACAACGTTTTCTGCTTGACATCATTATGGCTAATGCTAACCTTCAGATGTTAGCATTTCATGTTTTGCAGTCTTTTTTTTTTTTTTAACACGGTCTCTCATATTAATGTTTAACTGCTGCAAGGAACAGCAAGGAAGTTGTAAGTATACAAAAACAAAACTGCTTTCATTTAATTACCACAGACAACGTTTTCTGCTTGACATCATTATGGCTAATGCTAACCTTCAGATGTTAGAATTTCATGTTTTGCACCTTTTTTTTTTTTTTTCAAACATTGTCTCTCATATTAAGTGTTTAACTGCTGCAAGGAACAGCAAGGAAGTTGTAAGTCTTCCAAAACAAAACTGCTTTCATTTACTGAGACATTAAACCTTTCTGCTTGACATCATTATGGCTAATGCTAACCTTCAGATGTTAGAATTTCATGTTTTGCACCTTTTTTTTTTTTTTTTAACACGGCCTCTCATATTAGTGTTTAACTGCTGCAAAGAACAGCAAGGAACTTGTAAGTCTACAAAAACAAAACTGCTTTCATTTAATTACCACAGACAACGTTTTCTGCTTGACATCATTATGGCTAATACTAACCTTCAGATGTTAGTTCTCATGTTTTTGCACCTTTTTTTTTTTTTTTAACACGGCCTCTCATATTACTGTTTAACTGCTGCAAGGAACAGCAAGGAACTTGTAAGTCTACAAAAACAAAACTGCTTTCATTTAATTACCACAGACAACGTTTTCTGCTTGACATCATTATGGCTAATGCTAACCTTCAGATGTTAGAATTTCATGTTTTGCACCATTTTTTTTTTTTTTTTTTTTTTTAACACGGCCTCTCATATTACTGCTTAACTGCTGCAAGGAACAGCAAGGAAGTTGTAAGCTCTCCAAACAAAACTGCTTTCTTCATTTAATTACCACAGACAACGTTTTCTGACATCAATATGGCTAATGCTAACCTTCAGATGTTAGAATTTCATGTTGTGCACCTTTTTTTTTTTCTTTTTTTTTTTTAACACGGACTCTCATATTAGTGTTTAACTGCTGCAAGGAACAGCAAGGAAGTTGTAAGTCTTTCAAAAGAAACTGCTTTCATTTAATTACCACAGACAACGTTTTCTGCTTGACATCATTATGGCTAATGCTAACCTTCAGATGTTAGAATTTCATGTTTTGCACCTTTTTTTTTTTTTTTTAACACGGCCCTCTCATATTAGTGTTTAACTGCTGCAAGGAACAGCAAGGAAGTTGTCAGTCTACAAAAACAAAACTGCTTTCATTTAATTTTATCAATATCATCGTTTTTTCATGTTTTGACATCATTATGGCTAATGCTAACCTTCAGATGTTAGAATTTCATGTTTTGCACCTTTTTTTTTTTTTTTTAACACAGCCTCTCATATTAGTGTTTAACTGCTGCAAGGAACAGCAAAGGAAGTTGTAAGTCTTCCAAAACAAAAACTGCTTTCATTTAATTACCACAGACAACGTTTTCTGCTTGACATCATTATGGCTAATGCTAACCTTCAGATGTTAGAATTTCTATGTTTTGCACCTTTTTTTTTTTTTTTTAACACGGCCTCTCATATTAGTGTTTAACTGCTGCAAGGAACAGCAAGGAAGTTGTAAGTCTTCCAAAACAAAACTGCTTTCATTTAATTATAAATAATAAGACAACGTTTTCTGCTTGACATCATTATGGCTAATGCTAACCTTCAGATGTTAGAATTTCATGTTTTGCACCTTTTTTTTTTTTTTTTTAACACGGCCTCTCATATTAGTGTTTAACTGCTGCAAGGAACAGCAAGGAAGTTGTAAGTCTTCCAAAACAAACCTGCTTTCATTTAATTACCACAGACAACGTTTTCTGCTTGACATCATTATGGCTAATGCTAACCTTCAGATGTTAGAATTTTCATGTTTTGCACCTTTTTTTTTTTTTTTTTTTTTTAACATGGCCTCTCATATTAAGTGTTTAACTGCTGCAAGGAACAGCAAGTAAGTTAAGTCTTCTCCAAAACAAAACTGCTTTCATTTAATTACCACAGACAACGTTTTCTGCTTGACATCATTATGGCTAATGCTAACCTTCAGAGGTTAGAATTTCATGTTTTGGACCTTTTTTTTTTTTTTTTTTTTTAACACGGCCTCTCATATTAGTGTTTAACTGCTGCAAGGAACAGCAAGGAAGTTGTAAGTCTTCCAAAACAAAACTGCTTTCATTTAATTACCACAGACAACGTTTTCTGCTTGACATCATCATGGCCAATGCTAACCTTCAGATGTTAGAATTTCATGTTTTGCACCTTTTTTTTTTTTTTTTTTTTTAACAATGTATTCTCTCGCTATTAGTGTTTAACTGCTGAAAGGAACAGCAAGGAAGTTGTAAGTCTTCCAAAACAAAACTGCTTTCATTTAATTACCACAGACAACGTTTTCTGCTTGACATCATTATGGCTAATGCTAACCTTCAGATGTTAGAATTTCATGTTTTGCACCTTTTTTTTTTTTTTTTTTAACACGGCCTCTCATATTAGTGCTTAACTGCTGCAAGGAACAGCAAGGAAGTTGTAAGTCTTCCAAAACAAAACTGCTTTCATTTAATTACCACAGACCAACGTTTTCTGCTTGACATCTTTATATTAATGCTAACATTCAGATGTTAGAATTTCTCTATGTTTTGCACCTTTTTTTTTTTTTTTTTTTTTAACACGGCCTCTCATATTAGTGTTTAACTGCTGCAAGGAACAGCAAGGAAGTTAAAAAGTCTTCCAAAACAAAACTGCTTTCATTTAATTACCAGACAACGTTTTCTGCTTGACATCATTATGGCTAATGCTAACCTTCAGATGTTAGAATTTCATGTTTTGCACCTTTTTTTTTTTTTTTTTTTTAACACGGCCTCTGATATTAGTGTTTAACTGCTGCAAGGAACAGCAAGGAAGTTGTAAGTCTTCCAAAACAAAACTGCTTTCATTTAATTACCACAGACAACGTTTTCTGCTTGACATCATTATGGCTAATGCTAACCTTCAGATGTTAGAATTTCATGTTTTGCACCCTTTTTTTTTTTTTTTTTAACACGGCCTCTCATATTAGTGTTAACTGCTGCAAGGAACAGCAAGGAAGTTGTAAGTCTTCCAAAACAAAACTGCTTTCATTTAATTACCACAGACAACGTTTTCTGCTTGACATCATTATGGCTAATGCTAACCTTCAGATGTTAGAATTTCATGTTTTGGACCTTTTTTTTTTTTTTTTTTTAACACGGCCTCTCATATTAGTGTTTAACTGCTGCAAGGAACAGCAAGGTAGTTGTAAGTCTTCCAAAACAAAACTGTTTTCATTTAATTACCACAGACAACGTTTTCTGCTTGACATCATTATGGCTAATGCTAACCTTCAGATGTTAGAATTTCATGTTTTGCACCTTTTTTTTTTTTTTTTTTTAACACGGCCTCTCATATTAGTGTTTAACTGCTGCAAGGAACAGCAAGGAAGTTGTAAGTCTTCCAAAACAAAACTGTTTTCATTTAATTACCACAGACAACGTTTTCTGCTTGACATCATTATGGCTAATGCTAACCTTCAGATGTTAGAATTTCATGTTTTGCACCTTTTTTTTTTTTTTTTTTTTTTAACACGGTCTCTCATATTAGTGTTTAACTGCTGAAAGGAACAGCAAGGATGTTGTAAGTCTTCCAAAACAAAACTGCTTTCATTTAATTACCACAGACAACGTTTTCTGCTTGACATCATTATGGCTAATGCTAACCTTCAGATGTTAGAATTTCATGTTTTGCACCTTTTTTTTTTTTTTTTTAACACGGCCTCTCATATTAGTGTTAACTGCTGCAAGGAACAGCTTAGAAGTTGTGTCTTCCAAAACAAAACTGTTTTCATTTAATTACCACAGACAAATATTTTCTGCTTGACATCATCATGGCTAATGCTAACCTTCAGATGTTAAATTTCATGTTTTGCAACTTTTTTTTTTTTTTTTTTTAACACGGTCTCTCATATTAGTGTTTAACTGCTGAAAGGAACAGCAAGGAAGTTGTAAGTCTTCCAAAACAAAAACTGCTTTCATTTAATTACTACAGACAACGTTTTCTGCTTGACATCATTATGGCTAATGCTAACCTTCAGATGTTAGAATTTCATGTTTTGGACCTTTTTTTTTTTTTTTTTTAACACGGCCTCTCATATTAGTGTTTAACTGCTGCAAGGAAACAGCAAGGAAGTTGTAAGTCTTCCAAAACAAAACTGCTTTCATTTAATTACCACAGACAACATTTTCTGCTTGACATCATTATGGCTAATGCTAACTTCAGATGTTAGAATTTCATGTTTTGCACCTTTTTTTTTTTTTTTTTTTTTTTTAACACGGCCTCTCATATTAGTGTTTAACTACTGCAAGGAACAGCAAGGAAGTTGTAAGTCTTACAAAACAAAACTGCTTTCATTTAATTACCACAGACAACGTTTTCTGCTTGACATCATTATGGCTAATGCTAACCTTCAGATGTTAGAATTTCATGTTTTGCACCTTTTTTTTTTTTTTTTTAACACGGCCTCTATATTAGTGTTTAACTGCTGCAAGGAACAGCAAGGAAGTTGTAAGTCTACAAAAACAAAACTGCTTTCATTTAATTACCACAGACAACGTTTTCTGCTTGACATCATTATGGCTAATGCTAACCTTCAGATGTTAGAATTTCATGTTTTGCACCTTTTTTTTTTTTTTTTTTTTAACACGGTCTCTCATATTAGTGTTTAACTGCTAAAAGGGAACAGCAAGGGAAGTTGTAAGTCTACAAAAACAAAACTGCTTTCATTTAATTACCACAGACAACTTTTTCTGCTTGACATCATTATGGCTAATGCTAACCTTCAGATGTTAGAATTTCATGTTTTGCACCTTTTTTTTTTTTTTTTAACACGGCCTCTCATATTAGTGTTTAACTGCTGCAAGGAACAGCAAGGAAGTTAAAGTCTACAAAACAAAAACTGCTTTCTATTTAATTACCACAGACAACGTTTTCTGCTTTATATCACAGGTTGGCACGCTAACCTTCAGATGTTAGAATTTCATGTTTTGCACCTTTTTTTTTTTTTAACACGGCCTCTCATATTATGTTTAACTGCTGCAAGGAACAGCAAGGAAGTTGTAAGTCTTCCAAAACAAAACTGCTTTCATAATTACCACAGACAACGTTTTCTCGCTTGACATCATTATGGCTAATGCTAACCTTCAGATGTTAGAATTTAAGGTTTGCACCTTTTTTTTTTTTTTTTTTTAACACGGCCTCTCATATTAGTGTTTAATCAAGCGTAAGGACAGCAAGGACGTAGTAAGTCTACAAAACAAAACTGCTTTCATTTAATTACCACAGACAACGTTTTCTGCTTGACATCATTATGGCTAATGCTAACCTTCAGATGTTAGAATTTCATGTTTTGCACCTTTTTTTTTTTTTTTTTTAACACGGCCTCTCATATTAGTGTTTAACTGCTGCAAGGAACAGCAAGGAAGTTGTAAGTCTTCCAAAACAAAACTGCTTTCATTTAATTACCACAGACAACTTTTTTCTGCTTGACATCATTATGGCTAATGCTAACCTTCAGATGTTAGAATTTCATGTTTTGCACCTTTTTTTTTTTTTTAACACGGCCTCTCATATTAGTGTTTAACTGCTGCAAGGAACAGCAAGGAAGTTGTAAGTCTACAAAAACAAAAATGCTTTCATTTAATTACCACAGACAACTTTTTCTGCTTGACATCATTATGGCTAATGCTAACCTTCAGATGTTAGAATTTCCGCGTTGTGCACATTTTTTTTTTTTTTTTTTTTAACACGGCCTCTCATATTAGTGTTTAACTGCTGCAAGGAACATCAAGGAAGTTGTAAGTCTACAAAAACAAAACTGCTTTCATTTAATTACCACAGACAACGTTTTCTGCTTGACATCATTATGGCTAATGCTAACCTTAAGATGTTAGAATTTCATTTTGCACCTTTTTTTTTTTTAACACGGCCTCTCATATTAGTGTTTAACTGCTGCAAGGAACAGCAAGGAAGTTGTAAGTCCACAAAAAAACAAAACTGCTTTCATTTAATTACCACTGACAACGTTTTCTGCTTGACATCATTATGGCTAATGCTAACCTTCAGATGTTAGAATTTCTGCGTTTTCACCTTTTTTTTTTTTTTAACTCGGCCTCTCATATTAGTGTTGAACTGCTGCAAGGAACAGCAAGGAAGTTGTCAGTCTACAAAAACAAAACTGCTTTCATTTAATTACCACAGACAACGTTTCTTGCTTGACATCATTATGCTAATGCTAACCTTAAGATGTTAGAATTCTATGCTTGCACCTTTTTTTTTTTTTTTTAAAACGGCCTCTCATATTAGTGTTTAACTGCTGCAAGGAACAGCAAGGAAGTTGTAAGTCTTCCCAAAACAAAACTCCTTTCATTTAATTACCACAGACAACGTTTTCTGCTTGACATCATTATGGCTAATGCTAACCTTCAGATGTTAGAATTTCATGTTTTGCACCTTTTTTTTTTTTTTTTTTTAACACGGCCTCTCATATTAGTGTTTAACTGCTGCAAGGAACAGCAAGGAAGCTGTAAGTCTACAAAAAACAAAACTGCTTTCATTTAATTACCACAGACAACGTTTTCTGCTTGACATCATTATGGCTAATGCTAAACTTCAGATGTTAGAATTTGCCGTTGTGCACCTTTTTTTTTTTTTTTTTTTAACACGGCTCTATATTAGTGTTTAATCAAGCGTAAGTAACAGCAAGGAAGTTGTAAGTCTACAAAAACAAAACTGCTTTCATTTAATTACCACAGACAGCGTTTTCTGCTTGACATCATTATGGCTAATGCTAACCTTTAAGATGTTAGGAATTTCAAGGTTTTGCACATTTTTTTTTTTTTTTTTTTTAACACGGCCTCTCATATTAATGTTTAACTGCTGCAAGGAACAGCAAGGAAGTTGTAAGTCTTCCAAAACAAAACTGCTTTCATTTAATTACCACAGACAACGTTTTCTGCTTGACATCATTATGGCTAATGCTAACCTTCAGATGTTAGAATTTCATGTTTTGCACCTTTTTTTTTTTTTTTTTTTAACATTGGCCTCTCATATTAGTGTTTAACTGCTGCAAGGAACAGCAAGGAAGTTGTAAGTCTTCCAAAACAAAACTGCTTTCATTTAATTACCACAGACAACGTTTTCTGCTTGACATCATTATGGCTAATGCTAACCTTCAGATGTTAGAATTTCATGTTTTGCACCTTTTTTTTTTTTTTTTTTTTAACACGGCCTCTCATATTAGTGTTTAACTGCTGCAAGGAACAGCAAAGAAGTTGTAAGTCTTCCAAACAAAACTGCTTTCATTTAATTACCACAGACAACGTTTTCTGCTTGACATCATTATGGCTAATGCTAACCTTCAGATGTTAGAATTTCATGTTTTGCACCTTTTTTTTTTTTTTTTTTTTTTTAACACGGCCTCTCATATTAGTGTTTAACTGCTGCAAGGAACAGCAAGGTATTGTAAGTCTACAAAAACAAAACTGCTTTCATTGTCTTATCACAGACAACGTTTTCTGCTTGACATCATTATGGCTAATGCTAAACTCTCAGATGTTAGAATTTCATGTTGTGCACCTTTTTTTTTTTTTTTTTTTAACACGGCCTCTCATATTAGTTTTTAACTGCTGCAAGTAACAGCAAGGAAGTTGTAAGTCTACAAAAACAAAACTGCTTTCATTTAATTACCACAGACAGCGTTTTCTGCTTGACATCATTATGGCTAATGCTAACCTTAAGATGTTAGAATTTCATGTTTTGCACATTTTTTTTTTTTTTTTTTTTAACACGGCCTCTCATATTAATGTTTAACTGCTGCAAGGAACAGCAAGGAAGTTGTAAGTCTTCCAAAACAAAACTGCTTTCATTTAATTACCACAGACAACGTTTTCTGCTTGACATCATTATGGCTAATGCTAACCTTCAGATGTTAGAATTTCATGTTTTGCACCTTTTTTTTTTTTTTTTTTAACACGGCCTCTCATATTAGTGTTTAACTGCTGCAAGGAACAGCAAGGAAGTTGTAAGTCTTCCAAAACAAAACTGCTTTCATTTAATTACCACAGACAACGTTTTCTGCTTGACATCATCATGGCTAATGCTAACCTTCAGATGTTAGAATTTCATGTTTTGCACCTTTTTTTTTTTTTTTTTTAACACGGTCTCTCATATTAGTGTTTAACTGCTGAAAGGAACAGCAAGGAAGTTGTAAGTCTTCCAAAACAAAACTGATTTCATTTAATTACCACAGACAACGTTTTCTGCTTGACATCTTTATGGCTAATGCTAACATTCAGATGTTAGAATTTCATGTTTTGCACCTTTTTTTTTTTTTTTTTTTAACACGGCCTCTCATATTATTGTTTAACTGCTGCAAGGAACAGCAAGGATGTTGTAAGTCTTCCAAAACAAAACTGCTTTCATTTAATTACCAGAGACAACGTTTTCTGCTTGACATCATTATGGCTAATGCTAACCTTCAGATGTTAGAATTTCATGCTTTGCACCTTTTTTTTTTTTTTTTTTTAACACGGCCTCTCATATTAGTGTTTAACTGCTGCAAGGAACAGCAAGGAAGTTAAAGTCTACAAAAACAAAACTGCTTTCATTTAATTACCACAGACAATGTTTTCTGCTTGACATCATTATGGCTAATGCTAACCTTCAGATGTTAGAATTTCATGTTTTGCACCTTTTTTTTTTTTTTTTTTTTTAACACGGCCTCTCATATTAGTGTTTAATTGCTGCAAGGAACAGCAAGGGAGTTGTAAGTCTTCCAAAACAAAAACTGATTTCATTTAATTACCACAGACAATTGCTTTCTGCTTGACATCATTATGGCTAATGCTAACCTTCAGATGTTAGAATTTCATGTTTTGCACCTTTTTTTTTTTTTTTAACAATGGCCTCTCATATTAGTGTGTTTTTAACAAGGTAAGCATGTAGGAAGTTGTAAGTCTTCCAAAACAAAACTGTTTTCATTTAATTACCACAGACAACGTTTTCTGCTTGACATCATTATGGCTAATGCTAACCTTCAGATGTTAGAATTTCATGTTTTGTACCTTTTTTTTTTTTTTTTTTTTTAACACGGTCTCTCATATTAGTGTTTAACTGCTGAAAGGAACAGCAAGGAAGTTGTAAGTCCACAAAAACAAAACTGCTTTCATTTAATTACCACTGACAACCTTTTCTTGCTTGACATCATTATGGCTAATGCTAACCTTCAGATGTTAGAATTTCATGTTTTCACCTTTTTTTTTTTTTTTTAACCGGCCTCTCATATTAGTGTTGAACTGCTGCAAGGAACAGCAAGGAAGTTGTCAGTCTACAAAAACAAAACTGCTTTCATTTAATTACCACAGACAACGTTTTCTGCTTGACATCATTATGGCTAATGCTAACCTTCAGATGTTAGAATTTCATGTTTTGCACCTTTTTTTTTTTTTTTTTTTTTTAACACGGCCTCTCATATTAGTGTTTAACTGCTGCAAGGAACATCAAGGAAGTTGTAAGTCTACAAAAACAAAACTGCTTTCATTTAATTACTACAGACAACGTTTTCTGCTTGACATCATTATGGCTAATGCTAACCTTCAGATGTTAGAATTTCATGTTTTGCACCTTTTTTTTTTTTTTTTTTTTTTAACACGGCCTCTCATATTAGTGTTTAACTGCTGCAAGGAACAAAGCAAGGAAGTTGTAAGTCTACAAAAACAAAACTGCTTTCATTTAATTACCACAGACAACGTTTTCTGCTTGACATCATTATGGCTAATGCTAACCTTAAGATGTTAGAATTTCATGTTTTGCAAATCTTTTTTTTTTTTTTTAAAACGGAATTTCATATTAGTGTTTAACTGCCAAAGGGAACAGCAAGGAAGTTGTAAGTCTTCCAAAACAAAACTCCTTTCATTTAATTACCACAGACAACGTTTTCTGCTTCTTTGACATCATTATGGCTAATGCTAACCTTCAGATGTTAGAATTTCATGTTTTGCACCTTTTTTTTTTTTTTTTTTTTTAACACGGCCTCTCATATTAGTGTTTAACTGCTGCAAGGAACAGCAAGGAAGTTGTAAGTCTACAAAAAAACAAAATGCTTTCATTTAATTACCACAGACAACGTTTTCTGCTTGACATCATTATGGCTAATGCTAAAACTTCAGATGTTAGAATTTCATGTTGCACCTTTTTTTTTTTTTTTTAACACGGCCTCTCATATTAGTGTTTAACTGCTGCAAGTAACAGCAAGGAATGTAAGTCTACAAAAACAAAACTGCTTTCATTTAATTGCTCATTGACAGCGTTTTTCTGCTTGACATCATTATGGCTAATGCTAAACTGAAGATGTTAGAATTTCATGTTTTGCACCTTTTTTTTTTTTTTTTTTTTTTTTAACACGGCCTCTCATATTAATGTTTAATTGCTGCAAAGAACAGCAAGGAAGTTGTAAGTCTTCCAAAACAAAACTGCTTTCATTTAATTACCACAGACAACGTTTTCTGCTTGACATCATTATGGCTAATGCTAACCTTCAGATGTTAGAATTTCATATGTTTTGCACCTTTTTTTTTTTTTTTTTTAACACGGCCTCTCATATTAGTGTTTAACTGCTGCAAGAAACAGCAAGGAAGTTGTAAGTCTTCCAAAACAAAACTGCTTTCATTTAATTACCACAGACAACGTTTTCTGCTTGACATCATTATGGCTAATGCTAACCTTCAGATGTTAGAATTTCATGTTTTGCACCTTTTTTTTTTTTTTTTTTTTTAACACGGCCTCTATATTAGTGTTTAACTGCTGCAAGGAACAGCAAAGAAGTTGTAAGTCTTCCAAAACAAAACTGCTTTCATTTAATTACCACAGACAACGTTTTCTGCTTGACATCATTATGGCTAATGCTAACCTTCAGATGTTAGAATTTCATGTTTTGCACCTTTTTTTTTTTTTTTTTTTTAACACGGCCTCTCATATTAGTGTTTAACTGCTGCAAGGAACAGCAAGGAAGTTGTAAGTCTACAAAAACAAAACTGCTTTCATTCAATTACCACAGACAACGTTTTCTCCTTGACATCATTATGGCTAATGCTAACCTTCAGATGTTAGAATTTCATGTTTTGCACCTTTTTTTAATTTTTTTTAACACGGCCTCTCATATTAGTGTTTAACTGCTGCAAGGAACAGCAAGGAAGTTGTAAGTCTTCCAAAACAAAACTGATTTCATTTAATTACCACAGACAACGTTTTCTGCTTGACATCATTATGGCTAATGCTAACCTTCAGATGTTAGAATTTCATGTTTTGCACCTTTTTTTTTTTTTTTTTTAACACGGCCTCTCATATTAGTGTTTAACTGCTGCAAGGAACAGGAAGGAAATTGTAAGTCTTCCAAAGCAAAACTGCTTTCATTTAATTACCACAGACAAAGTTTTTCTGCTTGACATCGCTGTGTTAATGCTAACCTTCAGATGTTAGAATTTCATGTTTTGCACCTTTTTTTTTTTTTTTTTTAACACGGCCTCTCATATTAGTGTTTAACTGCTGCAAGGAACAACAAGGAAGTTGTAAGTCTTCCAAAACAAAACTGCTTTCATTTAATTACCACAGACAACGTTTTCTGCTTGACATCATTATGGCTAATGCTAACCTTCAGATGTTAGAATTTCATGTTTTGCACCTTTTTTTTTTTTTTTTTAACACAGCCTCTATTGTGTTTAACTGCTGCAAGGAACAGCAAGGAAGTTGTAAGTCTGCAAAAACAAACTGCTTTTCATTTAATTACCACAGACAACGTTTTCTGCTTGACATCATTATGGCTAATGCTAACCTTCAGATGTTAGAATTTCATGTTTTGCACCTTTTTTTTTTTTTTTTTTTAACACGGCCTCTCATATTAGTGTTTAACTGCTGCAAGGAACAGCAAGGAAGTTGTAAGTCTTACAAACAAAACTGCTTTCATTTAATTACCACAGACAACATTTTCTGCTTGACATGTTATATTTAATGTAAACTTCAGATGTTAGAATTTTATGTTTTGCGCCTTTTTTTTTTTTTTTTAACACGGCCTCTCATATTAGTGTTTACCTGCTGCAAGGAACAGCAAGGAAGTTGTAAATCTTCAAAACAAAACTGCTTTCATTTAATTACCACAGACAACGTTTTCTGCTTGACATCATTATGGCTAATGCTAACCTTCCGATGTTAGAATTTCATGTTTTGCACCTTTTTTTTTTTTTTTTTTTAACACGGCCTCTCATATTAGTGTTTAACTGCTGCAAGGAACAGCAAGGAAGTTGTAAGTCTTCCAAAACAAAACTGCTTTCATTTAATTACCACAGACAACGTTTTTTCTGCTTGACATCATTATGGCTAATGCTAACCTTCAGATGTTAGAATTTCATGTTTTGCACCTTTTTTTTTTTTTTTTTTTAACACGGCCTCTCATATTAGTGTTTAACTGCTGCAAGGAACAGCAAGGAAGTTGTAAGTCTTCCAAAACAAAACTGCTTTCATTTAATTACCACAGACAACGTTTTCTGCTTGACATCATTATGGCTAATGCTAACCTTCAGATGTTAGAATTTCATGTTTTGCACCTTTTTTTTTTTTTTTTTTAACACGGCCTCTCATATTAGTGTTTAACTGCTGCAAAGAACAGCATGGAAGTTATGATCTTCCAAAACAAACCTTTCATTTAATTACCACAGACAACGTTTTCTGCTTGACACCATTATGGCTAATGCTAACCTTCAGATGTTAGAATTTCATGTTTTGCACCTTTTTTTTTTTTTTTTTTTTTAACACGGCCTCTCTTCAGTAGTGTTTAACTGCTGCAAGGAACAGCAAGGAAGTTGTAAGTCTTCCAAAACAAAACTGCTTTCATTTAATTACCACAGACAACGTTTTTCTGTAGGCATCATTATGGCTAATGCTAACCTTCAGATGTTAGAATTTCATGTTTTGCACCTTTTTTTTTTTTTTTTTTTTAACACGGCCTCTCATATTAGTGTTTAACTGCTGCAAGGAACAGCAAGGAAGTTGTAAGTCTTCCAAAACAAAACTGCTTTTCATTTAATTACCACAGACAACGTTTTCTTGACATCATTATGGCTAATGCTAACCTTCAGATGTTAGAATTTCATGTTTTGCACCTTTTTTTTTTTTTTTTTTTAACACGGCCTCTCATATTAGTGTTTAACTGCTGCAAGGAACTGCAAAGGGAAGTTGTAAGTCTTCCAAAACAAAACTGCTTTCATTTAATTACCACAGACAACGTTTTCTGCTTGACATCATTATGGCTAATGCTAACCTTCAGATGTTAGAATTTCATGTTTTGCACCTTTTTTTTTTTTTTTTTTAACACGGCCTCTCATATTAGTGTTTAACTGCTGCAAGGAACAGCAAAGAAGTTGTAAGTCTTCCAAAACAAAACTGCTTACATTTAATTACCACAGACAACGTTTTCTGCTTGACATCATTATGGCTAATGCTAACCTTCAGATGTTAGAATTTCATGTTTTGCACCTTTTTTTTTTTTTTTTTTAACACGGCCTCATATTTGTGTTTAACTGCTGCAAGGAACGGCAAGGAAGTTGTAAGTCTTCCAAAACAAAACTGCTTTCATTTAATTACCACAGACAACGTTTTCTGCTTGACATCATTATGGCTAATGCTAACCTTCAGATGTTAGAATTTCATGTTTTGCACCTTTTTTTTTTTTTTTTTTTTTAACACGGCCTCTCTCATATTAGTGTTTAACTGCTGCAAGAACAGCAAGGAAGTTGTAAGTCTTCCAAAACAAAACTGCTTTCATTTAATTACCACAGACAACGTTTTCTGCTTGACATCATTATGGCTAATGCTAACCTTCAGATGTTAGAATTTCATGTTCTGCACTTTTTTTTTTTTTTTTAACACGGCCTCTCATATTAGTGTTTAACTGCTGCAAGGAACAGCAAGGAAGTTGTAAGTCTTCCAAAACAAAACTGCTTTCATTTAATTACCACAGACAACGTTTTCTGCTTGACATCATTATGGCTAATGCTAACCTTCAGATGTTAGAATTTCATGTTTTGCACCTTTTTTTTTTTTTTTAACACGGCCTCTCATATTAGTGTTTAACTGCTGCAAGGAACAGCAAGGAAGTTGTAAGTCTTCAAAAACAAAACTGCTTTCATTTAATTACCACAGACAACGTTTTCTGCTTGACATCATTATGGCTAATGCTAACCTTCAGATGTTAGAATTTCATGTTTTGAACCTTTTTTTTTTTTTTTAACACGGCCTCTCATATTAGTGTTTAACTGCTGCAAGGAACAGCAAGGAAGTTGTAAGTCTTCCAAAACAAAACTGCTTTCATTTAATTACCACAGACAACGTTTTCTGCTTGACATCATTATGGCTAATGCTAACCTTCAGATGTTAGAATTTCATGTTTTGCACCTTTTTTTTTTTTTACAAAATAAAACTGGCAGCTTGCTCTCGAAAAGGACTTTAAATCAGTTACGTCGTTAAATATTAAACACATCGTTATTTACAGAAGTGGGAGTGAAACCATGAAAAGATTTAAAAGTCACAAGTTTTTTTAATATCACTGAAGCAGACGTCAAACACACGAGAACGGTATCGTTTCTTCTTTCTTTCTTTCTTTCTTTCTTTCTTTCTTTTTTAATTTCTCTTTTTCACTGTAATATTAGCTTATCACAAAAAGAATGGCCACACGAAGCGTTCTATTTTGAAAAGACATTTTAACATCGTATTCACGGCATATATTAGGTGAATTATGGTATACATAATAATTAATGTGTGCTCTTTAATAATTTTTAACTTATTTTCCGACAGAAATATTCTTGAAACATCAGTCAGTCAGTTAATGTCATACGTGATACACGCTTGGACTGACTGGGCAGAAGATTATCCCGCAGTAGGTTGCCATTGCTTTCTACGGTAGACTGGTTGCCGACCAAGGCTACAGAACCCAATCTGTCTTATTATTTAACCCGTAACTGGAGGGAAGAGACGGATTCATACCTTTCCCAAGGGTATTTGCGTGTAAGTGAATGCATGGAATCCGACTGGAATTCGAACTCGGGTTCCCGATTTCTCGTTCCAAGCCGATATCCACTGCACCACGACGCGCATCTTGAAACATCTTCTTCTTCTTCTATGTGCCCTGCCCCTTCAGGACGTAGGCGATCATGGTTCTCCACGTCTCCCTATCCCTTGTGGCTCTTAGTATGTTTGGTCCTATTACTCCTGGCAACCCCCGTTCCGTCATCCACCTGATCAGGCCCTGCAAATATGTTATCCGCTGCCTTCCTCTATCTCTTTTTCTTTCTATCTGGCCAGTCAGTATCAGGTTCTCCCAGCTCTACTTCCTCATTGCGTGTCCCATGAACTTCAGTTGTATCTTCCCGATGCTCAGTATTAATTTCCTTTTTGTTGCCATTCTTTCCAACACCTCATCGTTGCTTGCATGCTCAGTCCACGATATCCGCAGCATCCATCTGTAGAACCACATTTCCGCTGCTTCCAGTTTTGTCCTCATTTTCGATGATATTGTCCAGCATTCACTGCCGTATTGAAGAACTGACATCACATAGCAATCCAGTACTCTTTTCTTTGTTTCTAGTGAAATTTTACTGTGTTAGTACTTTACTCAGCTTCTGGAACGCGTCCTTTGCCATGCCAATTCGCCTTCGGATATCTGTGTCGTACTTTCTATCTCCTGTTAGAACACTTCCTAGGTATTTAAATTTTTGTACTTGCTTGATTCTGGTGTCCCCCACCTGTATTTGGTATTTTAGCTGATGATTATGCATTCAGTTTTCTTGAAGTTTATTTGTAGTCCTTTTTTGTCACTCTCCACCGCTACCTTCTGTAGGAGGTCTTGCAGTTTCCTTTCCGTGTCTGCAATCAGCACTGTATCATCTGTATACCTTATGTTGTTCAAGTTGTGCACTCCAATAGCAAATCCTGGCGTGTCGTCTAGGGTCCTCAAAATATTCTCGCTGTACAGGTTGGACAAATCCGGTGAAAAGACACATCCTTGTCTTACGCCTCTTTCTATCTTTGTAAATCTACTGAGATCGTTACCTGTCCGTATGCAGGCTGTTTTCTGTTAGTAGAGATTCTTAATTACTCTGATGTCTTTCCCGAAAATGTATAGGCTGCCGAGCATCTCCATCAATTCTTTGTGTCGTATCTTGTCGAATGGCTTCGCATAGTCAATGAAACATATGTATAAGTCTTTCTTCATTTGTATTGCCCTTTCGGAGAGCATCCTAATCATGAATATGGCGTTCCTTGTTCCTTGTTCCTTGTTCCAGTGTCTTTAACGAACCCGCACTGTTCGTGCCCTATCTCTGGCCTGATTCTGCTTCTCGCTCTATTCATCAGGACTCTGACAATCAGTTTTATAATGTGACTCATTAAGCTGATAATTCTGTGTGGTTCACACTCGTTTGCACCTGGTTTCTTCGGTAGTGCTATAATTACCTGGTATTATTCCACTGCTATAAATTTCGTTAATTATGTCGATATTCTTGAAACATAGAAACCCTGATTTAAGAACATGGCAAAACATGCTCTTTGTTTACTTTTCTTGCCTGAATTCAAGCTTGAATAGAATGCCTCCCAAACTTCTAACAATATCAACAGAGCATGGGGATTGGACAGTGCTAAGGTGGTTCCAGAAATTCAGTACTGGTGATGAGAACTTTGAAGTTGAGGACGGTAGAGAGACGGTCATGCAGTCTTGACAACGAGCAAGTGCAAGCAGTTGTTGAGCAAAACTCACGTCAAAGTGACAATCGCTTGGTGTCAACACTACAACCGTCTCAGGCCATTTGCAAGAGTATTCGCAAGGCGAAAAATCTCGATAAATGGGTTCCTCATGATCTCAATGAAAATCAAAATTTAGGCGTTTTGAAGTGTGCTTGATACTCTTTCTGCGTAACACCAATGATCCCTTTCGTGACCGAATAGTCACTTGTGATGAAAAGTGGATCCTTTATGATAACTGTAAACAATCATGTCTCAAAGTCAAAGTTGTGTTAATAAAAGATTATGGTGAATGTCTGGTGGACTGCAATTGGTGTTATCCACTACAGATTGCTGGAAAACAAATCAGACTTGCTGAAATGCATGCACGCCTAAAAAACTATGAGACCTGCACTGGTGAGTCGACATTGTCCAATTCTGATCCACCATAACGCGCGGCCACATCTTGCAAAAATGACGTTGCAAAAACTCACAGACTTGGGATACGAGAGTCCTTCACCCACTGATTATAATTATTTTAAGCACTTAAGCACATCTTAAATGGTAAAACTTTTAAGCTTTCAAATATTTCGTTGCATCACGACCAATGACTTTTAATTAACGAGGAAAAAATAATAATCTCGTCGATCGATGACAGAGGTGCATAAATGCACAGGGCTCGTGTTGTGACTAATTTCAACATTTCTACAGTTAATTTTTCATGAATAAAATTACGTTTCTGAAACCGGCCATTGTTTTTGTAACAGCCTAATAAAAACATCGATTCCGGTATCTCGTTTCGTTATTTCTTCAAAATGGAATAGAGAACCTGGAAGAGTTCTGCACGCCATCTTGCAGGCTTCTACCGAAAGTCTCTTCTTATCTCCCAGCATGCACCTTTTAGCTGGGGAACGGACTCCCTTGAATGGTCCAGGGGAGATAACTTTTGAACCCTTTTTTATGGTGGTCCTAATAGAATTTTGTGCAGAAAAAAATGTTATGTAAGTAATGTGTACTTTATATTTCATTGGGCACAGATATTAGGTTGGTCATTTTAATATAGTATCAATGATATATATTAGTTGAAAGTTGGTATGCATAATATTTAATGTGCGCTTTTTAATAATTTTTAACTTTCAGACAAATATTCTTGAAGCATAGAAGCTCTTAATTATGTACATGGCAAAACATGATTTTCATTTACTTTTCTTGCATGTGTTCAAACTTGGGCACAGTGCCTCCTAAACTTCTGCCAATATCAACAGGGCGTGAAGAGATGAATTCACAAGTGATCAGATAATACAAAGGTGGTTCCAGAAATTTTGTAACATAACATCTGTGTGACAATGTGCTTAATTTATTGTCCTAATACTTGGAGTAGATAGACTAAACTATCGCCCGGTTCACACTCCACCCACATCTATTGAACAGGTGAAGAGGCTCATCCCTTGTTTCCTATTTAGGATGCGGTTTCAGGTTTTCTCTTTTCTAATTTTATCACTCTTATGTAGCCCCCTGCACATCAGTGGCATTACCGCCTTGTTTGGGGTGATATGATTTTTTAAAAAAAAGTTAATTAATTATGAGGTATTAACATAAAGTTTCTTTCTTTCTTTCTTTCTTTTTCTTTCCCTAAAACCAAACAACGTTTTAGACATTTCTTTACCATCTTTTCTCATGATCAAACCAGAAAAGTCTGTTATTTTCTAGATAATGGAAAGTTGCGTTGTGGTGTCATGGATCTCGGCTCGGAATGAGAAATCGGAGAACCGAGTTCGAATTCTAGTCGAATTCGTTTCATTCACTTACACACTAATACTTTTGGGTAAGGTATGAATACATGTATTCTTCCTCCAGGTATGGGTTAAATAGCAGGACAACTTGGGTTCTATAGCCTTGGTCGGCAACTAGTCTCCCACAGAAAGTAATGGCAATCTACTGTGTGAAAATACTCTTCTCAGTCAGTCAAGTCTCTTTCAAGACATTATCGCCCCTAACTGACTGATCATGAAAATGATTTCAAAAGGCTCTAGATTTGAATTTATCTCCATAATGCTCTAACATAAAATATCACTGGTCTGATACCTATCCCTTCGCTGAGGGCAAGATGATGAAATTTTAAAAAAGCCAAGTCAAGACCAATAATATTGCTGATTCTTGTTTGGATTTAACAAGAATCTTTAAATAGACCAGGAGTACCGGATCATATGTGGCAGCAATATTCAAGGCATCGACTTACTGATATGCAAGTTAATTTCGTGAGAGAATAACAGTCGAGCACAATACATGAAGTAGACCTTGTAATGGATTCAATATATAATTTTTCCAAGATTAATCAGTAGAATATATCTTTTAAATTCACCGATGGAGTTAAACAAATAAGATGTAACCGTAAATTCTACTCCAACAGCTTCTTTTCTCGCGCTTCCCGCCTGTGGAACTCCCTTCCACAAGTCTGCTTTCCCGACAGTTACAATCTCCAGGTGTTTAAATGTAGGGTCAATAGACACCTCCTATCACACTAACTCCCAACTATTCTCACAACACTCTCATCTACCCAACCCTCATTCTCGGTATCCTCACCCGCCTATCACCCACCCTCTGTTATTTCCTATATTTAACCAGCCTTTCTCCACTCTACGTAGCCCCCTGCACAGTAGTGGCAGTGACATGCCTTGCTCGGGGTGAAACGCTTATAAAAAAAAAAAAATACACTCAGTATTCGACAAACTTTGTAGTGCAATTAGTCATGGGTAAATGGAATTCGCAAAAATAACCAACCGACAAAATTTCTAATAAACAATAACCCAAAAAAGTAAACAGGTCAGAAAACATACTGAGCAAACAATATATACAAGACAAAGGTAAGCGAAGAAACAGTAATAAGGTAAAAGGTTCAGAAAGAAAGATGTTAACACGTCAAAGGGGTACAGCCAAATGATTATTGCGTTCTAACTTCAAGACAAGAAGGAACAAAAATATTACGGATGAAGTAGTCCACTGAATCGGTTAAGACGCAATCCCAGCATGCATTTGCACGATTTGTTTATAAATTTAGGGAAGTTTTTTTTAATCATTTCTACAACGACTAGAATCAACATACTTAAACGATCATAATATTCATAATACAAATTATGATATTATATATATATATATATATTTGTTTGTTTGTGCGCGCCTGTGTTATGTTAAAAAGCCTTATATATATATATATATATATATATATATATATATATATATATGAGTATGTGTGAAAGCGTTGTTTGAATCAGTTCGAGTGAATGCTCTTAGGTCGTGTGCATGTGCTTTCTATAGGTACAAACTTTGCCTTGTGTCGACTGACGTTCTCCTACAGTGTGTGCATGCGCGTCTGTATTTGTGTATTTGGTAACGCTTGCGCATGCTCGCCTTTACACATGCATGCTCGAATGAAAGAAATTCTGGTCGAGGCAGTCTCCATATTGGACACAATAAAGGCCACCTTTGTGTGAAGCCGAGTTTTGATAACATCGGTCGTTATGACAGCCGAGTAGCGTTCTTATCCGTTGAGTTATCGAAGTCATGTGAAACGATAGATTAGACTGACGCCTTTGCTATGTTACAAGCGCCATGTTTTTTTGTTTTGTTTTGTTTTGTTTTTTTTGCGAATACGAGTGTGTGGTTATCGGCTTTGTCGTAGTGGGAGATGGCGGGCAGTGGAACTTGCGGAAAATAGAAGGGAGACCAAGAGGCGCGTTGTACAGTTTTGAAGGATGAATTTTGGAAACGAATTACCAAAGAAAGGTTTGCGAAGGAAGAATTAATAAATTGGAACATCGATAGTCAGGGAATGGAGACTGGGTGGACGGGACGTAGAAAAGAAAGAAAGAAAGAAATAGAAAAAGTAAGTATTAAAGAAAGAAAGAAACAAACAAACAAACAACGTATTAAGGAACAAAAGAAATAAAAGAAACAAACAAACAAACAAACAAACAAACAAAGTATTAAGGAACAAAACAAATAAAAGAAAGAAAGAAAGAAGTGTAAGTGAAGAAAGAAAGACAGAACGAAAAAAATGTAGGATTATACAGAAATAAACAAAAAATGAATGAATAAAAACTTATTTAAACTTGCAAAGGAAAATGAAAGAAAAAGAATGATAAATAAAGAATGAATGAAAGAAAAAAATGCAAAAAAAAAAAAAAGAAAATTTTCAAGAAAGAAAAAAGAGCTGAATAAAGAACAAGAGAGGAAAAAAAAAGAAATTATTAAAGAAAGAAAAGAAGAAGTGTAAGAAGTAAAACCAAAATATAAAAAAGAAAGAGATAATGGAAGAACTGTAAATAAGATAGAAATAAGAAAAGGAAGGAAGGAATGGAGGAAGAAGTGTAAGTGAAGAAAGAAACAAAAAACATAAAGAAAGAATGAAAGAAAAAAAGAGAAGAAGTGTAAGTAAAGAAAGAAAAGAATTGTAAGTGAAGAAAGAAAGAAAGAAAGAAAGAATGAAATAAAAAAGAGAGAAGGAAGTGTAAGTGCAGAAAGAAAAGAAAAAGAGGTGTAAGACAGAAATAAAAAAGCCATAAGAAAGAAAAAAAGAAAGAATAAAACAAAAGAAAGAAAGGAAAAAGAAAGAATAAAACAAAAGAAAGAAAGGAAAAAGAAGTGAAAGTGAAAAAAGAAAAGAAGTGTAAAGAAAGAAAAAAGAAAGAAAGGAAGTGTAAGTGAAAAAAGAAACAATCAATGAAAGAAAATGTGTAAGACAGAAATAAAAAGCCATAAGAAAGAAAGAAAGAAAGAAAGAAAGAAAGAAAGAAAGAAAGAAAGAAAAAGAAAAAGGAGGTGTAAGACAGAAATAAAATCCATAAGGAAGGAAGGAAGGAAGGAAGGAAGGAAGGAAGGAAGGAAGGAAGGAAGGAAGAAGTGTAATTGAATAAAGAAAGAAAAAAGATGTGTAAGACAGAAAAAAAGAAAATACTAAAAAAAGAAAAAAGAGTGCAAGGAAGAAAAGAATAAATGGCTAGAATGAAATAAAATACAGGATTATATGTGAATAGATAAAGAATGAATGAATAAGCAAGAATGGAAGACGAACTACGTGGGAAAGAAAGAGAAAAAGAACGAAGAAACATTAAACGAAATCCGAAAAGAAAGAAATAAGTTACAAATGAAAAAAAAATAACAAAACAGATACAATAAATGAACGAGTGAACTTTTTACTGAAAAAGAATGAAAAGTACTTGAATACTAATAAATGAAAGAAATAATTTATTCACTTCTTTAGACCATTCATGTTACCAAAACGTTTCAGCCGTTGCGTTCTACAGCCTCCATCCTGTTTACAATTTTTAACAAACAATAAAGGAACCCTTTTTAACGATATTTATTGACTAAGATTTTTTTCATTCTTTTCCTTCTATTTTATGGATATAGTGTAATATTTTAAACATATTTTTACATATTCATTCGCCTATTTTTTCTTTCTTTTATCTTTGTTTTTATCCGCACAAATTTTATTTATTACAATTTATTTATTATTTCTTGACGTCGTTTTATTCCTGTTGGTGGGTAATCGTTCAAAGTCTCTCTGGGTGTCAGCCATGTCCTCCCAGACACGCAGCAAAGAAAAGAAATAGTAAAATTGTTTGTGAGTGTGATCGTTTTTCCTTCATTTTTTTTTTTTTCTCTCTACTCTTTATTCCGAAGGGTCTCGATTCGTCGTCGTCCCTTTCCCCATTGGGATCGTGAGGACTAAAATGGGGGCCTCAAAATGAAAGGCATATAAAAGCAGGCATGTTAGAATGGAAAAGGGGAAAGTCAGATTATATTAACAAGCACGGTGTTGTAATCAGATGGAAGATATTAAAGTGGTCGCCAGCCGTCTGGAACGAAACTGGACAAAAAGAAGCCCGTTCCTTATTTTATACACACCAGTATTTTTTTTTTTAAGTTTTTATTTTATTTTATTATTTATTTTTTACCATCTCAAAATCTTCCAGACTTTTTATAATTTTTATTTCAATCATTTTCTCTCACATAAACACATATACACGCTTAAATACACACATCTATACGCACACATACACATAATAGCATACACCTGCACACTCACACACAACCAGATGTAGTCACAATCTCACATATATATAAACACATATAACACACATTCGCATAATTGCACGCATGTACGTACACACAAACCCACATACGTACACACATACATATACGCATACACATATACATACACACAAACATATATAAAAACAAATATGCACGTGCACACACAAACATATGTTTTTACACATACACACATACACACATTCATACACATATACGTGTGTGCATAAATTGATGCATATGGACATGCACACATATACATGTATAAACACACTACAATACACACTTAGACATAATCACATACATGTACGCACCCACTCAGGTAGAAATATATTCAAAGAAGCACATACATACATACATATTCATATATTAGCATATAGAGATATATGCAATGCACATAATCACATACCCATTTTGAGTTATTTACATACACACTGACATACACATATGGATATACACATGTAAAAGTTCACCCATATATACACAAGAATAAACCTGCACATGTACGCATACAAACAAAAACATATATGCACATATGTACGTAAACTTTCATACAAATATACTCATATATATATATATATATATATATATATATATATATATATATATTTCTGTTTATTTATCTTTTCAACAATCACAAGTGCGTTTTGGTCACCGCTTTCTGGGAAAATTTTCATCGTCGATCCGGCACCCATCTCCTCTCTTTTTATTTTTATTTTTACAATTTGTTTGTATTTTTAGAAATTTTGGTTTTTAATGACGTTTCTATCGAATCTCACATTATTTTTCACTGCTTCTACATTCTAAATAGCGAACATCTTGCCATAGCCCTCTCTGTCTCTCTGTCTCTCTCTCGCTCTCTCTCTCTCTCTCTCTCTCTCTCTCTCACGCACACACATTTTCTACCTCACACAGATTCATACAAGCATGCACGCACGAACACGCGTTCCTACTTTCTTTAGATTTTATTTCTATCGCCCTGGCTGAAAAAATGCCTCCCTTGGTGCTCACTCTCTCGTTAATTTACTCTTACACACAGCTATTCTTTTTCTCTGTTTTACTTCTCCCCCTTTCTTTCATTCATTTATTTTTTTCTCACCCTGACATTTTTTTAATTGCCTCACACTTATTTTCTCATGATTTTACTTTCAATTTCCCACTCGTTTGTTCATTCATAGATAATTTCTTTTTCTCACAAATGCAGTCTTTAGGCTTTGCTATCTAGCAGTGTAACTCGGCGTTGCTCGGGTGTAATGAAAGCTTTAAAACTAATCCATGGTCCTGAAGCTCAGACTCTTTGGACGTTGGCACGAAAGACTAAAAACCAATAGTTGTTTCCGGTTAAAGCTAAATTGTAGACTGAAAGAAAAATGAATGGATGTAAGTCAAATTTTGATTTCCTGGTATCGATATCAAATAAGTGTTTTTCGTCGTAAACTGAATTTTGAAGGATAAATAAGTCCTCTGAGTAAATGGTATCATGGCTGAGTCTAAGAACTACAATTATACCTACTTAGAGCCAAACTCGAAGCAAAAACTAAAATAAAAGGGCTGAAAAAAATACAGACATACAGGCAGATAAACAGACACACACACAAACATCTTGCCTTTTATATATATTATCGATTTTCTGCACTCTTGTAAGAACTGCAACCTTGAAACTTCTGAATATCGTTTCTTATGTCTTTGTATATGAGTGTATCAAATTTGATTAAAATCGGACCACTCCTTCTATAACCCGATATTTTCGATTAATGATTTATCGAGGGTACCTCGACACAAAACCTAGCTAAGAACACTCGTAGACGCTTATAGTACAACTGTGTAAATTTTCAAGAAAATCGGTTCAGCTGTTTCGGAGTCTATAGGTAACTGATGCACACACACAGACACACACACACATACACACAGACAAAGTTCCATTTATAAATAAGTTAAGATAGTTTTACTTCTACTTTCACTTTCGTTCATGACTATAAAACTTCGTTTATCTCACTCTTAGTGTCTCACTTTTATTTACTTATACTTTTACTTTCACTTTCATTCTCTTTCGCTCATTTATACATAATTTATTTTACTTTCACGCTTTTTATCTGATTCACTTTCATTCTCTCATAGTGTTTACTTCGACTCACTTCCGTTTATCCATGAATAACGTGTATTTTTTCATTCTGACTTTCTGTCCATCTCTTTTATTCTCATGTTATTATAGTTTTTTACTTTCAGTTTCAGTTTCGTTTATTCTTTTACTGAAAACACTTTTTTATTTCTTTATAATTTTTCACTCTTTTCGCCTTTCCAATTTTTATTCCTTGCTTTCTCGACATTTCTTTCACTCTTTTCTCTTTCTTTCTTTTCCCCCTTTTTTAGCTCTCACACGTGATCTTTAACTTACATTTTCTTTCTTTCACCGTCATTGTCTTTCTTTTCATCTGTCCTTTGTACTGTCTCTCCTTACACGGCTCGCTTTTTTATGACTGCAGACACTTTTATCACAAACGCTATAGATGCGTGACAATAAACATGTACACAGCTGCCCGTAGACATACACATCTATATTACATCATCCCATATGCATTAGGTTAAAATATAGTTCATTAAATGATGTTTAATTAGAATTCGTTCATTAATACACGTTCCATCATGATGAAAACTTTGTTTCCAACCATAATACCATTTTTGTAAAAGTTTTCTGGTTTTGATGAGAAGAAATGCAAGTTTGAACGTGCCTTGTGGTGTAATGCATATCGGCTCTTCTTCTTCTATGTGCCCTGTCCCTTCAGGACGTAGGCGATCATGGATCTCCACGTCTCCCTATCCCTTGTGGCTCTTAGTATGTTTGCTCCTGTTGCTCCTGGCAACCCCCGTTCCGTTATCCACCTGATCAGACCCTGCAAATATGTTATCCGCTGCCTTCCTCTGTCTCTCCTTCAGATGGAGAAATTGTAGAGCTGAGATCAAATTTCAATTGCATTCACATACATCGCCTCTTTATTCTTTTTTTTTTTTTTCGCAAAAATAAAAACATCGTCTCCACTCTGTCTTTTTTGCCTTTCCTCAAAATCGAATCGTCCAGTATGTATGAGGCATTAGAAAATAGTTCCTTTTCTTTCTTTCTTTCTTTCTTTCTTTCTTTCTTTCTTTCTTTCTTTCTCTGAAACCAAACAGTGACTTGGACATTTCTTTGCCATCTTCTCTCGTAATCAAAACGAAATAGTCTATTATTTTCTCCCTCTATCTATGAGTTAAATAACAGGTCAGATTAGGTTCTATAGCTTTGGTTTGCAACATGTCTACCACAGAAAGATCTGGTAACCTACTGCGGGCCTTTATCTCTTCTCCGTCTAGCTATGGGTTGAATAGCAGGAAGGATTTGAATCAGTATCCTTAGTTGGTAACAATCCTACCTCAGAAAGAACTGGTAATCTACTGCAGGAAGATCTTCTGCCTAGTCATTCATGGATCGAAATAGACATGATCGCCTAAACGTGTATCACGTATGAGCATGAACGTCTTTATCTCTTCTCTCTCTCCAGCTATGGGTTTAATAAAAGGACAGATTGGGTTCAATAGCCTTGGTTGATAACTTGACTACCGCAGAAAGAACTGGCAACCTATTGTAGAATGATATTCTGCCTAATCAGTCATGAATCGCAAGAGACATGATCGCCTGAACGTGTATCACGTATGTCACTTAACTGTTTTTATTTATTCTCCCTCCAGCTATGGATTAAATAGCCGGACAAATTAGGTTCTATAGCCCTGATTGGCAACCTCCCTACCGCAGAAAAAACTGGCAACCAACTGCAAGATCTTCTGTTTACCCATTCATGGATCAAAAAAGATATGATCGCCTAAACGTGTATCTAGTATGGCACTTAACGTCTTTATCTATTCTCCGTGTTGCTATGGGCTGAATAGCAGGACAGATTGGGTTCTATAGCCTTGGTTAGCAACCTGTCCACCGCAGAAAGAACTGGCAATCTACTGCAGAAGGATATTCTGCCTAGTCGGTCATGGATTGAAAGAGACATGGTTGCCCAAGCGTGTATCACATATGACATTTAATTAACTCACTGAGTTTCCAAATAATGAAGAAAATACAGAACATGTAAGTTTTTAAAACTCGTAACTTCAATCTTTTAGATATGGTTGTTTCAAGGATGCGCGTTGTGGCGCAGTAGATATCGGCTCGGAACGAGAAATCGGGGAGCCGAGTTCAAATTCCAGCCGAATTCATTTCCCTTGGGAAAGGTATTAATCCGTCTCTTCCTTCCAGTTATGGGTTAAATAACAGGACAGATTAGGTTCTGTAGCCTTGGTCGGCAACCAGTCTATCGCAGAAAGCAATGGCAACTTACTGCGGGATAATCTTCTGCCCAGTCAGTCATGTCTCTTTCGAGACATGATCGCCCAAGCGTGTTTCACGTATGGCACTTAACTGACTGACCGTTTCTTTAGTTATCTGTCCGCATGATCAACCAAACAGAATGTCACGCGAGTGAGAGTCCCACGCACACGTTTGACTTGGGACAAGGACTGCTCAAACACCACTAAATATTTTCGGAACAATGGATTAATATGAATCTTCTTCTGAATGAGTGGTATTGCTTCGGTGGTGTGGTGGCAGCCCCGCCCCCGAAGCTGAAGCACGCTTGAAACTAAAGTTAGAAATGACTAAAGCAAAATGGCAAAAATATTGATCTATAGTTCTGAAATGAGGCAGTCCTTACATTATTTACATTGCTCGGACTGTTCCCCTCATCTTTATTGCCATGTTTACGACGTTTCGGCCGTTTTACACTCCGGTCTTTTTTAGGAACAAGGAATTTCAAACCGAACCATTTATTTTGATCACTGACGTATATCATATTAATTCCATGTGCGATGCCACTTCCGGATGCCATGTAGTTATCTCCCTTTAACTCAACTCTCTAAGTTATTTTTTCACCACTACTGTAGCCAGGTATTGAATTCGCAACTCTTTGGGTCAAGTTACTAGAACTGACCAACGTTTATATCTACTGAGGCAGTTGAGGACAATGGTGGACAAATAACTTAGAGAGTGGAGTTAAATGAAGATAACTAAATGGCATCCAGAAGTGGCATCGCATGTGGAATGAGAATGATATACCGCAATGGTCGAAATAAAGGGTTTGGTTCGAAATTCATAGCATCTGAAGAAAGCTTAAACGTACAATCGTTGAAACGTCCTAAACATGGCAATAAAAATGAGGACAACAGTCCGAACTGTAATTAATAGTTTAATATTCATCTTCGTCTGAATGAGTGGTATTGCTTCAGGGAACGGACAGCTTCGCCCCAGAGGGTAAAGTACGTTCTACGACATTTTGAATGCCTCTCGTGAGTACACCGGGTAAGTGATCTTTGCTTTATACCGATCTGATTTACATCATACTTTCGATCGAACGGAACTGGTTTTATTTCAAAGCAGACTTCAGATTTTTCAACTTGCTGACAGATGCCTGCTGAAATTTTAATATTGGCAGGTAGCAACTCAAAGGGAAATATACAAAGGCAATCCTGCTAAACATATATGACACATGGATAGATGTCCAGTCTATCTATCTATCTATCTATCTATCTATCTATCTATCTATCTATCTATCCCATTCTTCTTCATTATCTATCTATCTATCTATCTATCTATCTATCTATCTATCTCAGGCTCCATATCTATCTATCTATCTATCTATCTATCTATCTATCTATCTATCTATCTATCTCAGGCTCCATATCTATCTATCTATCTATCTATCTATCTATCTATCTATCTATCTATCTATCTATCTATTCATTCTTCTATTATCTATCTATCTATCTATCTATCTATCTATCTATCTATCTATCTATCTATCTATCTATCTATCTATCTATCTATCTATCTATCTATCTATCTATCTCATTCTTTTCACATCTATGTATCTCTTTATATATGTACGTGTGTGTGTCTGTGTATATGTGTGCGTGTGCATGTGTGTGTGTGCGTGCGAGCGAGCGTGCATGTGTCATTCTCTTCATATCTATATTTCTTTTCATTTCTGGCCTTCAACCAAATCACTGAGGAAACTTTCATAAAAGTAAAACATGTTAGATTAAAATACATTTCCTACTTTATTCTTCATTTATTCTATCATCTTGTCAGATTGATATCAATCCATATATTCTACTCACTATCTATATGTCTATCTAACAAACCCTTTATTTCGGCTATTGCGGTATATCATTCTCATTCCATATAATATGCCACTTCTGGATGCCATTTAGTTATCTCCCTTTAACTCAGCTCTCTAAATTATTTGTTCACCACTGTCTTCAACACACCTTTTCGTAGTATCTCCGAAGTTAAGCAACCGCGAACCTGGTCTAGATAGGTGAGATCTTGGGAATTCAAGATGCTGTAAGATCAGATGTGTGGTGGTGTAATGTATAAGGGCTCGGAATTGATAATCATTGAGTCAAGTTCAAATTCCAGTCGGATTTGTTAGAGCGGGAAGCCACATCTCGTCGGTGAGTAAGTCGAGCTACCAGGTCTGGATCGATTCCGCGCAAATACGTATATGCACAAAAGCTAAGTATTAATTACCATGTATTCAATTGTGAAAGCAGAATAACATATATATCCAATCCCATCCTCTGATTTCTTGATTCCTGGCTACTTTCCTTTCTTTATGAAGATGCTCTTACGATTCATCTCGCGGTTATTGACACAATCCAGAGAAGGATATGCAATGCAATCAATTCTGACTTGACATTCCGACTTCAGTCACTTTTTCGCCGACGTCACACGGCTTCCCTCTGTCTTTTCTAAAAAAATATTTTCATGGCAACTGACAATTTTTCTTCACTGGTATCCTGGCTACATGAATTTAAGCTACTAGATTGGCATCAAGGTCCCGCTCTTTTAGCGTTGAAATAGTTAAATATAATCGCCACTTCTACTGTAAAAGTTTCTTTTCTCTCACTTCCCGCCTGTAAAACTCCGTACCGTTTAATTGCTTCCCTGATAGCTAAAATTTCAAAAAATTTACATCCAACGTCAATCGCCATCTTCTGTCTTCTTGAATCGCATTCATCTTTTTTCCTTTCCTCATCACTCTCTATAGCCAGTATTTTCTCTCGTGTTCACTCCCTGCAACTCCCTGCGTACTAGTAGCAGTTTCGACTTTCTAGAGATGAAATGATTAATTAAAAGAAAACTAAATTTCAGCATTAAATAATCTGTAAAGAGTTGATAGCAGTTAAACAATCAAACCATTCAATCATGTTTCATGGTCAATAAATAAGTTTTAGTTGATTCGTACTTTCAGGATATAACTAAATTTCTTAAAAACGGTACAAGTACGTAACAGAATCTCTATAGAACACATTTTAGAACAGCGAATATATCATTGATTCTATAGCTTTTTTTTTTAATCATATCACCCCGAGCAAGGTGGTAACGCCACTGATGTGCAGGGGGCTACGCAAGAGTGAAAAGATTTGGAAAAGAGAAAGCCGGAAACCACATCCTAAACAGGGAACAAGGGATGAGCCTCTACACCTGTACAATAGACGTGGGTGGAGTGTGAACCGGGCGATAGTTTAGTCTATCTACTCCAATTGAAAAAAAAATAAAAAGAAAAAAATAAGAAAAAGAAAAGTGAAAAGATTGGAAAAGAGAAAGCCGGAAACCACATCCTAAACAGGGAACAAGGGATGAGCCTCTACACCTGTACAATAGACGTGGGTGGGGTGTGAACCGGGCGATAGTTTAGTCTATCTACTCCAATTGAAAAAAAATAAAAAATAAGAAAAAGAAAAGTGAAAAGATTGGAAAAGAGAAAGCCGGAAACCATATCCTAAACAGGGAACAAGGGATGAGCCTCTACACCTGTACAATAGACGTGGGTGGAGTGTGAACCGGGCGATAGTTTAGTCTATCTACTCCAATTGAAAAAAAATAAAAATAAAAAATAAGAAAAAGAAAAGTGAAAAGATTGGAAAAGAGAAAGCCGGAAACCACATCCTAAACAGGGAACAAGGGATGAGCCTCTACACCTGTACAATAGACGTGGGTGGAGTGTGAACCGGGCGATAGTTTAGTCTATCTACTCCAATTGAAAAAAAATAAAAAATAAGAAAAAGAAAAGTGAAAAGATTGGAAAAGAGAAAGCCGGAAACCATATCCTAAACAGGGAACAAGGGATGAGCCTCTACACCTGTACAATAGACGTGGGTGGAGTGTGATCCGGGCGATAGTTTAGTCTATCTACTCCAATTGAAAAAAAAATAAAAATAAAAAATAAGAAAAAGAAAAGTGAAAAGATTGGAAAAGAGAAAGCCGGAAACCACATCCTAAACAGGGAACAAGGGATGAGCCTCTACACCTGTACAATAGACGTGGGTGGAGTGTGAACCGGGCGATAGTTTAGTCTATCTACTCCAATTGAAAAAAAAAAAGAAAAAGGAGTTGCGTTGAGTTGAGTTAACTAAGTTTTTACTTAGTTAAAGTCCAGTAAATAAATTTCTTTGAAAAAATACTGGACAAAAAAAGCACTCGTTCAAATAACTATGAAACTTTTCTATAAGATTTTAGGCATCACTTATAGGATGGCCTGTTAACATTGTTATTTTTTAGGCATTTTGAACGGCGAAATTACTATGATTCTGTAGCTATAAGATTTCTGGCATCACTTATGAGATGGCCTGTTAACATTGTTATTATATGGGCATTTCCGAACAGCAAAAATATTGATTCTATAACTATAAGGTTTGGGACATCACTTATGGGTTGGTTCGTTAACATTACTATTATTTAGGCATTTTGAACAGCGAAAATATTGGTTCTATAGCTTTAAAGTTTCCGTCATCACTTATAAGATGACCCGTTAACATCGTTATTTAGGTATTTTAAAACTGCAAAAATATAACTCCGAGAACCGACACTTTTGTGAAACAAATTCCTAAAATGGTGTTTCCCCGATCACTAAACCTCTTCTTGTCTTTCATCAACCGCTATCTTTCTGATATATCCGAATAAACCACACTTCTTATCTCCTATTCTTACGCTTATATTACAATCGCACCAGCACTCCCCTACCTTACATGCCTCTTGGACCTTGTAGTGCGTGATCTGCTGAATTATTGCAATTTCTAAACATGGACAGAATTACATGTCGTATGTTCCCCGTAGACAATTCCATCTTTAGTGGTGGACAAAAAAAAACTGAATCGTTTGAAAACGTCAGAAATACGTAATAGAATTTACAGACATTATTTAACCATTTTAGAACATTAAAACTATCATTCAATCTCTTTCAGAGTTCTGACATTACTTATTAGATGACGGTGTAACATTAATTGTTATCAGTTAACCATGTTGAAATGGAGAAAATATAATTTAATGTATCATTTATTATGGGATATCTTGTACAAGGTAATGCACGCATGCGCATTCACAGAAACATGCAAGCACGCATTTAGACAATTATGCAAACTCACAAACACAACGTTCTCAAACGTACACAAACGTATAGACAAGTAAATGAGAGTCGGTTGGATTAGGTTTTAAGATTAATTATTTTTAAATTAATTATTTTATATTAGCTTTTTGATTAATTTTTTAAATTAATATTTTTAAACTGATTTTTTAATTAATATTTTAGTTAATATTATTAAATTAATAATTTTAATTAATTTCTTTAAATTAATTTTTAAATTAATATCTTACAATTAATTTTTAAATTAACTTTTTTAAATAATTATTTTTAAAATTAATATTTTTAAATTAATGTCATTTTTAATAAACTTTTTGAATTATTTTTTCAAATTATTTTAAAATAATATTTTGTATTAATTTTTTAAATTAATTTAATTTTTAATGAACATTTTAATTGTTTTGAAAATTTATTTTTTGTAAATTAATATTTCAATTTAATTTTTTAATTATGTTTTAAATTAATATTTTTCAATTAAGATTCTTGAATTACTATTTTTACAATATTATTTTTTAAATTCTTTTAATTAATATATTAAATTAATTTTGTAAAATTCTTTTAGTA
The DNA here is from genome assembly GCA_037127315.1 of Ascarosepion bandense. Classification (NCBI taxonomy): domain Eukaryota; kingdom Metazoa; phylum Mollusca; class Cephalopoda; order Sepiida; family Sepiidae; genus Ascarosepion; species Ascarosepion bandense. Next base: position 366,015 of record JBBBDQ010000514.1, on the reverse strand, counting down.
AATTAATATTTTAAATTAATAAAATTAAATTTTTAATTAATTCTTTGAAATTAATTTTTTGAACTAATCTTTTGAAATTAATTTTTAAATTAAGATTTTTAAATTAATTTTATGAATTGATTTAATTTTTTAATTAACTTTTTGAATTACTTTTTAAATTATTTTTAAATTATTATTTTCAAATTAATATTTTTGAATTAATATTTTTAAAAAATTTTGTAATTATTTTAATCACTTTTTAATTATTTTTTTAAAATATTGCTTTTTAAATATTGCTTTTATCTCGTCAATAATACATAGAATTATTATAATACCGAATTTTAAAGTATTTAAAAATTTGAAAAACATCTATGGTAAAATAATGTCACCTGATCTTGATATGATCGCACTATCACAAACATTTCAATGATATTCGCATTGATTTTATCCAGAATGCGTTCTCTTGGAAATAAACGGGAAAATTAAACTATGTGCGTTGTGGTGCAGTGGTTATCGGCTCGAAACGCGAAGTCGAGGAGCCGAGTTCGAATTCCAGTTGAATTCCTTGCATTCACTTACGCGCAAATACCCTTGGGAAAGGTATTAATCCGTCTCTTCCCTCTAGTTATGGTTTAGAGCAGATTGGGTTATATAGCCTTGGCTGGCAACCAGAATACCGCAGGAAGTAATGGCAACCTACTGTGGGATAACCTTCTACCCAGTCAGTGATGTCTCTTTCGAGACATGATCACCCAATCGTGTATCACGTATAGTACTTAACTGACTGACTGACACTAAAAATAGCCTCAGATATGGGCTGTAAAATAGACTGAAGATGTTACGTTCACTTTAAGCTAATAGTATTGGGAAATTTCAGAAACCATTTCTTTTAACACCGGCTTTCTACACTTAGGAAAATAGTAGAGTACACTGCATTCTTTATATATACAGTGGAACCAGCCGTATGCAACCCTCTTCGTCAGCGGCCACCTATTGTTAACGACCGTTTTTCTATGCACGGACGATTTGCTAATTTTAATTGACCCTCAGTGAGCGACCCCCTCCAGAACGCGACCAGCGACTAACATCAACGAGTGAAAATCACTGATCAAGCGACCGCTTTAAAAAACATCCATTTTGGTAGTACACTGCGAACTTCTAAATTAGGAGAAACTAAATGAGAAATCTATTTCATTTTGATTTGATCTAAGCCAGGAACACTTCCTCATTGTTTTGTTATAATAGTGTTGTATCAAACTGTTAATTCTTGTTGACATGTACATTGCTTGAGTTCACTTCACAGTCAAACATCGGCTGTTTTATCCAACATGTATTGCATTTGACATATTCAAGGGATTTATCGTTGTCTCTGTACTGACTTGGATAAATTCAGGGATTGGGAAAATCACAATTATGTCCCTTTCTCAAAAGTCTATCTCTTTCCTTTCGTTATGTTTTTGTGTATCTATCTACTCTATTTCTATCTGGGTATATATATCTCTGTTTCTCTACCACCACCAACGATTGCTGTCAGCTTTTTGTATGTTTTTTGTATGTATTATCGCAGATTCTCTTTTGCTATCATTCACTTCTAAGAAAAAAACTGAAACCGTATACACCGCGAATTTTTCCAAGCTACATATTTTATAACAAATGGCTAGTACTAGAACAGGTACGAAAAGAAAAGCAATAATTGCCTTTTTTTAAGTCCACTTAATAAATATTTTTTGTGAATAAATATTTTAGTCACTTCTTGACCGTTTTAAATTCGTTTTTAAAAATTTTAAATGAATTATGCTGAATAAATTTCTTTAAAGTTAAACCATCTTCTTATGTTCTTATTTATTTATTACCAGATTACATGGTAAAATTCTAATATGTACATTCTGATGAGTGGAATATACGTTCCTGGCGTAAATAGGTCATGACTATGAACCTTTAGTGAACGACCAGTTTTAATGTCAGCGGTGGTCGCATACGACAGGTTTCAGTGTATATGATAAAATTTTGTTATTACAATGGTTTATAAAAGCATTATATCACTATATAGAAAAAATTCTTGTTCCAGAACATTGTTGTTCTTCTTCAGGTGATATTTTTTTAAAACAATTGGTAAAAATGTTTTATTTTAGAAAATATAAAATTAATTTGTGGTTATTTAGAAAGTTAAGTAGAGGTGGTTGGAGGAAGTTAAACAATAGGATTATGAGTGTGTCTGTATTACTCAATTAAAAGTGATAATTTGGTAGAATAGAACTATGAAGTAGAATATTTTGATCGAATGAAGAAAATTGGTGACACCTCATGGAAGTTGAATTCTTTTGTGTAGCGATAAAACGCTACACCCTTGTAATAACAAAATTACAATAGTAAGCTCTACTCTGTATTAAGCGCTTTTTATTTAATTATTTTACGAATAAATGATAGATAGATAGATAGATAGATAGATAGATAGATAGATAGATAGATAGATAGATAGATAGAATAAGAGACTGAGATAGATAGATAGATAGATAGATAGATAGATAGATAGATAGATAGATAGATATAGATAGATAGGAGATGAGATAGATAGATAGATAGATAGATAGATAGATAGATAGATAGATAGATAGATAGATAGATATGATATGGAGCCTGAGATAGATAGATAGATAGATAGATAGATAGATAGATAGATAGATAGATAGATAGATAGATAGGACCTGAGATAGATAGATAGATAGATAGATAGATAGATAGATAGATAGATAGATAGATAGATAGATAGATAGATAGATAGATAGATAGATAGATAGATAGATAGATAGATAGATAGATAGATAGATAGATAGATAGATAGATAGATAGATAGATAGATAGATAGATAGATAGATAGATAGATAGATATGGAGCCTGAGATAGATAGATAGATAGATAGATAGATAGATAGATAGATAGATAGATAGATATGGAGCCTGAGATAGATAGATAGATAGATAGATAGATAGATAGATAGATAGATAGATAGATATGGAGCCTGAGATAGATAGATAGATAGATAGATAGATAGATAATGAAGAGAATGGGATAGATAGATAGATAGATAGATAGATAGATAGATAGATAGATAGATAGATAGATAGATAGATAGATTTGATCAGTGAATGTGTGAAGGTGGTGGAGGCAGAGATATTTTCTGTGATTATCCCAGAAAATAACGCCAAGATGTGTTACATTTCAATTTATTACCACTTATATTTTTTTCTTGACATTTCTAACAGCCAGATTCATGTCTTCGCCTTCACCGTTTCTCTCATTTTGGTTTTTGCTCTGTTTTCCCAGCAAGTATTTATTCTTTTGATTGTGGATCTAATTAAGTCGATATAAAAACACGAAACCGGCAAATGAACGCCACAAACTGTTTGTAATCGTAATTATTGACGATATGAATTTAATGAAAATCATTCTAACGGCTGTAAAAGTATTTAAAGACCTTGTTTTAATTAGACATTAATTTCCCTAATGAACAGGAAATTATAATTCAACTACTGCGGCGAAAAAAAAAAATTTTTTTTTTTATTCTCACCACAGGGAAAAAGGACCTTTTTTTTTTTGTTTAGTGCGGTTACTTTGGTTTTTTCGGGTTTTTTTTTTTTTTTTTTTTTTGGTGAATACCGAAAAATGTTGGAAGGCTTATTGTTATCTTTCATTTTTATTTTTTATTTTTTTAATCTTTTCTTCTTGAATCCTTGCGGCGGGTAAACAAATAGTTTTTTTTTTTTTTTTTGGCGAGTGGAGTCGACTTTGGCCCGTGTTTCCTTTAAAGTGAAGCGAAATAAAAAAAGAATAGATAAATAAATACAAACTAAAGAAAAAAAATCAGATTTATTTTTAAAAAGGCGTTCCTTTTTTATCAAAACATTTGTTTTGTTACTTTGTATATTCCACTTCTCAATGAATATCACAGAAGTAAATACATGAATGACTCTGTGTCAAACCTCATATATATATATATATATATATATATATATATATATATATATAGCCGAGCGAGTACGGAACGAGTGTTGGAATCCTAACATTGAAACAAACATATGATTGTAGAGCAGAGGACATATATAGAAAAAATTATGTACATGTTTTAAAACATCATTTATAATATATATATATATATATATATATATATATTCATTTGTTTGAACCTTATTCTTAGTAGATACTCGTAGAAATTAAAATATGTCGATTGTTAATCCATTTCGTGAATATTTGAAACTTTCTGTAAGAATATACACACACATATATATATATATATATTGTATCGAGGCAGCAGCTAATTTTCTAAGGGTCTTCTTCTTCTTCTTCTATGTACCTTGTCCTTTCAGGACGCAGGCGATCATGGTCTCCCATGTCTTCTTCCCATCCCTGGTGGCTCTTAGCACGCTTTCTCCTGTAACGTCTCTCAGCCCCCGTTCCGTAATCCACCTGCTCAGGCTCTTCAAATATGTTATCCGGTGCTTTCCTCTGTCTCATTTGCTATCTATCTGGCCTGTTAGTATCAGGTTCTCCAAGCCCTCCTTCCTCATGTCCCACGAACTTCATTTGTCTCTTTTTGGTGCTCTATATTAATTTCCTTTTCGTTTTCATCATTTCCAAAACCCCGTCATTGCTCACATGCTCGGTCCACGATATTCGCAGCATCCTTCTGTAGAACCACATTTCAGCTGCTTCAAGTTTTTCTTTGTTGATATTATCCAACATTCACTGTCATATTGAAGAACTGACATCCCATAGAAATTCGGTACTCTCTTCTTTATTTCTAGTGAAAGTTTCCTGTGTCTTAATACTTTACTCAGCTTCTAGAACGCGTCTTTCGCCATGCCAATTCGCCTTTGGATTTCTTTGTCGCACTTTCCGTCTTCACTTAGAACACTTCCCAGATATTTAAATTTTCGTTGCTTGATTTTAACACCCCCCACCTGTATTTGGCACTTTAGGCTGCTCTTTTTGCTTATGACCATGCGTTCGGTTTTCTTGCAGTTTATTTGTAATCCCTTCATGTCACTCTCTTCAGCTATCTTCTGTAGGAGGTCCTGCAGTGATTTTGTCCGCGTCTGCAATCAACACTGTGTTGTCTGCGTATCTTATATTGTTCAGATTGTGACCTCCGATGACAAATACTAGCATAACATTTAGGGTCCTCAAAATATTCTCACTGTACAAGCTAAATAGATCCGGTGAAAATACACATCCTTGTCTTACGCCTCTTTCTATTTTTATATAACTGCTGAATTCCTTACCTGTCCGTGTGCCGGCAGTTTGCTGCCAGTAGAGGTTTTTAATCACCCTAATGTCTTTCCCAAATATGTCGAGCCTGCTGAGCATCTCCATCAATCCTTTGTGGCTTATTTTGTCGAACGCTTTTGCATAGTCAATAAAACACAGGTATAAGTCCTTCTTCCTTTGTATTGCCCTTTCAGAGAGCATCCTAATTATAAATATGGCGTTCCTTGTCCCAGTGTCTTTGACGAACCCGTACTGTTCTTGTCCTATCTCTGGCCTGATTCTACTTCTTGCTCTATTCATCAATATTCGGAAGATAAGTTTTGTAATATGACTCATTAAGCTGATAGTTCGGTGTAGTTCACACTCGTTTGCACCTGGCTTCTCAGGTAATGCTATGAAAATGGATTTGCATAGGTCGTCTGGCATTATACCACTATTATTAATTTCATTTATTATTTCCGTATTTTTTCTCTGCTGAATTCTTCCAGGGGCTAACAGCAGCTCTATTACAATGTTGTCTGGACCAGCTGCTTTGTTTCTATTCAGTTTGGCCATTGCAGCTTCCATTTCGGACTTTAATATTTCCGGTCTGTCCTCATCTTTGCGTATTATCGGTTGCTCTCTCTTGTCGTGGAAAAGATCTATATATTCTTCCTATCGCTTGAGTATCTCCCTTTTCTCCAGTATTATCGTTCCATCCTTGGCTTTGATACATCCTGTTGAAGAGCAGGTTTTTTGTCCTGACAGTTTTCTTATCTCTTTATGCATGTCTGCTTTATTAGTTCTGCTCAGTCTCTCTACCTCTGCGCATTTGTAGTTGATCCATTTCTCTTTTGCCTGTCTGCATTTGTTCCTTATTTCCTTGTGCAGTTTCCTGTATTCTCTTCCATGTCATGGCATCATTTTCCGTCTCCTTTGCATCATATCAAGGATCGCTTCAGTCATCCATTCGTTTTTTCTTCTACGTCTGATTTCCTTTGGGGCAACGTTGTTTGCTGATGTCACCATCGCTTCCTTTAGTGAGTCCCATTTTGAATGTCCTTGTCCAATTTTTTCTTCATATTTATTTTTCACGCTGTTAGTGTATTCTTTCTGCAGTTTGAAGTCATAATATAACAGGTAATGAATCTTTATTATGTTTAGCCATGAGCCTTTCTAAATATTGTATTTTGGCTTTAATTACAGGTGAAAATAAAAACAAAAATTGTCCAACATTTGGATATTTTTTTATTATGCTGGTTCTAAGCTTTCGGCTCACATGAGCCATCTTAAGAGAGGTTACAGGGACGTTAACATAAAGACTTTGATGGTGGATGTCTTTATGATAACCTCATGGGTCATGTGAGCCTAAAGCTTAGAATCTGCATAATAAAAACATATCCAAATGTTAGACAGTTTTTATCTTTATTTTCGCCTGAAATCAAAGCCAAAAAACGATGTTTAGAACGGCTCATTATCAAACATAGTAGACATTCATTGTTTGTTATATTTAACAGTATATGTTTAGAATATATATATATATATATATATATATATATATATATATATATATATATATACACACAAGCGCGCACACACACACATATATATATATAAGCAACTATTCATTTAAACATATTTTTTGTAGAATGAGAGACAAGGAAAATTTTAAGAAGTTTTTTTCTAATATTTTGACATTACCCTGTTTCGTATTGGTTAAAGAGTTTAAAAATTGGCCGTAGCGTTCATTGTTCCAAGCGTTTTCGGCGATTTCATTATTTTTTATCTTTTATTTATTTATTTATTTATTTTGGAGAATACCTCTACTTGCTATATTCTTTGAAACGTGTTTGTGATAATTATGAAGATATATACATTTAAAAAAACATGTGATATATATATATATATATATTCGTAATTCACCACTGGGATCATCTCGGAAGAGACCGAAAGTACTTGAGCCAGGAAAACCTACGGGACCTTCTTTGATGAGCTTCAACTTAAAACCAAGAAGCTAATTAGCGAACTAAAAAAGTTTCTTATAAAAAAAAGACATAATATGTCTACATTATTCAATGAAACATGTTTGAATGAAGACATGTTGCTTATACATACATACATACATACATACATACATATATATATATATATATATATATATATATATATATATATATATGTTTAGGGTGTCCCAAAAATGTCAGCCAGTTAAGTGCCGTATGTGATACACGCTTAGGCGATCATGTCTCGAAAAAGATATGACTGACTGGACAGAAGATTTTCCCGCAGAAGGTTGCCTTTACTCTCTGCGGTAGACTGGTTGCTAACCATGGTTATAGAATCCAGTCTGTCCTGATATTTAGCCCATAGCTGGAGGCAAAAATGATGGATATATATCTTTCTTAAGGCTATGAGAATGCAACGAATTCAACTGGAATTCTAATTTCTCGTCCCGAGTCGATATCTACTGCCGAATAACACAAAAATGTACTCACTAAATAACAATAAACACAGTATTTGATAACTTGAAAATCAAGATTAATGTTAATGTTTATTGACTTGCAAAGGAGATTAACGGTTTAAATTAAATATGAGATGAAATGAAATGTATGTTTATAATTATTCAAACTAACAATGAAGTCAAACAGTGAGTACATTATAATGGGACACTTGATATATACCATATCAAGTATGTTATTTATTATTTTCAATGTAGCTGTGAACTCGACTACATAGGTAGAACGATGCAGAGTCTGGTTGTTAGGATTAAACAGCATATACCATGTTAAAATCCTCAATAAAAAATTTTCGTTTGCTGATATCATTCGAAATACATATGGGTCTTCCATTTGATAAATAGTCCGAGTTGTGTTGCGGATTTTAGTGTGCACTGGTTTTCTCTTTTGGTCAGAGCAAACTCGTTGTTCTATTTGCAAGTATTGGAGACGCTGTTTATCATGTCGAGGCGCCCTCTCTTTGTAAAGAAAGGGACTGTTTGCTTAGGCTTGCTCTGCTGCGTCTCTAACATCTTTAGATGTAATAACTTTTATTTTTTCCCTTTCCGTTTATTCATATCATCCATGACAGATTTTCTTTTCATAATTTTTTCCCCGCTTACAGTTCTGATGAGAGGCGACGAAAGTGGTGGAATGGTGTTTTTGTTTGAAATTTTATCATGGCCTATTATAGTAAAAATATTCTTGTCTTCAACGCCATAATACGATTTTTACCGTAAAAAAATATATGTATATATAATTTATTTGTTTGAACATTATTTTTAATTGATACTCGTATTTGAGTAGATATTCAGTTTTTTCATTAAACAGTATATTGATATCCCTCTACCGGCTTGAATATTTATGAGCAATTTTTGTTAGGAAAAAGTGTGTCATTCGGAAGGATTCGAACATGCGACCCCCTAACAACATAGGGGAAGCAATCAATTAATGTGATACGTCTTGACCACAAATTATTTCACAGTTTAAATGAAGCCAAATCAAACCTTATAAATATAAAATTTTCCGAATTCTCGTAAATAATCATCTCTGCTCTGAAACGTATCCTAATATAAACAAATGTAAACAGACAATGTTATGGAAAGTTGTGAAGATTCACGAAATAGAATTAAATAAAACTTTCCGTAACATTGTCTGTTTATATTTGTTTACATGACGATACATATAGCTATTAGGGGTCGAATGCTGGAATCTTGCTGAATGAAATATTTTCTTAACAAATATTTCTCATAAATATTCAGGCCTGCCGGTAAAGTTAGATATATAAATATAATGTTTAATTAACAACATATGTATATTTAAATATATACACTACCGGCCATAATTCGTGGGACAACCCAGTTTTTTAAAAGAAATAATGCGTTTGATATTATTTTTAGCGGATAATTCTAAATGAAAATAGAATGGTTCTTTTGTTATTATTACATTGCAAAATTTTACAAGGTAAGTAAGCAAAGATGAACTGGTCCGAATCACTTAAATTTTCTTCATTCTTTCATTCATGAAGTGCAATATAAGTAGTTATTAAATATTTATAAATTCATTTGATGCACATTTGATAGTGCAGTATTAACAAAAGAACCATTCTATTTTCATTGACAATTATTCACTTGGCAATAAATACTAAAAAATAGTATGAAATACATCAGTTTTTTAAACACTGGGGTGGCCTAATAATCTTGGGTGGTAGTATATATATATATATACACTTAAATACGAGTATCGATTAAGAATAATTAAAGAAATAAATTAAATATGTCGGTTGTTAATCTTATTTCATTCATGTCCGGAACTTTTCATACATACATACATACATACATATATATATATATATATATATATATATATATATATATATATATATATATATATATATATATATATAACTGTAGGTACAAGTCAGATTAATACATCTCCCTAGAATATTAGTGCGTAAGTGAATGCAACGAATTCATCTTGAATTTGAACTTAGCTCTCTTCCGAGCCGATATGCACTGTACTAGAAAATGACAAATCATTTACACTAAAACTTATCATCAAAACTATAGATAGATAGATAGATAGATAGATAGATAGATAGATAGATAGATAGATAGATAGATAGATAGATAGATATTATCTTTAAGTTTTTATATAATTTTTCGTGTGTACTTATCATTTTTTTTATTTTCAGAACTCAAATTATATTCTTTCTTTCTTTTCTTTCTAACGTAACCAATGGCAACAACAACAAAAATACGCAGACAAAGACAATAACATTAATATTTTCTACAATAACCTAATGCATAGCAGTTATAAACAGGACAAACTTTCACTTCGGAACATCATCCGAAAATACGCAACTCCGACTGACTTAAACAAGAAAATTAAATTAATTATCTATTACACAAAACTCTAAACTGTTAACCTCATCGTCAATAATAACAATCCACCTGTAAAATTTAAAATGCAGAGAACCAGTGTCGTTTATGAATTTATATGTCCTTTGAAGAACTGTGTTCTTGAACAATCCAAATTCATAAACAATTACATCGGTCAAACTACCACAAGATTGACTAGAAGATTGACATTGCGCCTTTCAGACAATAGTTTAATACGATCTCATTTAAACACACACAGAAATCTACCAGGGCTTATCCTTGACATGCTTTTTGAGAATGCACACATAACAGCATCATCTACATGTAAAAATTGATTAAAAGTAATGGATGCATTATTAATAAAGAAAGAAAAACCTTACACTAAATAATATCAATTATGAACACGGTAACAATGTAATAATCGTGTTCGGAATATAACATGCACATGATTCTATATATATAAATTCTACATGTATTCAGTTACACAGTTACACGTAAAACAAAATTCACCTTTGAAAATGGCTAAAGGTATAGTCGAAAGCGCTCAGAAAAACAAAACATTTGACCAATTCCTTCATAATTTAAGTTCTGAAAAGAAAACATCATAATTATATAAAAAATTAATGATAATATTTTTTCTGTCCTTTTCAATGAAACCTACACCAAAGAGGGATTGCCGCCCAAATATATATGTATATATATATATATGTGTGTGTGTGTGTGTGTGCGTGTGTGTGTGTGTGTGTGTGTGTGTGTGTGTGTCACTCTGTTAATTTAAAATCTTGTTTACGTTGAACGCGTTATTCACATATTTTTCGCAATAAAAGCAATCTGTCTGCGTGGATCCGAAAGGAGTCGGCGTCGCTGGAGGATTCTTCAAAAGCCATGAGTTCCAAGTGTATTAGAGAAATGGCATTCTTTGAATTATTCCTTTTTCCGCCGAAAAAAAAAAGGAATCTTAATATAATGCGTGGTATCCCTCTGCCAAGTATTACATTTATTGCATATAATCCGTTACTGACCCTATACAACAGCGCTTTGCTCTGGAGAAAACATGAAATTTGGCTCCCAGCCGACTTTCTCAGTCAAGTCCTTGGAATGACGATAAACTACATCCGGCAGCAAGGCCTCTAATCTTGATGCTGGAAGTTTTGAAGGAGCTTGTAACTACCTCTTAATTGCTGTTCTTCTCACGTCCATCCGGACCTGGGATCGAAGCAGTAGTTATTGTTCAATCCAAATAGTGAAACCTGAATATGAAAACAAGACAGTACATTATTATCCTGAAATTGCCAACAACACATTTTGATTGCAAAGTGAGCGACAGCACATTCTTACAGCAACATTACCAGCAATACATTTTTATTCTAAAATTGTCGACATTTTATAGCAAAATGACTAACAATACAGTCTTACAGCAAAATTACCAGCAACATATTTTGATTATAAAATTGCCAATATATTTATAGTAAAATGACCCACAATATAAATTCTTACAGCAAAATTACCAGCAATATATTTTGATTGTAAAACTGCTGACAATACATTTTATAGCAAAATGACCGACAATTCATTCTTACAGCAGAATTACAAGCAATACATTTTGGTTGTAAACTAACCTTGACCCTTTGACTTTTACGTTCCTGGTTGCCTTCTCCTCTTCAGGAAGGATTCCACTGTTCATATGCATGGGCTTGGTGTTTTTGTCAGTGAACATCTCCCTCTAGCTAGGGTGATCTCTCTTGAATCCCTAGATCATTCTTTCATGTGTTTCCGTCTCTCACTTCTAAGCTCGGTTAGCTATATTTTCTTTCTCTACCGCTTCCCATCATCTCCTGACTCTTCAGTACTTGACAGCATCTCCAATAATATCGATAAGGCCATTTCTTCTCATTCATTTGCTCATATATTAGTGTTTCGTGACTTTAACGCCCACCACGCCAAGTGGCTGGAAAACTCTGTCACCGATCTTGCTGGTGTCCACATCATGAATTTTTCAATTATTCAGTCCCTTACGCAAGTGGTAGATTTCCCCACGCGTTTCTCAAATAACCCTAATGAAAGTGACTCACTGTTAGACCTCTGTTCACTTCCATCCCAGACTCTTGCAATGTCAAGCAGCTCTGCCCTCTCGGAAATTCTGACCATGTAGTGGTTTCCGTTAACATCTCCTTCCATTCCCACTCTCACTCCCACTCCACCCAAGAAACTCAGACCATCAGAATGTCCTACTGCTACCAAAAAGCAGACTGGGACTCGTTCCGCAACTTCCTGTGTGGTGTCCCTTGGAACAATGTTTTTAGTCTTCCCGTTGAAGACTGTGCATCTGAGATCTACTCTTGGTTTAAGGCTGGCATCAATGATTTCATCCCAGCTAGGAAGTTTTGGCTTAAATCCCATTCGTTCCCCCGGTTCTCGCCCGCTTGCTCGGCCGCCATTGCCCACCGGAACTACTTCTTCCGGCTTTATAGGAGCCACGCGCCCAACCATAACAGGCGCCTTTTCGCCTCTGATCGTAATGAGTGCAAAAAGATACATAATGAAGCTAAGATGTTGTTTGCTACCAGAATGAAGCAGCGCATAGCATCCCGTAAGTTCGGCACCAAAAACTACTGGCGACTCTGTAAAAGTGTGCTTAACAGTAAAACCTCAATACTCCCTCTAATCAATGAATTTGAAGTCCTCACCTTTTAAGCGGACAAGGCTGAATGCTTTGCTCGCATATTCTCCACTAATTCGAGACTGGATTCATCTAGAACCTAGAACTGAAGCCCAACTGAATGACGTCCACATTACCCCCTCACTGGTCTCTAACATAATCTCAAAGCTTAACTCTCCTAAAGCGAGCAGGGGTGACGGAATCTCAATCATAGTTTTGAAGAAATGTGCCCCTGAACTCTCCTCTGTCCTCTCTAAGCTCTTTAACTACTGCATATCTACTTCCTGCCTGTTTTCTTGCCTGTTGGAAGTCTTCCTCTATAATTCCTACATTTAAAAATACTGGAGAACCTTCGGACCCCGCTAATTACCGCCCTATCAGCCTCCTACTGATCTTTGGCAAAGTGTTCGAAGCCATTATCAACGCCAAGGTGGTTCAGTATCTCACAGCCTACAGACTCTTCTCGGACAAACAGCATGGTTTCCGCTTCACCAGGCCTACTGCTGATATGCTAACTGAAAGAAATTTAAAAAGAAAAAAGGGAAAGGAAAAAGGAAATGGAAAAAATTAAAATTTTTGGAGGCAGATGATTTTTACTTACTTGCTTACGCTGTAAATAAATAGGATTTAAAATGCATCTTTTACTCTTTTATATAGAACTACAAATTCCGTGGATCCAATTTAACACCAACTTTATTCAAACAAAAATTACAAAATGTCTTGCAATAAATGTCCTCAAATTAAAAGGTGTAACAGATATTAATTATTATTTGATGAATGAAATGATATTTTTTTGTTTGTAACCAGCCGTCTAGTTATTTCCCTTACACCGGCTGTATTACTACTTATATTAATTAATTTACGATAATTTTTTAACGTAACATTTTAAATTGTCCTTTTGTTAATAAAGAGATAATATTTTTAAAATCTCTGTATTAAATTTAGAGATATATAGTAATTTGTTTTACTTATAGAAAAAAAAATTTCATAGGTACTTTCAAATTTTATATATTTTGCACAGTTAAATACGCAAAATGTAAATAACATCAATGATATGTGTTAACCTTATGGTTTAAATACTTTAAAAGACTTTATTTAGGCTAAAGTCAAAGCCATTGAATACAAGTTATTAAAACTGTAATTTTAATTTGAAGAAATTACATATTAGAGCAGTCAATATGTAAATTATAAATGAAGCTTAAAATAAAACGCTTAGTTTTAAATCACTTCAAAAATAGCAATTATTCACTACTTAAATTTTATCGGAAAAATTCTGAAAACGTAATTTAGTATGTTACGCACAGTTTTTTCTCACAGTTAACATAAAAGGCAGAGGTTAGAAATATCTACCTCTAAATTATAAATTGCTAAATATTGCAATTTAAAAATAAAGATTTCACTTATAGTGAAATATAAAAGACTCTGAAACATCCATCAACTGGAATCGTTAGAAGATTCTTGAATTAAAAAAGTGAGGAATTGGATTATCTTATAGATACCAACATTTTCCTCCAAATATCTAAGTTGCTAAGTTTACAACTTAGAAAATAAATAACGATTTCACTTATAGTGAAACCGGAGAAAATCCGACACGTCCAAACGATGGAAACGATCAAGAGATTCTGATTAAAATTGGTTATTTTAGCAAACATGAAAATTCTTACAGACGATAACTATTCCCGCCTTTCCGAGTCCCAAGTGTTTGCTTCGCGTTCTTTGCCATATAAGTAATAAAGAAACGCCCATTTTCCCAAATAAAGAAAATTCCAAATATGGTTATTTTTACAATAATACCAAACGCGCTCTTGTTTTTTTTTAAATAAGGAATTTTTTAGAATAAATCCTTATAATTTAACAAATTTCAACCTAAAGATATGTCACAAGTAAAATATTAAAAAATATTATTATTATTTGGTTGAAATACAAAAATAATTCTTACATAACGACCATCACTGAGTATATATACCAGGCTATTGAAAAGAACGGCGACGCCCAAACTGTTGCCCTGGATATTTCCAAAGCATTTGACAGAGTCCGGCATGCTGACCTTCTTTACAAGCTGCGGGGCTATGGTATAACTGGACAATTGTTTGACCTTAACCAGTCATTCCTTTCAGATTGCACAATAAAGGTAGTATTGAACGAACATGCCTCCCAATACTATCATACGAACACGGGTATCTCTCAAGGCTCTATTCTAGGTCCTATGCTTTTCCTTATCTACATTAACGATCTCCCAGATGTAATAAGATTCCAAGTAGGCATATACACTGACGATACTACAGTTTATTCTCGCATCAATCAAAAATCTACTGAGGCTGACAAAGCAAACCTCGCTGTCGAGCTAGAAAAAAACATCCAATCCATGGCGAACTGGGGTAAGAAATGGCTCGTGAATTTTAATGCTTCCAAAACGAAGCTGCTATCTATTAACCATCACAGACCCCCATTACCATGGATCAGGCTAGTCTCCTTGAAAGCAAAACACTGCACCTCCTCGGCTTAACTCTGACAACAGACCTCAAGTGGAATGAATACATAGAATCCATAGCTAAATCTGCTGCTAAGAAAGTCGGTTCTCTGTTTAGGACCAGGAAGTTTTTTCTGCCTGAAACAATTCTGCACATATATAAATCTACCATCCGCTCATGCATTGAATACTGCTGCCATATCTGGTCTGGTGATCCTGCTATCCACCTGGGTGTCCTTGACTGTTGCCTTAGATATTACTAAAGCGTTTGACAGAGTCTGGCATGCTGGCCTTCTTTGCAAGCTGCTGGAATATGGTATAACTGGACAATTGTTTGACCTAATCAAGTCATGACTCTCAAATCGCACAATGAAGGTAGTATTGAACGGACATGCCTCCCAAAACTACCAGACGAACGCGGGTGTCCCTGAAGGCTCTATTCTAGGTCCTACGCTTTTCCTGATCTACATTACGATCTCCCCGATGTAATAAGATCCCAAGTAAGCATATACGCTGACGATACCACCGTTTACTCTCGTTTCGATCAAAAATCTGCTAATGTTGACAAAGCGAATCTCGCTGCCGAGCTTGAGAAGGACCTCCAATGCGTGGTTGACTCGGGTAAGAAATGGCTCGTAAATTTTAAAGCTTCCAAAATAAAGTTGCTATCTCTTAACCATCATAGACAATCGCTCCTACCCTCATTAGCATGGATCAGGCTAGCCTCCCTAAGAGCCAAACACTACGCCTCCTTAGCCTAACACTCTCAGCGGAACTAAAGTGGAATGACTATATTGAATCTATAGCTAAATTCGGTTCACTGTCGTTCACTTTGAAGGGTCAGGAAGTTTTCCCCGTCTGAGTCCATCCTGCACATATATACATCTACCATCCGCCCGTGTATTGAATATTGCTGCCACATCTGGTCGGGTGCCCCTGATATTCACCTCGGGTTCTTGACAAAATCCAACGGAGAATCTGTAACGTGATTGATACCGAGTTGGTAGCTCGGCTGCAGTCGCTCTCTCACCGGTGTAATGTGGCTTCAATGTGCCTCTTCTACAAATATTTATACAGCTTCTGCTCTAATAAACTTAGCTCTCTGGTGCCCCTATATATGAATTTACACGTGCTACTAGACTAACAACTAGGTCCTACACTTTTACAGTAAAACCGATGAAATGTAACGGCAATTTCTACTCTAACAGCTTCTTTTCTCGCACTTCCCGCCTGTGGAATCCCCTTACATATACTTGCTTCTCTGACAGCTACAATCTCCAGGATTTAAATGTAAGGTCAATAGACATCTTCTATCTTACTAACTTGCATCCATTCTCTCAAGCTCTTTTCTCCATCCACTCCACCCCAACATTACACTGGTATTCTCGTCCGTCTATTACCATCGTCCTGACATTTCCTATAACAAACCCCTCTTTTTCATCACTTTCCCCTATGTAAACCCCTGCACAACAGTGGCAGTAAAATGCCTTGCTTGGGGTGAAATGATTAAAAAAAATACATTTGATAGCAAAATGACGACAATATATTTTTACAGCAAAATTACTAGCGATACAATTTGATTGTAAAATTGCCAACAATACATTTGATAGCAAAATGACCAACAATATATTTCAGGCATGGAATTTTGTTAAAAATATTTAGATTTCGGCAATAAATAACCCATAGAGATTGATATGCCGCTAAACAAAATCAACCAAACAATCATCATGAAAAACTCTTTCATGGCATTAATCCATATAATATCCGACAGTTTCTTAGAGAAATTACATTCCAAAATGTAACTTCAATAAAACTACAACATAAAGTAAACATATGCCACCTATAGTAATTTTGTCCACACAAACTTGTATACGCACAAAAGACAAGTATCATCCAGCGCAGTGGTTCTCAACCGGAGTCGGTATGAACCCTGAGGGTCCATGTAACATTGCTGGGAGACAAAACTAAAAATAACAAATTGGGTGTCTTCTGTAATATTTTAGTGGCACGTAGAGTAATTTCACTTTAAAACGGTCGTTACAAATGACAATTAAAATTTCTATAGTAATCTATGTCACATTAAAATATTATATATATATATGTAACACCTCTAAAACCAGTAGTAAATGAGATCAAATGATATAAGTCAGCGTCCTTTTTACTCTAATTTCTTGATTGTAAAAGTTGATTAAAACCTGAGAAGGATCTATAAAGAAAGGATTTTATATATATATATATATATATATATATATATATATATATATATAGAGAGAGAGAGAGAGAGAGAGAGAGAGAGAGAGAGGGGGAAGTATATAGCGATTATAATTTATTATATAAATTAATTTAATATATTAATAATAATTAATAATAATAATTTTTAATGTTAATAAAACAAATTATTAATATAAACTAGTTTTAATCTGTGAAAAATTCATGGTTTTCTTATTTTAATATTCTACTGATTCTTAATTCTTTAGTTAATGAGTGAATAAGCGTCGAGGAGAAATTGACTGAAGGCACAACGACAAATTTGCAGAAATAAAGAGACTGAGCATGGAGACATGTATAAAAAAAATAATAGAACTAACAGGAGAAAAAACATGCTGCTCAACAGGATGTAATGGGGGAACGCTCATATTAGATAAAGAGAAAATACTTCAGTGATGGGAATAATATATAGGAGATCTCTTCTACATGAGAAAAAAACAGACAATAAACAGAAACACCGATGGACAGGAAATATTAAAATCTGAAGTGGAAGCTGCACTGGCTAAACTGAAAAACAGAAGGGCCAGACGGCATTCTAACAGAAATGCTGAGAGCCTTAGACGATTTCGCCGAAATGTTGTTCTGCAGAAGGATACTGAGAATTCCATGGGCCAAACATCTGAGCAACGATGAGCTTTTAGAAATGATGGAAACGAATAGGAAATTAATACTTAATATCAGGAAAAGACGCTAAATTTTCTGAAACCTGTACAGAGAAAGAAGGGCTTGGAGAATCTGATACTCACAGGTCAGATGAAGGGAAAGAGAGACAGGGGAAAGCATCGAGTAACATACTTGATGGGATTGAGCAAATGGATGGAAGAGCTGGGTTTGGGAGAGGTAACAAGAAAAAAGGTGTTTAGAGCCACGAAGAATAGGGAGATGTGAAAGCTGCTAAAGTAACATAATCGAAGAATAGTGACAAGAATTTTTTTTTTAAGTTTAATACTTATTCATTCACTTTTTGGTGCAGTGGATATCGGCTCGAAACGAGAAATCGGGAAGCCGAGTTCGAATTCTAGTTGAATTCATTGCATTCACTTACACGCAAATACCCTTGGAAAAGGTATTAATCCGTCTCTTTCTTCCAGTTATGGGTTAAATAATAGAATAGATTGGGTTCTATAGCCTTGGCTGGCAACCAGTCTACCACAGAAAGCAATGGCAACCTACTGCGGGATAATCTTCTGCCCAGTCAGTCATGTCACTTTCGAGACATGATCGCCCAAGCGTGTTTCACGTATGACATTTAACTGACTGACTTATTCATTTACTAAATTACTAAAACTTTATCATTACTATTTCTACACACATATATAAGTATGTCGTGACAATATTTCCCAGTACATTTAAGAAGATTTAATGGCACATTAGAGTGCCGCGACCAGACGGTTGAAAGTACATGGCTTCGACAATTACGTTTGAAAGAGACATAATCGGCCACTGACTGACAATAACTTTTGAAGTAAGAGAAATGTCGGATTAAAAATAAATCTATTATATATATATATATATCATCAGACCAGAAAAAGGTCTCAACTGTAAATCACACTTATACCATAAACACACACTCACACACACACGCACGCGCATACATGCTCTAACACATTTTCACGCACAAACACAGTAAAATTAATGACCGCAGCACCAGCAGCAGCCAGGAATGACCATTCCTTGAAAGGCGCGGACTCACTCGGACAGACACACGCTCCTTTGCCATTCTGAAGATGAGATTTTGATCTCGAAATATTAATGTACAATAAATAGGTAATACCCAAAAACTTCTTTACCTTCCTTTATTTTACTAAACGCATTGTGACAGCCTTCAAGACCTAACCATATATATATATATATATATATATATATATATATATATATATATATATATATATATATATTGTTAAATGTAACAGACAATTAATGTCTATTATGTGTAATCATTTGGATTTAATTTCAGGTGTGATGTCATAGAACCGCATTACAAATTTTCGACCGCATCTGCTATTCGGTGACAGTTATCGTACCATAGCAATGTTTTATGTCAACACAAGATAACATCATCTTTGATGGATTTTTCTTTATGTTAACGTCCGTGTAACCTCTCTGAACATGACTCATGCAAGCTGAAAGCTTAGAAAAAGCATAATAAAAAATATCCGAATATTGAACAATTTTTGTCTTGATTTTAACCCGAAATTAAAGTCAAAATACGATGTTTAGAACAGCTCATGATTAAACAATCTATGTTGAGAAATTATCTGCTGCCTGGATACAATATATATATATATATATATATATATATATATATCCGAGTGAATAAGGAACGAAGAAAAATTTACAACGCTCAAAACATTAATTTAAAACAGTACTCGAAATACAATATGGAGCTGTGAATATTTATTATAAATTATAGTTTAGAACATGTACAAATTATTATCTACTACAAAGTGTACATTTAGTTTCGACATTAAAATGAAAATGTCTCATCAAGTAGTGTGGAAAGGAATGGAAAGTTTTTTTTGCCTCACCTTCGGTAGAGCATCAGACTTTTAAGAAATAATTCTCAAAGCATACATCTGAGGGTCTGGGGTTCGAGACCCCATGTAGGCTACGTTTACTTTTAGGATGTGCGTCGTGGTGCAGTGGATATCGTCTCGGAACGAGAAATTGGGAAGCCGAGTTAGAATTTCAGTCGAATTCCCTGCATTCACTTACGCGCAAATACCCTCGGGAAAGGTATTAATCCGTTTCTTCCCTCCTGTTATAAGTTAAATAATAGGACAGATTGCGTACTGTAGCCTTGGTCGACTACCAGTCTACCGCAGAAAGCAATGGCAACCTACTGCAGGATAATCTTCTGCCCAGTCAGTCATGTCTCTTTCGAGACATGATCGCCTAATCGTGTATCACGCATGACACTTAACTGACTGACTTCTCACACGGGACTTATTCCCTTATCCCTCACCCCACCTACATCTCACACACAACTCACCAAACTTAAAGAAAAGATTTTCCATTCCTTTCCACACTACTTGATGATACATTGTCATTTCAATGTCGAAACAAAATGTACACTTTGTAGTAGATAATAATTTGTACATGTTCTAAACTATAATTTATAATATATATATGTATGTATGTGTGTATGTATGTATGTGTGTGTGTGTGTGCATAGGTACGTATGTATATATATGTGTGTGTGTCGGTTAATTACGTTGCGAAATAATTTAAATCAACGCAGTAAGTTAATTTTGAATAGAAGTCACATTATATGGATTTAGATTATACACGCTTCTGTACAGTCAATATATTCAACATTTATACATAATGTTCAAATCAAAGCTCACACACACAATCACACACACACACATACACACACACATATGCACACACACACACATATATATATTGAGAGATAAATATATATATATATATATAGGTATGCTGTGTATATATACGTGTGAGTCTCTGTGTGTGTGTGTGTGTGTGTGTGTGTGTGTGTGTGTGTAGCAGTTTAGGCTACACTTTGATCTCGTATGAACAAATATGACATAGATAGGTTATATATATATATATATATATATATATATATATATATATATATGAATATTTATATGAGTGTATTATATATGTAACATATCATATAATATAAATACGCGCGCTTTTCCTTTTTTTAACGTTCCCTTTATGCCTGCCAGTACCAGTATTCTCTGGTTCCGTACGATTTCCATTAAAGCTACAAGTAATTCCATACATTCCAGATTTATCTCAAAGAAGAAACTCACTGCTACCGTCTTTACGATAAGCATCATTCTTTTTAGACACCGACTCGTTTGATCTTAAAAAGGCGGCAATTCGCTGATAGCCGTCGAGTTGGTAACTTTGAACCATGATATTGGTTGTACTTCTCAGATACACGCACGCCCTCCCGTACTTTGCCATCCTTTCTTTTATTGACAGTGGCCGGAAATTTGCTTCCTTACTTTTTTCTCTTCTTCTTTTCTCTCATTGGCGAGATTTAGCTGTTAAAACAATTTCTTTTCTCTCCTCTTTCTTTTTTTTAGCTTCTATCTTTTTCCCTCTTTTACATACTCCTTTCATTCTCACAACGGTTTTCTTCTCTTTCCTCTTTCTCTTCTTCTTCGTCGTCTGTAGATTTATTTTCTTTCGCTTTTCGCTACTATTATCTCGGCTTCTTCTTCTTTATCTATTTTCTTTCGCTCTTTGCCACCATTACCAAGTATTTCAATCATTTATTTATTCATTCTTCTTCTTCTTCTTGAGCCGTTTCTAGTTTCATTTTCCTTCGTCATCTTTATCAAGTCCTTACTCCCTTTTTCCTTCTTTCTATCTTTGATTCCTTTTTCTTGTTTTTTTTTCCTTCTTTTTTCGTTTTTCCCTCATCTTTTCCTTCTTCTTTCATTTGAATTTTCGCATATCGCCAACATTTCTTCTTTCATTCCTTTCTCTATTACCCGATTTATCCTATTCATATCCAATTTTTTTGTTCTATTTTTGTTCATAACCTCCAATTCTTCCTCTTCTTCTTCTTCTTCTTCTTCTTCTTCTTCTTCTTCTTCTTCTTCTTCTTCTTCTTCTCATTTGTCGTTTTTTTTTTCTTTTATAAAGAAACACCACTGCTATTATCATTAGAAAGTAAGAGGAGGAAAGGAGAAAGACTTTTCTCTCATCGTAGTTGTGATGAAGATGTTAGACATGACATTTATTATTATTATTATTATTATTATTATTATTAAATAAAGAGAGAAAAAAAGAAAGACTATACTCTCATCGTAGTAGTGGTGATAGTGTTAGATCTGCCATTTATTATTATTATTATTATTATTATTATTCAAAGAGAGGAGAAGAGATAGACTGTACTCTCATAGTAGTAGGGTTGGTGATGTTAGATATGCTATTTATTATTATTATTATTAAATAAAGAGATGAAAGGAGAAAGACGGTACTTTCATTGTAGTAGTGGTGACGGTGTTAGACATGCCATTTGTTATTATTATTATTATTATTATTATTATTATTACGTAAAGAATGGAAAAGAGAAAGACTGTTCTATCATCGTAGCAGTGGTGATGGTGTTAGACATGCCAGTTATCATTATTATTATTATTATTATTATTATTATTATTAAGTAAAGAGAGAAAAGGAAAAGACTGCACTCACATCTTATATACAGTTGAGGACAAAGTGCATTACTACGTACTCTCTCCTCGTAAAAAAAATATTGGCCAATGCCGAACCCAAAGGGGAGCCCATAGCAACCCCGTCAATCTGTCGGTACACAGTATTATCGAAACTAAATTCAACAGACAACGTAGCAAATTTCCTCAACTCCACAAATACAGATTCAGGAATATTAGGTGGAAACAAAGAACTGCGATAAAGCAAATCACAGCAATTGTTAATTGTCTTTAAAAGAGGGACACAAGTGAATAAAGAACAAACATCAAAAGAACACATGAACTTACCCGAAGAAGACAAATTTTGAATGCGGTCAACAAAGGAAAAAGAACCCTTTCAACAAAAACCACTTAAGCACTGCAACACCGGTTCCAAAAGTAATGACGAACATTTGCCTACTCTGTGTCGGTCTGATTCAATCATTGACAAAATTGATCTCAACGGTACCCCATATTTGTGGATTTTTGGTAGCCCATACAAACGGGGACGAATTGACCCAGGCGGTCGAATTTCGTTAGATATTTCTTGAGACAGAACATCACTTTTTACCCACCTCAAAAGTAATTTCTGAAATTAATTAATTAATTAATTAGTTAATCACAGAGATCCTAGCATTGTAAATTTAGAAGTGTCTACTAAAATTGAAGACATCTTAGCTACATAATCTGCACGATCCAAAATAACAACACCAGCACGTTTATCCGATTTGGGGATTACTAAATCAAAATTGGTCAGTGGGGAGTACCTGGCGGTACAAAAATTACTGCTGATGCTTATATAGCCTTCCTCAAAGAAAACCTGGAATCTTGGCTAAAAATTTAAAGAATCTCTTTTAAGAGAACCATCGTGTTTATGCCAGATAATTCTTTTTTGCATTCAGTGCATAAAACTACGGAATACTTGCAGAAATTCGGCTTCTGTAGACCTCGGAAGATAAACTGGCCATTCAATACTCCAACTGAAACCTTGTGTAGCATTCTGAAGCGACGTGTTTCTGAGAATGAATGCTAATTTACAAGCATGGATATCTTATGGCAAGATATAGGTCAACGTATCAAGAAATAGTCAATATATATATATATATATATAGTGTTGTGCTTTATTGTTTGTTTTTTGTTTTGTTTTGTTTTGTTTTTGCAACACTATGTTCCTGTCTCATAAATCGATGAAATCTTTGTTAACAAGTAATGAAAAAACATTCGTTTGTTATAGTTTTTTAAAAAGGTCCCCCTAAAGCAAAAATTCAATTTGTCTATATACTCGATTAGCGTAATAGATCAAAATATTTCAAAAGCTTTATTTTTTAATTTACTAATGATCTAATTAGATAATACTTGTCTGTTTTTTAATGCATTTAAAAGATTCATAGCTATGGCATATTATGCAAATAAACAAAAAAGTTCTTGAAGCTTCCAGAAAGTTTTACAAAGCCCCAGAAAGTTCTAGTACTTCTTTTTTATGTGCTGTGTCCCTTCAAGACGTAGGTTATCGTGGCCTTCCACATTTCCTTATCCATTGTAGCTCTTAATACCTCTTCTCCTGTTACCTCTCCCAAACCCTTTTTCGCCAGCCATCTGCTTAAGTCTATCAAGTATGTCCAGCGTTGCTTTTCTCTGTCTCCCCTTCCCTTTATGCGTTTCGTGAGTATTAGATTCTCTAAGCTCTCTTTCCTCATAACATGTCCCAGAAATTTCAACTGCCTTTTCCTGATGTATCAGTTTTTTTATTTTTCGTTTCTATCCTCTCCAAAACCTCGTCGTTGCTGACATATTTGGTCTATGGTATCCTTAGCATCCTTCTGTAGAACCACATTTTGGTTACTTTTAGTATTTACCTCATTTTTTATGTCTGTCCTTCAACATGGTAGCATTCGCTGCCATGTTGAAGGACAGGCATCACATAACAATTCAGCACTCTTTGTTTCTAGCGAAATTTCTGTCTCTCAATACTCTACTCAGCTTTTGGAATGCATCCTTGGCCATGCCAACAATATGCCTTCGGATTGTCTGTATCGCAATTACCGTCCTCTACTAAAACACTTCCCACTTATTTAAATTTCTGCTTTTGCATGATTTTGGTATCCTCCACTTGGATTTGGCATTTGGGGTTCCTCTTTTTACTGATGACCATGCATTCAGTTTTCTTGTAGTTTATATGTAGTCATTTCTTTCCGCTTTCTTTAACTACTTCCTGTAGGTCTTGTAGTTTCCTTTCCGTGTCTTCTTTGATTTTAGTATTCCCGGCCTGTAATTGGCATTTGGGGTTCCTCTTTTTACTGATGACCATGCATTCAGTTTTCTTGTAGTTTATATGTAGTCCTTTCTTTCCGCTTTCTTTAACTACTTCCTGTAGGTCTTGTAGTTTCCTTTCCGTGTCTTCTTTGATTTTAGTATTCCCGGCCTGTAATTGGCATTTGGGGCTCCTCTTTTTACTGATGACCATGCATTCAGTTTTCTTGTAGTTTATATGTAGTCCTTTCTTTCCACTTTTTTTCAACTAGTTCCTCAAAGAGGTCTTGAACTTTCCATTCCGTGTCAGCTATCAGCACTGTATCAACTGCGTATTTTATATTGTTCAGGTTGCGGCCATCAATGATGAATCCTTGCAGCACTTCTTGAGCTCTCAGAATTATCTCGCTGTATATGTTGAATAGATCTGGTGAAAAGACACATCCTTGTCTTACACCTCTTTCTATCTTTGCATATCTGCTGGACCCATGTCCATATGCAGGAAGTTTGCTGCCAATACAGGCTCTTGATTACTCTAATGTTTTTCCAGAATATGTCAAGGTTGCCGAACGTCTATATCAAATTTCAGTGTCGTATTTTATCGAATGCCTTTTTGTAGTCCATGAAACACGGATATACGTCCTTCTGCATTTCTATTGTACTTTCTTATAACATTCTAAGCATAAATGTAAGAATTATTTTTCTGTATTTCAACCGAATAATAATATTTTTTTAATATTTCATTGTAAAATATTTTGGGGGTTGAAATTTGTTAAATTATAAGGTTTTAGGATTTATTCTAAAAATTCCTTATTTGTAACATGAGCGTGTTTTTGGTATTATTGCAAAAAAACCCTTATTTGAAAATTCCTTATTTGGGAAAATGGGCGTTTCTTTGATACGTATTTGGTAAAGAACGCTAGCGTGAACATCTGCTTTTGTTGGCGCGAATAAGGTTATCGTCTGCAAGAGTTTTCGTGTTGAGCGAAGTAATTAAATAAAACCAGAAATATCTGAGCGATTCCAACGGGTGGACGTATTCAGATTTTCTCCGGTTTCATTTCTTATGAAATCGTAATTTTATAAGTAGCGATATGAATTAGCTATTTAATCTAACTTATGATTTGAAGTATAAATATTGGAATCTATTATTGGGTTTTTCAAAGCTTCAAATCAATATTTTACATATTAACTAAAAATATTCTGAGCGTCAGAAACTTACAGACATAATCCTTCTGGTTGAGATCGTTCACGAGTATATTGTATTGCAGTCTGGACGCTGCACAAAGATTCTCCAATCTCCGAAGTTTCAACTTTATATATAAACTGGAATGTGGTCACTCCCACAGAACGTACTTGGATAAGTTTTACAATGAACAACTGTATTCCTGAATCTCCTGTTTATAGTTATACTAGCTGTATAGCCCGGCGTTGCTCGGGTGTAATGAAAGCTTAAAACTAATCCATGGTCCTGGAGCTCAGACTCTTTGGACGTTGGCACGAAGACTAAGAAGCAATTGTTGTTTCCAGTTAAAGCGAAACCGTAGACTGAAAGAAAAATGAATGGATGTAAGTGAAATTTTGTTTTCCTGGTATCGATATCAAATAAGATTTTTTCGTCGTAAACTGAATTTTGAAAGCTAAATAAGTCCTCTGAGTAAATGGTATCATGGCTGAGATTAAGAACTACAATTATACCTACTTAGAGCCAAACCCGAAGCAAAAACTAAAATAAAAGGGCTGACAAAATACAGACCTACAGGCAGATAAACAAACACACACAAACATCTTGCCTTTTATATATATACATTATCGATTTGGTGAGAATCGGATAAAACTTGTGGATTTGTATAAAGGACATACAGACAGATAAAGACACACACACAAACATCTTGCCTTATATATATATATATATATATATATATATATATTATCGATTTTCTGCACTATAGTAAGAACTGCAACCTTGAAACTTTTGAATATCGTTTCTTATGTCTTTGTCTATG
This sequence comes from Ascarosepion bandense, assembly GCA_037127315.1. NCBI lineage: Eukaryota > Metazoa > Mollusca > Cephalopoda > Sepiida > Sepiidae > Ascarosepion > Ascarosepion bandense. The sequence goes on along the minus strand of JBBBDQ010000514.1, from coordinate 339,086 downwards.
AATGTATCAAATTTGATTAAAGGCGTACCACTCCTTCTATAACCTGATTTTTTCGATTATCGATTTTCGATATTTATCGAGGGTACCTCGACACAAAACCTAGCTAAGAACACTCGCAGACACTTATAGTACAACTGTGTAAATCTTCAAGAAAATTGGTTCAGCCGTTTCGGAGTCTATAGGTAACGGACGGACGGACACACGCACAGACACACACACACACATAGACAAAGTTCCTTTTATAAATAAGTTTAGATTAGATTAGATAGATTAGATGTTTTGCTTCCCATTATGAAATCAAACGGAATAAAATAATATAAAGTATTAACATAACTCTTTATGAAAATAACGATTTCATTCTAACGACTCTTACGAATGAAAAAAGTTACGTATTCTATAATGAGAAAAAGATTTTATGGCATGTTAAATGTGTTATGGCTTAACACCAAACGGTCTAATGTAAGTTATTGACAAATAAAGTTTGCATGTTATACTCAATTATACATTTTAATTAGAAATATAGATTTTATGTTATGCTAATGTTTTAGCGGATGTGGAACCGGGGGAACCGAGTTCGAATTCCAGTTGAATTCTTTGCATTCACTTACGCGCAAATACCCTCGGGAAAGGTATTAATCCGTCTCTTGCCTCCAGTTATGGGTTAAATAATAGAACAGATTGGGTTCTATAGCCTTGGTCAGCAACCAGTCTACCGCAGAAAGCAATGGCAACCTACTGCAGGATAATCTTCTGCCTAGTTAGTCATGTCTCTTTCGAGACATGATCGCCCAAGTGTGTAGCACAACTTAACTGACTGACTGAAATGTTTTTAACACTGAGAAATAATGGTGTGAACACAGCCATAGCTCTATAAATCAAGAACGAAAAATTTGTTTCTGTTACTTCTTCTTTGTGCATGTTGCACAACGGAACTTTAGTAAATTGTTATGTAATATTCTCTTGAATATTGCATTTTTGTGTGGAATCAAGAAGTAGAAATACTTTTATTACATTTATAATTTGTTGTACAGCATTATAATGTGAATTGTTTCGACTAGAAATATTTACATCGGTAGTTAGCATACCGAGGCAGTTGTTAGCCTACTGCAATCCATGGTACAAGCTTACTAGACTATTTACCAGTGCCGATATTTTTTTTTAAAGTCAGCTTTTTATAACTTTTTTTTTAATCATATCACCCCGAGCAAGACAGTAACGCCACTGATGTGCAGGGAGCTACATAAGATTGAAGAGATTGGAAAAGAGAAAACCAGAAACCGCATCCTAAACAGGAAACAAGGGATAAGCCTCTTCATCTGTTCAATAGACGTGGGTGGAGTGTGAACCGGGCGATAGTTTAGTCTATCTACTCTAATTATAATGTTGGACGTTCTCATCAAACATGGAGAGGCTTGAGGCAGCAGAAATGTGGTTTTACAGAAGGATGCTGAGGATACCATGGACGGAGCACGTGTGCAACGATGAGGTGTTGGAAAGGATGCAAACGAGAAGAAAACTGATACTAAATATCAGGAAGAGACAAATGAGGTTCCTGGGATACGTAATGAGGAAGGAAGACATGGAGAACTTGATACTCACAGGCCGGATAAAGGAAAGGAGAGACAAGGGAAAGCAACGCGAGACGTACTTGTTAGGTCTGAGCAAATGGTTGATGGAGCGTATGTAATTGAAAAATAAAGTTATGTTATTATTTAGCATTACAATGACAATGAATTTTAATTAAAAATATAGATTGTGTGTTATTTTAATGTTGTTAACGTCTCTTGAATATTGCCTTTTACTGTGAAATCTAAATAAAAGTATTATTACATTTATAACTATAGCTTATGTGAATTGTTTCAACTAGAAATATTTACATCGGTAACCTGCGATCTACGGCGCAAGCATACTAGCCAACCTACTAGTGCCGATGCACAAGGTCACTTGTATTAGACTAGCCCCATTTTTTATGGCCGGGGAAATATTTTCAGAATTAATGTTGGCTTTATATGCGCAAATGTACATTTGAGTTCGTATTCCAGTTGAATTCCTTGTATTCACTTACACGCAAATGCTCTTGGGAAAGATATTGAACCGTCTCTTCTCCCTCGAACTATGGGTGAATAACAGGACAGATTGGGTTTTATAACCTTTGTCGGCAACCAGTCTACCGCAGAAGAAATAGCAACCTGTTGCGGGTAAATCTCCTGCCTAGTTATTTATGAATCGAAAGAGACATGATCACCCAGTCGTCTATCATGTATGACAACTGACTGACTGATACGGTATGTATGCCGCAGCATTAGGAGGTTCGCGTGGTACAATAGCCGGCCGCGGCACAGTAGTCGGCCGCGGCGCAGCGGCTGATAATCACTTCATGAAGGGGTATCATTATTATTGCTGGTGTTGTCGTTGCTTACCCATTGGTGTTTCTCTTTTTCTTTCCTTACTTCACGAACTTTATTTAGATTTTTTTTTTTTTTTTCTATTACTCGACAGCAATGTGTGTCTGCAGCTGGGGTGGTGTTGATGGCGACAACGGATACTCCACGCAAGGTAGTTATCTTCAAAGAGAGGTCAGTATTTGATGTCAGCAACGGATCGTCGGAACCCGGCTGATACTGAAGCTGTGACAGGTGCAGTTTGTCACACACGGATATGCGCACACACGCACACACACACACACACATGAGCACACACACACACACGCATGCGCGCACACACACACGCGCATGCGCACACACACACACACACACACACACACACATATATATATATACGTGTGTGTGTCAGCGTTCGCGCGAAAACGTGTGTTTCGGTGTAAATGATGAAAGAAATATTTTACGTTGCGTACAGTCATAAATGGAACGTACGCAAATCTTTACAAATTACAGCTATTTACAAAAGTAACTTTGCGCCTGGCACAAGGCCACTACGATCGCAAACCAGTTTCATTTTCGTAGAGGGCGCACTGTATTCGGAAAAGAAGACAAGAAAGATACGAAACGGTTTTAATCCGGATCGAATTCACTTTCTCGCAGTAAGGGTCAGCAAGACAAGTGTCGTTAACCCTCTAGGGCCATTCGTATCATATTTGATACAGTATTTCCCTATAAGGAAACATTTGGTATTTCCCTATAAGGAAACATTTGGTATTCATTGACTGAGCAGTCAGTACTGCTTTCATTTGAAATTTATAAAATATTTCTCTTAAAAATTTTTCAGGAAAATATTTCTTTCAAGGCTTGTTTTCATACTGTATCAAATATGATACGAATGGCCCTAGAGGGTTAAACATTACTGCCATATCGAGGCGTCAATGAGAACAGAATAAGATAGATAGATAGATAGATAGATAGATAGATAGATAGATAGATAAATATGAACAGAATAATAGATAGATAGATAGATAGATAGATAGATAGATAGATAGATAGATAGATAGATAGAATCGGTTAAGATTTGACAATTAAACAGGTGCCATTTGTAAAAGCTTCCGCCATTTCACAATGCCTGGTTAATATTCCATGCGTTTAAAGACTAAAATTTTCAAGGCAGTATAAACCAGCTTTATGCTGAGAATTCATAGTGATGGTCAGTCAGTCAGTTGAGCGCGTAAGCACCTTACGTGATACACGGATGGGCGATCATGTCTCGAAAGAGATATGAATGACTGAGCAGAAGATTATCCCGTAGGAGGTTGCCATTACTTTCTGCGGTAGACTGGTTGCCATCCAAAGCTATAGAACCAAATCTGTCCTGTTATTTAACCCATTACTGGGGGAAAGAGACAGATTAATACCTAATACAAGGGTATTTGCGCGTAAGTGAATGAAAGGTATTCAAATGGAATTCGAACTCGGCTTCCCGATTTTTCGTTCTGTGCCGATATCCACTGCACCACAACGCACATGGTATTTTTCCCAAATAAAGAAAATTAAACTGCTCTCTTTCATTCCAGCCGACCTGGGACATAAAAATGTCAATTTCCTTTTTCAATCACCGTGACATAGCAGTGGCGAAACCTTTTGTAGAGAAAAAAATAATCATAGGAGCTTCTTTTTGATTTACCGATATCATCTGACTGAATTTCTGGTTTGAAACATTATCGTTATTTACACATTATTCAGACTATTGTCTCAAGCAAACATAAGGACGATATTATTAAGGCCAAACTACTTTCCATTGTTTTAATAAAATGATGGCGGGAAGATAGCTTGGAAAATGTGACACCCAAATAACGACATTTTTTATTGGCAGAACAGAGATAAGAGGGTTTATATCGCCTTGAAAATCTTAGATTCTGAGCGTATAGATTATTAGGCATTGTGAAATGATTTAAGCTTTTTATAAATGGCACCAGTTTAATTGTCAAATTTTTATCTCAGTCTCTCTATCTATGGGGCAGATCAGCGTGGTGTAATGTTTAGCAAGCTTGTCTTGCTAGAACCTATTACAACGGAGTAATGAGTTCAATCCTCACTGGGTACCGTATACTTTCGGTCTTGTGCCACACATAAGTGGCACTTAGTAAATCAAATATCTATTTATCTATCTATCTAGGGTAATCCAGCAATGTAATGGTTAGCCAGATTCGCTCACTAAAACACGACTGAATAATGAATTCGAACCTCACTGGGTGCCCCATAATTTAGGCCTTGTGCCACATCTAAGCGGCGCTTTGAAAATCAACAATATATCTATCCTAGTTTGTTTATATCTATCTGTATATATATTTATCTATCTATCGTAGACATTTCAAGTTTATCTACCCTAGTTAGTTTTATATCTATCTATCTATCTCAACTCAGTAAAGATTATAAAAAAGACATCTTTAGTAAGAGGAAGTTATGGAGAATAATGATCACTCAGGTCCTGAAATCGCAGTACCTTGTTAGCCTTCCTTTATTTTACTTTTAACTGAATATATGGATTATTTTATGCCTCTTGAGTTATAGAAATGCTTTATTTTCCAAACAAGGTCAGCACATTTTGGCCGTGTTCATAAATGATATTATTATGTTTCTTGGCTTTTTCTTTTAAGAGGGCCCTGGGTATGACAATAAACTGCATTCACTAGCAAGGTCTCTGATTGGGAGGTTGTGAAGACCATCGAACCACCTCTTAACTGCTGTTGTTTCCAGGTCCACCCTGACCCGGGGTGGTAACACCTGTTAGGGTCCCAGCTATGGGCAAATAGTTTAACCTTCAAACTGACATAAAAATTCTATGAAAGTACAAAAATAGACTTTTATAAAAAGAAATAAACGTTTTTGAATTACAAATATTACCAACAATACATTTTTGAAGGAAAAAGATTGTTACCATAAAACATTTTTAAAGAAAAAATAAAATAAAAATTTTCGACAAAATCAACCTTCTCACTATAACTGAGCATTAAAAAAAATCTTAAAACTCTAACTTTTTGGCATTAAATAACCCACAGAGGTTGATATGCCGTTAAACAAAACTCATACTCACTTTCTTTTAATAAATTATGCTTCTATTATTTTTAACCAATTTTTTTACATGTGGATGATGCTATCATATTTGTATCATGGACAATATTGGATGATGCTATCATATTTGTATCATGTTATATATTAATAAATATAAATATTATCCTACGTCGATGGCACGAATCGGGGTATATATATATATATATGTGTGTGTGTGTGTGTGTGTGTGTGTGTGTGTGTGTGTGTGCGCCCGCGCGTACAAGAGTAAAGTTGTAATGGGTTTTTAATAATTTACAGTTTAGGAACACACATACTCATCAAATTCGAAATATCTAATGCTATGCTCCTTGATGTTTGTCCTCACGAATTCTGTGTGTAATGACAAGACATCAGCAGTTTTCCTAAATATTTATTTCTGCTCTCTTTTATACCTTAAGGTAGACAAAGACAATTAATTTACGGAATTTTTCTAAATCCGTTATGAAATGAATTAAATCCGACATATTTTCACTGTTTGTTTAAACACTTTTTCTAAAATATTTTTGTTATTTATTTATTTATTTTTTGTATTATTAAACAGTATATTTATTTACATTTACTGGCTTGAATAATCGGAAAAAAAACGGGAAAATGTGTGTCCATCACTGTGGATCACACTAGTCTCTCAGAAAGCAATACGCTGAGCCTCCTCAGCCTCACTCTCTCAGTCGACTTCTAGTGGAACGACTACAACAAATCAATAGCTATATCTACTGCTAAGAAGGTTGGGTCACCGTGTTGGGCCAGAATTTTTTCTCGTCAGAATTCATCCTGAACTTTTATAAATCTACCATTCTATCATTAATTCATTACTTACCTGTGTAAGATGCTTTCAAAGATTTCCGAACTCTCTCAGTCCTCAGCCATACAAATTCACAATCTGTTGTGGTTTCCGAGAATGGAGTCCACACAAATAAATGAACAACGACCAGTAATTGGGATAGAAAATAAGTGTATTAACGTAAGGATACAGACTTGAATGAAGATTAGTAGTCCAAGAATCCGGGTTAGTAAAAGTGTATGTACAAGTCTCTGTAAGTGAAGCCGTAGTATATTGAGTATGTCCGCGTCGGAAGCTGACGAGTACTGCGTAATAATCTTTTCGATGAGTGGAGAACAGAGCTACCATGAACTACTGTGTACTGACTGTTAATCTCTCTCTGGACTCTCGTATTCTCCGGTTAACTCTCTGTGAAAACGCGGTATGCTGCCGTCTTGCTTCTATAGCAGTAGTGTAAGTATACTCTGGACGAGTTCAACTTTATGAAAAGGGAGAACCCCACAACAAAATCGTTTAGGTCTTTTGGCATCAGCGATTAATGTATGTGTCCGGTAGAATGATCCTCTGTATCAAACATTCGCATTTCCTTCGTTATGTTTTTTATTGCCATGTTTGATAGCTCATTTTTATCCTCGTCATCTGAGTCAATCAACAGTGCATCATCAGTCGATCAACTCGTGCATGACACTCCGTTTTTGCTGTGTATGGCGAGTATATAGATTCATTAGGCGTGATCCTGATATCTAAAAGTATAGTCATGAATCCTTCCTTGTAATAATTGCTGTTTTTAACGTCCTGCACGTTCAATTATTCCGTTTGCCTGTGGATGGTATGAAATTGTTTTCAGTCTGTAATAGCCTGAGATTTTTGACAGCTCTGAAAACAATTATGTCTCAAACTGGCTACCTCTATCAGTGATGATATATAAGAGTACTTCGAATCTAGCTACCTATGTGTAAATAAAAGCAGTAGCGATATTATGTGCAGATATTTCAATTAGAGAAACCGTCTCCACCCATCTAGTAGTTCTATCAATCATGGTTAATAGATACCGATATGGCGAAAACAGGGGTGTGTTTGGCTTCTTACTGGTGATAATGGACCCAATATGTCTAAATACACTGTTTCAAATCGCTCAGAAGGTAATTCAAATGGTTGTACTTTACTCTTCGTATGTTTAATAAGTTTTGCCTGCTAATTTTGGCACTCTTTGCAGAAATCCTTGACTGACTTGTCTATCCGTGACCAATAATACCTTGATTTCAGGAAGCGTAACATGGCTGATATTCTTGGGTGTGACAATGCGTGCAGACTATCGAATATAGATTTCCTAAGTTCTTGCAGTACAAAAGGTCTCGGAAACGGTTACGATATGTCGCACAACATAACTTGGTCTTTACCTGTATGGTAAGGTTTCAACCAGTATTTTAAGTTCTTCATCTGATTGCTGATGAGTGACAATTTCCTGTAAAACACAAAGATCTATTATTACAGCATTAGTTGGCCTAGATAAGCAGTCTGCAACGACGACATTTTCCTGTCTTCTTATATGAGATGTCTATGATATATTCGCTAATAAATCCGTTCAGATGACGCTGTTGTCTGTCCAACTTTAAATGCAAATAGCTAGTAAAAGCATTACACAAAGGTTTATGATCTGTTAACAAAAGTGTATTTCTACTTTCTATGAGGTGTTTAAAGTGCAACACCGCTAGATATGCAGCGAGCAATTCACAATCAAAAGTGAAATATCTTTGTTGGGTCTGAGACAACTTTCTAGAGAAGAACCCAAGGAGAATAGACTGGTCGTTTATCATTTGATGAAGAGTGGCACCTACCGCAGGATTTAAACAATCTGTGACAAGTTGATGAGTTTTAACGTTCGAATCCGGGAAGGATAATGCCGTTACACTTGAGAATGACTTATTCACTGCTTGGAAAAAAGCTAATTTCTCCACGGTTAAAATTAGTTGTTTTGCATTAGGATTCAAAGAGATGCATTCTGTGAGTGGGAAGATTAAGTAAATGAATTATCAATTTTCTGTAAAAATCGACCATTCCAAAAAATCGTCGGAATGTTTTTGAGTCCTTGGGAGGAGGAAAATTATTCAGGTCCTGAAGATTATTAGCGTTAGGTTTGATTCCCTCGTTCGAAACATTAAAACCAAAGAACTCAAGTTTCGTAGCATTGAAAATACATTTTGAAATAGAAATTTTAAGATCGTACTCACGTAACTTCCGAAATACTTGATCTAGATCTTCAGAATTAGAATATCTCGGAGTATATTAAAATATCATCGATATATACACTCCATGTTCCGTAAGATGTCATCCATCGCCATTTTAAAGGATACTTGCGGTTGTTAGTAGCTCAAAAGGCATGTAGTGATATTCAAATAAGCTGTGTTCTGTCAGTGTTACAGTTTTACATACAACATCATATCTGGTGGTATGCCAAGGATGGATCAATCTTTAAAAATATATTTAACCATGCAATTTCGTATCAGGTAAGTTAATATTGGGAATTGGATAGCGGTCCGGTTTTGTAATGCTATTCAAGTTATCTGTAGTCACCCAATGGCCTGTACGTGCCATTCGGTTTTAGCACCATGTGGGGTTCCAAACTCCACTCTGATTGAGAAGTGGAAATTATGCCAGCTTGCCAAAGCTTTTTAAATTCTTCCTTGGCTATGTCAGATTTCTGCTTCGACAACTGTCGCACTTTTGTAAATACAGGAGGATTGCGTTAGTATCTAGATGGGGGAAGATATTAGAGTTGGGTCAGTCAATTAAGTGCATACGTGATACACGCTTGGCCAATCATGTCCCGAAACTGACTAGGCAAAAGATTATCCCACAGTCAGTCAGTCAAGTGCCATACAAGATACACGCTTTGAGCAATCATGTTTTGAAAGAGACATGACTGACTGGGCAGAAGATTATCCCGCAATAGGTTGCCATTGCTTTCTGCGGTAGACTGGTTGCCAGACAAGGCTATAGAACCCAATCTGTTCTATTATTTAACCCAAAACTGGAGGGAAGAGACGGATTAATACTTTTCCCAAGGGTATTTGCGCGTCAGTTAATGCAGGGAATTCGACTGGAATTCGAAATCGGCTAGCTGATTGCTCGTTCCGAGCTGATATTCATTGCACCACAAGGCACATAGATTAGGGTAGCCTTCCATAATATTCTTTAAAGTTCCCTGTACATTTTCGTTATCATGAATTGAAACGTGTAACAAACAAGTTCATAACTTAGCGTCAATTTGCTTATTGGTAATTTAATTTTGTCGATCAATTTATTATTTTTACAATCCACTGTAAGTTCATAGTGACTTGGGAAGTCATATTCCAAAAGTGGTTTCGTAGTGTTAGCTACAATAAATGTCTGCATGAAATTCATCCTAAAGTTTTTTTGATCGTCACGTTTTGTTCAGTCTGTTCAGAGCACTCTATTTTTACATTGTTTGCAGAAACCAGCACAATATTTGTAGGATATAGGGGCTGTCGTATCAATTATTCCTTGGGAATAATTGATACAACAGCCCCAGTACCTTCAATGCATTTCTGGGCTCTTAAATGTGCAATTGCTTCCAAAAGGAGGGTTGAAGCCATCATCTCACTCCGCACTAGTTTTCCGATTTTTCTTTTCGTGCTGGTGAAGGTAGTAGTGAAGATGTCTGTTATAATCTTTCCTTTATTCGGCTACATACATCTTGGTTTACAAGATTTAGCACGGTTGCATATTTTTTGCTTCCGGTAGAGATCATATGGATTTAAAGTAAATTGGTATTTGTAATTCCGACTACGGCATTTTTTTTCTTCTTTTGGTTGAACTTGCTGGGGTTTTGTGGACTAAAATACAACAGTAGGTCGTCGGCCATTTACCCAAGTCTTTCTGTTTGTAAATCCACTTGTGCTGCTAGGACGGGTCTTAAGTTAATCGATATTGCTCGGATAAATTTGTGTCATGTGACGTAGCTGCTCACTCTAATTTTTGTAGCTAACGCTATTAGTTCACTTAAATAAATGAATGGTCTGCCTGTGAGGGTGCGAGAAGACATAAATTTATCAAGCAACTATGGCTTTGATTTTTCATGCAGAACTATAACTGCTTTTTTAAGTTCTCCATAATCTCTCGCTGTAAAACGGTGAGTAGTACTTTGTACACTGTCTCTGGTGGTAATGCAGCTTATACATGATAAAATTGCTGAACAGTACTCCTTATCTTCATGATATTAAACTCTGCTTCCTTAATTGTGAACCAAGCAAGTACATTTGATTACATGAACATGGGCGATTTGATGCATACTGTTTGTATCGCTCCACTTGCTTCTGTGGTCGCTTGATTCATATCTATTTCGTCGTTAAACATCTTGACTTATGTGAAAGCTGTAAATTTTAGTTTCCCCGTACGTGATAAGTCCATAGTAAAGAAAGGTGAAATAGCGTATAATGACGAAGAAACACGTGCGTACATTTTAACGACACAAGATAAGAAATTTATTTACAAATTTACACAGTTGTAATTGTCAGTAGCTTGTTTCAAGGCAAGTAATCACCCATTAAAAGTTTGTAGATTCAATAAATAATCAAAAGAGAAAAGGTTCATATTAAATTATCAAAACATATAAAACATGTATTTTAGGTGCTTAGCTTTAACCGCTGAATATAGTCCTTGAAATTCTGAGTTGTCGTTAAAGGCTGATAATGTATCAGCGTGTAACTTGACACCGGCGTCATTCAGATACGTGGTTTCTGCTTTTCTCTCTATCTCTCATACGTGTTTCTCTGACCCCAGCTATCACTGACCGACCAGACACGTTAATAAATAAACCAGTCTAGTCACGTCATTGGATCAAATACAAACTTCTTTTGAAAGAAAGATGACACGTGTCATTGAAGGTTTAATTTTGTAAATCACTCTTTTCATTGGTTAGAAAATTAATTCACACTTGCTCGCAACCTTTTTTTTTATCTTTATTCAGCACGGAGGCAATGTTGTTTTTTTTTATCAAGTTTACAAAATGTGAATAAATGAATGTTATTTTTATTTCCTATGCAGCACAATATAATCGTTTTCTGGACAGATAAACATTGTAAAAACAGATTTATTATATATATATATATATATATATATATATATATATATATATATATATATATATATAAAGAGGAATATATATTCTTGATGCTTTTTTGTTCGGCTCCTGGAAAAAAATAAAGCTTGAAATCTCTCCGTTTTTGAAACCATTGAGCCTTCAAGCAAACTACGTATACCCATGCGAATCATATGTTAAGACAACGACACATTTCCGACAAGCGACTTTCTTCGTTATTTTCCGTAAACAACTCCCAACATTTGTTCTCGTGCAAAAACTTATTTTCCGGATTGGCATAGAAGATAATATATTTTCGATCAATAATAAATGCTGTAATTTGAAAAAGAAGGGTAAATATTTCATTTTATTTTATTTTTAAATAGATTTTTATTTATTCTGTGTTTCTGCCATGCGCGCACACAGACAAACACACATTTACATATTGTTCGGTCTCTTTTTGTGTTAGTTTTACTGATGAACTCATTACTTCCGGTAAATTCTGCTTTATAGCGAATATATACGAAGAAAAGAAATAACCTCGGTATTTTCGAATGAAGTAAAAAATGACTTAAAGAAACATTCCTTTGTAGCAGAACGTTGGAGCCGTTTTCATTTGCTTTAAACTAATATTCCTGTTGAAATTAATAGTCGACATCTTAAAGAAATGACGGGCAGAAAGCTACTCGAGAAGAAAAGAGTTTATTAATACACTGCAAATAGTAGTACTGTTGGGAGGAAAAGATGGCGGCATAATGGTGAAACAGAAAAAAGGGAGAAAATTATTATTGTAGATTACAAAAATGTAGTTGTTGTTGAAGTTTTATGAAATAAATGAACTGAAAGCAGGAGAAAGAGATATAAGAAATAAATTAATTTAAAGCAAACGTAAAAGGCGACATTTTGCTAGTTTTATGTTCTTTTTATTTCAGAGCCCATTGACAGGGCAATCGAACCCTATTGTTTTACCCTCTTCATATGTACCTATGATAAAGTTTATTTGTAAATAACAAAAATTATTTCATTTGTGTTGTATAGAGGTTGTGAAAAACAATTTTGGTTTGGTTTTATTAGAAGAGGAAAAGAAAAGAGAGGGACAAATAAAGAGTAGGAAAATTGTGGGAGGAACAGGTTAAAGGGAAGAGAAATTGTTGATTCCTTTAAAAAGAAAGAGAGTCACAGAGGTTGAAGGAGAAAGAGAAGTAATGAATAATTGAGAAAGAAGATAAATAAGAAGAAAAAGGGAGAAACAAAGGGAAAGAAACTGGGAAAGATACTGTGTTATAATAAGGAAATGTAGCATAAAAAGGAAATTAAAAAAAAAGGATGGTGAATAGAAAGAAAGAAAGAAAGAAAGAAAGAAAGAAAGGAAAGGAATGGTGACAAAGAAAGAAAGAAAAAGAAAGAAAGAAAGAAAGGATGGTGGCAAAGAAAGAAAAAGAATAGTGTCAAAGAAAGAAAGAAAGAAAGAAAGAAAGAAAGAAAGAAAGAAAGAAAGAAAGAAAGAAAGGATGGTGGCAAAGAAAGAAAAAGGATAGTGTCAAAGAAAGAAAGAAAGAAAGAAAGAAAGAAAGAAAGAAAGAAAGAAATGGATGGATGGTGGCAAAGAAAGAAAAAGGATAGTGTCAAAGAAAGAAAGAAAGAAAGAAAGAAAGAAAGAAAGAAAGGATGGTGGCAAAGAAAGAAAAAGGATAGTGTCAAAGAAAGAAAGAAAGAAAGAAAGAAAGAAAGAAAGAAAGGATGGTGGCAAAGAAAGAAAAAGGATAGTGTCAAAGAAAGAAAGAAAGAAAGAAAGGATGGTGGCAAAGAAAGAAAAAGGATAGTGTCAAAGAAAGAAAGAAAGAAAGAAAGAAAGAAAGAAAGAAAGAAAGAAAGAAAGAAAGAAAGGAAATGGTGGCAAAGAAAGAAAAATGATAGTGTCAAAGAAAGAAAGAAAGAAAGAAAGAAAGAAAGAAAGAAAGGATGGTGGCAAAGAAAGAAAAAGGATAGTGTCAAAGAAAGAAAGAAAGAAAGAAAGAAAGAAAGAAAGAAAGAAAGGAAATGGTGGCAAAGAAAGAAAAAGGATAGTGTCAAAGAAAGAAAGAAAGAAAGAAAGAAAGGATGGATGGATGGTGGCAAAGAAAGAAAAAGGATAGTGTCAAAGAAAGAAAGAAAGAAAGAAAGGATGGTGGCAAAGAAAGAAAAAGGATAGTGTCAAAGAAAGAAAGAAAGAAAGAAAGAAAGAAAGAAAGAAAGAAAGAAAAATTTTGTCTCTGAAAATATTTAAAAAATTATAAAAACTGTAAATCTTACAAGACGAAAAACAGGAATTCGAGAGAGGCACTCCCCTACCAGATGCTTTCTTGATGTTTTTCCGATATGGAAGACATCCATTTCAATAGGACACACTTCCGGTAGGCAATTTCTATTGTCACTTGCAGTAAACAAATTGAAGTCAAACATCTGTTGCCAAAGAAGACGTTGCTTTTTACGCTTAAAATCAAGTAAAGAAATTTCATATTGTTTTTAATTTTCGGATATTTTTTTTCTACTTCTATGTCTTCCAAAAAAAAGTGGGGGGGGTCGATAAATCAGTTCGATTTTTTCATGTTTTCCTTTCCAGTGTATCCGAAAAAAAAAGCTTCTATCTCAATTTCCGATAAATTACAACTTTACCAAAAATGGTATCTCCGAAGAAGGAATAATACCCGAAATCTATTCGACTGAAAGTATTCACCTTTTCCTCGCTTTCATAAAAGTAATAATAATAATAAAAATAATGGCAAGTCTAATGCTATCAACACAACTACAGTGACAGTACGGTATTTTCTTTGTTAATTTTACTTAATAATAATAATAATAATAATAATAATAATAATAATAATAATAATAATAATAATAATAATAATAATAGTAACAGTTGCAGGTCTCATTCTATTACCACGACTATGATGCGAGTACTATTTTTATCCTTTCCTCTCCTTACTTAATAATAATAATAAAGGCAGGTTCAACGCCATTACGAGCACAGTTTTTTCCTTTCCTTTCATTACTTAATAATAATAATAATAATAATAATAATAATAATAATGACAGGTCTAATACCATCATCACTACTACGATGAGAATACAATTTTTTTCCTTTCTTCTCTATACTTAATAACAATAATAGTAAAAATAAAAATGGCGAGGATGAAGGTACAGTCTTTTTCCTTTCTTTGCATTACTTAATAATAATAATATTAATAATAATCTAAAAAAGAAGAAGAAGAAGAATGATAATAAAGACAGATCTTCACAACGACTACAATGAGAGTGCAGTCTTTCTCCGTTCCTCTCTTTATTTAATAATAATAATAATAACAGGTCTTACAACATACATACTACTACGATGAGAATAGTTTGTTTTTTCCTTTCCTCTCTTTACTTAATAATAATAATAAATGGCATGTCTAACCCCATTACTACTACTACTACTACGATGAGAGTGCAGTCTTTCTCCTTTACTCACTCTTTTTAATAATAATAGCAGGTCTAACTCCATCACTACTACTACGATGAGAGTGCAGTATTTCTCATTTCCTCTCTTTACTTTAATATCTCGTACTAAGAAGAAAAGTGTTCAATGCATTTAAATGGTTGCTTTTCTAAGCGCGGCTTAGATGTGGAACAAGGCCGAAAGTATGTGACACCCAGTGAGGATCGAGCTCACTACTCAATTGTAATGATTCTAACGAGACAAGCTTGATAACCATTACACCACCTCGAGGTGCCCAAACGAAGCAAAACTGAACATTGGCAATGAGCACTTTTTGTGTGCACTTTTTAACGGGTATTTGTGTGCTGTTTTTGTGTCACTAATCCCACCCACAAGTGCTTAACGCTCTGTTATGCGGTGTTGAGCACTTTAAAAAGACTTGCCGCTTTTTGCCCGCATTGGAAAATTATTCCTACGGGCTTTTTTTTTTTTTTTCTGATTGGCTGTTTTTCAGATCTTGACCTTTTAGAGTGACAATTCCCCTGCCCTGGGTGAGTTCTAGTTGGTGTTAACACCGACAATCTTTTATTATCTTAAGCTCACCCAGGTGAATAAGTAGCTTTTAATTTTGCATTAGCATTTACCGACCTCCTGTTGATTACAGTGCATGAAACTATAGTAGAGTGCGGTCATGCTTGCAGGGCTTATTATTAATATTATGTTCTGCCTCATTTGAACAATTTTCTTCCCAGTATGGGGATATTTTGCGTGCTCTTTTTGAGTCACTAATCTCCCCCCTACACACACAATCATATATATATATATATATATATATATATATATATATATATAGATATATATATATAGATATATATAGATATATCCCAAAGGCAACATACTAGCTTTGGTGGACGCTGAAAACCTTTGTCCCCGTTGAAGAAATATTGAATATAAGTATATTTATTTTAATTTATATATTTCCGGATATTTACTGGAACCACACTGGACATTCATTTATTTGTGGACGACCTTATTCAAGGAATTTTTCCTCTTCTCCTGTGCAACTAAAAACATCTTGCATTCCAATAACGTAGCAAATAGAGATTAGGTCACAGGCCGGGGCCTGATCAACCTTGGCTGAGTCAACCTGGGGAGAAGGTATGATGTTTTTAAAGGACCGAAACCGTCAATGAACCAGGGTAACATCACTGATGATGTGTCCTAACCGCATCTAAATGATGTATTTTTCAAATTCAAAAAGTAGCGACTGCATTTACAACCACCCATTTATCCCTCCTCTAAAAATACAACTAGCAATTCTTCGGAAACTACTAACCGCATGCACTACACAAACTCCATTTTCGGACCATAATGGTAAGATTTAAATACAAACTAACGGCGTCAGTATGGGAAACCCATTAGGTCCTACTTTCTCGAATTTTACATGTCACCGCATGCACCACACAAACTCCATTTTCGGACCATAATGGTAACATTTACATACAAACTAACGGTGTCAGTATGGGAAACCCATTAGGTCCTACTTTCTCGAATTTTACATGTCACCGCATGCACCACACAAATTCCATTTTCGGACCATAATGGTAACATTTACATACAAACTAACGGTGTCAGTATGGGAAACCCATTAGATCCTACTTTCTCGAATTTTACATGTCACCGCATGCACCACACAAACTCCATTTTCGGACCATAATGGTAACATTTACATACAAACTAACGGTGTCAGAATGGGAAACCCATTAGGTCCTACTTTCTCGAATTTTACATGTCACCGCATGCACCACACAAATTCCATTTTCGGACCATAATGGTAACATTTACATACAAACTAACGGTGTCAGTATAGGAAACCCGTTAGATCCTAGTGTTTCGAATATTTACATGTCCCATATAGAAAACAAATTGTTTACAACAACCGAGAAACTGTAGATTTACAAAAGGTATATCGACAGCATTTTTGTTTTGATAAAAAATATGGACGAAATCGTAAATCTAAAATTAAATATTTAAAATAACTCCTTACTGAAATTTACTTATGAACTCATGGACAATAACAAAATCCCGTTTCTTGACGTCAATATAGAGCTAGAAACCAACAAATTTATCACTTATATGTATAAAAACCCACAAGTGAGAACTCTTGTCTTCTTAACTATAATATCCAATACCCTGAAAGATATGAAATAGCAATAATAACGAACTTCTTAAATAGACCACATAAAAATTCCTCCTACCAAAGAATATTTTTTGAGCGAATCGAAACACATAAAACAAACATTAGTCAACAATAATTTTGCCAACTACATCATGGATAAACAAATCAAATTATTCTTACAAAATATACATGACACTAGTATTAAAAATATCACACAAGAAAGCATCAACATATTTTATTGCATTCAAATGCACATTAATTATAAACAAAACGAATTTTCTGTATGAAGCATTATTAAACACAATATTTCTCTTATAATTCTTCAAAAACATGTAAAATTTATTATATATTATAGAAAATGGAAGACATCACACCTTGTTTCTAATAATAATAACACCATCAAATCTAAACTAGCGATGATTAATATAGTGGACGAATTTTAATGCCCGGTACAAGGTTGTGTTTCTTGCCATAAATCAATTACCCATATTATCCATACTACCACTTCTCTGAGTAGACGCCTTATATGCTACCTATCTAGTTATAATAGTGCAATAAAAAGAAATATTAACTCATAACTTACAAGAGCTCTTTAAGAAAAATTTTGGTTGAAAATACAAAAATACTATTTAAAGCCCAATATCAAAGGCATCTCGCTATAAGAGAGGCACTAAATATCAAGCAATTTTCTCCTACCATCAACTTTACATTATTTAACAGTGGAAATGGAGTTTTGAAAGTTTTTTTTTTAATAGACAGAGGCTCACATGAGGATAACTTTATCGAACTCTATATTTTAAAATACACCATAACACAAAAAATTACATTACATTCAGACATGAGGACTTAACAACACCGGAAAAATAACATACTGAAAATGACCTGTGAAGAGGCTGAAAGCGCTTGGAATGGCAAAAATTATGGGATATTTTTACATTCCCTATACCCAGCCAAATGGAAACATGTAAGAATAATGGAAAAATTAAATAAAAAATTATAAAATCTTCCTTGTTGATCATTTTTAATGAAACATGTTCAAATGAAAGATTGCTACCCAAATATATATATATATATATATATATATATATATATATATATATATATATGCATATGTATGTGTGTGTAGGGGGTGCTTATATGTACATGTGTGTATATAGATAGATATATATGTACTTCAGTTGGTATGTGTGTATATATATGCATAAATATTTCTAGATCCACACATCCATTAAGTTAATTACTGTCTTCTTCCTATATTAATTATATTTTAATTTTAGTTCTTCAATTTAGTTTTTACAAATTATCATAATGAAGGATCCCTCTTCTCAGCAACTTAAGGTCATTTATTTCTATATATGCATATGTATGTGCGTGTGAGTGGTGTGTTTTATATAAATAGTGATGTGTTTTATATATATATATATATATATATATATTTCTATATATGCATATGTATGTGCGTGTGAGTAGTGTGTTTTATATATATAGTGGTGTGTTTTATATATATGTATATATATATATATATATATATATACGTATGCATGCAGGTGTAAGTGGATATGGTTATATTTTTTAGTATTATATATATATATATATATATATATGATGATACCACACCTATCTATCATTTTTATGATTTCCTGTAATAGTTCATTTATCGTCTTTACGTGTAGTTTTCAATTTATATTTTTGTATATATAACATTTTTCATTAAATCTGTTTATATATATATATATTTCTATAGATAGCCTACTTACATTACTTTTCGTTTTCCACTTTTCTCTTTTATTTCTGTGGTAGATTTTAAGGTAAATTTATTCGATCTCAACAGTAGCAAGTCCTTCTTTTATTTTGAAAGGGTAAATTTTGAAAAGCATTTGGCAAAGCTGAATTATGATGTACCGTTTCTATATTTTTCATTTTTTTGTATTTTTCTTTTAACTTTTTCCTTTTTCCTTTTTTATGTAGCTATCCCTTCATTCCATCCTCTCTAGCTAACGTTTGTCACGTTTGCATATCCAACACACATTTGCCTCCTTTTTTGTCTCCTTCCCCCTCTCTCTTCTATGATTTTTCTCCTATCTTCTCTTTTTTTCTTTCTTTCTCCCTCTTTTCTCGTTTTCCTTTTATCTCTCCCTTCTGTTCCTGTGACACGCTTATTTCTGATTTCTCTACACACATATACATAATTTTTAAAATGTCCCTTTCACGGATCGAGTTGAATCCAATTCGTAACTGAACTTAAGCTTCCATCTCTCTTTTCAACCTCTGAAAAAGCATCGCCTGAATCCTAACATACCCATTTCTTTCTTTTTTCACTTCCTCTTCCACTTTTCTTCCTTATTTTTTTTTTGTTTTTTCTTTCTTTTCCCCGTTTCGTTTTTCTTCTCTTCCTTATTGCTACGAATTTCCTTTTTTCTTTTCCTCTCTCCCAAGTAGGGTTAACAACATAAACTCTTAAAAAAATATTTGAATTTTTTCATAATGAATAAGATCGCTGATGAAGCGAATTTTTTTCGCTGATATGAGCATTCGATATATGTAATTTTCGAAGTTTCACATGCAAACATACATATATTGGAGATTGAAATTGAAATTAAAATATGGAAAAGACCCAGACATAACGTGGAGTCTAGTGAAAACAGCCAAGCCTTAAAATAGTGGCAAAATATGTAGGCTGTGCCAGGAAGAAAAGTTAGCTATTATGTTTTCCCCAAACAAAAATGAATGAAAGAACAGACATTATGACTAAGTGTAACCAAACCAAAAAATACCTATTAGGATCATACAACAATAGATAAAAACGTTATAGCTTCTAAAGCCTGGGTTGTGTATATATATATATATATATATATATATATATATATATATATATATATATATATATACCTCAATATCGAGCACTTTACGATAAGAAACCTCCTTGCCAAAATACATTTTATCAGTAAAACCACTGAAAAAAACAACAATCTTTGCGCTAAACATTATCAAAATTAAACACTATATATATATATATATATATATATATATATAAGTTTCGTTAAAAATGATTAACAAAGCGTCTTGCGTTTTTTTTATGCGTCCGTACTTAAGTCAAAATAAAAATAAAAAAGTTTTTATTTTTAAGTTAGAAAATAAAAAATATATAAATCGTCCTTGATATTAGTTGAAAAATAGCAGAAAGCTCGGGTATGCAGAAAGTTTGGCCAGTTTTTATACGCTTGGTGTTCAGAAAAGAAAACACCTGTACGATCTCATGAAAAATTAAATACAAAGCTCAATCGCAGTACCTTTTTAACGAAACTTGTATGAATGAATGTTTGCTGCCCAAATACACTATATATGTGTGTGTGTGCATGTGTGTCTGTGTGTGTGTTCCTTTTAATGTGTATTTGGTATCATATGTTCAAGTTTATTTTTCTCTCTTCTTATATATATATATATATATATATATATATATATATATATATATATATATATACCCGTTTACCTCTACGTATTTATATAGGTCTCAAGTGTATCGTGACGAAAAGCAGAGAAGAAAGAGAAACCGAAGAACCCCGAGAAGCACCGACGTCGCCGACTTCCGTTGGTGACCGAAAATCGAACGAACCAGATGAGACAGGAAGTGACGTTCTTGAACGAAGGAAACCCGGTCGTCACGTGACACCTGCCCACGTTATTAGCGAGGTCCGTGTAAATCCGCAGGTTCCTCTTTTGTGCAAGCCGACGACGATCGTTCGCTCGTTCTATCGCTTTTCAGGTCTTTTCTTTTTACCGGGTCCCGGGGTTAATGGCGGCCTCGGACCACTGTTTTGCGTTTCGAATTTCACTGTCGATCGGCCTGGACCGGATGTCTTTGAGGTGGGTCTTGTCCCAGAGCGTTTTCTGCAAGTTTAGTTTCCGATTAATCAGAAGCAACCGGCAGAATAGGTTGAGGAAATCTGCGGAAAGGAGAAGCGAGAGGTTTTTGCAAAGATAAAATACAACAACACACGGATAAACAGAATATATACATAGTAAGATTTAATACACACAGTATAGTCAGACACAGGGTCGCAACAGATCTAGAGGTCCAGGGCTTTATACACAACCTAACTGTAACAGCTGAGGGGACAAAAACTAACTTGTACGAGAGTAAGTAAAAAATTACCATCGCTTTCTCCATAACATATCTTTAAGTTTATCACAGTCTTTTGCTTATGTGTGCTTGTAATTGGTACCAGCCTTTGAGATTTGAAAAAAGATATCACATGACAGGCGGTCCACAACGAGGGAAAATTTACTCGCCCCCAAATCATTTTACTCGACCGACTCTAATTACTTAATAGTCGCCTTACGTAAACATAGCGTGGATCGCTGACGGAAAACAAAAAATGAAACTTTAATTAAAATTTCTAGCGTGTTAGAAAGGATTTTAATTTTTTTTTTAATAATAACAACAAAATGTGATCTTTCCTCTTAATAGCATGAACATTTTGATGATAAAACGTTGTTTTTATTAAGTTTGAGTCATTTTAACATTATGATATGCTGTTTTGGTTTTTTTTTCTGTTTTGCTTTGTTTGTTTTTGTTTTGTTTTTTGTTTTTTTTTTTGGTAATTGAGTGGAGGTACCTAAATTCGGAGTTTCTTTCTTCTGTTGACTACAACCTTCATCTCATAGATGATAAAAAATAACAAATCTTCTTTCTCAACGACTTTCTTTAAAAAATTACTTACTCGTATAATTTGTTTTTCGTGGTTGAGAGAAGTATGCGTATTTTTTTTATTTCTTTCAAATGTTCGTTTTTTCTTTTCATAAGAAATTTGGGTGACAGAAATATTTTGGCTCCACTCTGGAAGCGTTAGTTATACGAATGTTTACACTGACCGAGACGATAAAAACGAGACCAAAGATTTCAATAAGGTCACTGTAGGTCATTCTAAGTAACTTGTGAATCTTCAATGGCATACTTTTGGATTGGGTTTTTCTATATTTTAAGGGACACGTTTCACTGCTAGATTTTTAATCGACCGCGGGCGAGTAAAGCAATAAACTTTAATCGCCCAATTAAGTTTTTAATCGACTGATTCCTTCAAGGAGGAACAAAGAGCAGTAACTTAATAACATACTCAGATCATTAACAAGATATCCATGGAAATGATAGAGGAGTGAATGGATACACCTCCCAAAATTTAAATAACTGTAATCTGGAAGCTAGTCCCTCCTCTGACACAGCTGTAACATCCCAGTAAATGAAAAACTGGCTTGCAATATGCAATGCCTCAAAAACTAATAATATTCTTTCATCAACGAGTAAACACCAAATGATGAATAGTGGTTTTCTAAACCCAGCTTAGATGTGGCACAAGGCTGAATGTAAGGGACACCCAGTAAGGATCTAACTCACTACTCAATTGTAATAATTCTAGAGAGACAAGCTTGCAAACCATTATACCACTTCTTGGTGTCTAAAGTTAATTTTCTAAGCACCGCTTAGATGTGGCACAAGACCGAAAGTATGGGGCACCCGGTGAGGATCGAACTCACTACTTAGTTGTAATAGATTTCAGCGAAGCAAGATTGCTAACCATTACACCACGTCGAGGTGCCCAACACCAAATAATGAATGGTTGTTCTTTCAAAGGAGCTCTTTGCCTTGAACTTTGGAAATAAGTTCTCTCTAGACCTTAAATGGAATTCATATATATATACGGTCCATCGCTAAAGAATCTGGAAAAATGATCGACTCCCTGCACCGCTTCTGAAAGTACCTGACTCTTTTTGCTATCCTCTACCTTTGCAAGAGCAATATCCGACGAAAATTAGAGCACTGCTGCTATATTTGGTATGGAGCTATCCAATCTTCCTTTTCAGTCTTGATAGAGACCAAAAGCATCTACGCGGTCTTGTGGGTGTTGAATTAGTTTTTACTTTACTTTTTTTCCACAGGCGAAACGTCGCAAGCCTCTCGCTACTCTATCGATATGTTTGTTTTACGGCAAATCAATGCCTTATGAGTCATTTAATACCTAAAATTAATTTTCTTGGGACCTTTGGAGTAATAAAAATGTGATTTTTTTATCGTTTCACCCCAAGCAAGGTGGTACTGCCACTGATGTGCAGGGGGCTACATAAGAGAGTAAAAGCTTAAGCAGATGGAGAGCAAAGAGAAAGACTAACCAGTTACAGCGAGTGTCAGGGAAAGGGCAAGAGAAGGATGGGAATACAGGTGTGATGACAGTTGCAAAAGTTGAGCAAGAAAGGAAAAGAACAAGATATACGGGGTGACGTAGAAAGAGCGAGGGAATGACTGGAGTCAAGTTGATAAGAAAAGGGAATTGATATTGCATTTAAATTCCTGGAGGTTGTAGCTGTCAGGAAAGCAAGTATATGGAAGAGAATTCCACAGGCGGGAAGTGCGAGAAAAGAAGCTACTTGAGTAGAATTGTCGTCTGCATTTGGTAAATTTAACTGTAAAAGGTGGGATCTTGTTGCCAGTCTGGTTGCTCGAGTAAATTCTTGTAGATGGGGCACCAGTGAGCTAAGTTTGTCGGAGCAGAAACCTTGAAAATATTTGTAGAAGAGACACAGGGAAGCCACATACTGCCGGTGATAAAGTGACTGGAATTGAGCTGCCGGGTTTTGACCGATCACATTACAGATTCTTTTTTTGGAGCCTGTCGAGAACCCTGAGATGAACAGCAGGAGCGCCTGACCAGATATGACAACAGTATTCTATGCACGGTTGGATAGTTGATTTGTACTAGGGTCATTCAATAAATTAGGTGAATTTTTCGATATAAGGACTTCTAATACAGATAGAAGCTTACTTTTTTCCCCCTTTACTTCTTTTTCAAAGAGATTTATATTTTTTTGCAGAGTTTTGGAGATGAAGGATGAAGACAGGCCTGGGAAGCCTACATAAGTGAGGTCTCCGGAGGTAATCGAATCAGTCAATGACCTCATTCAGTCTAACAGGGTGACAGTGAATGTCATTGCAAGAACTTTGAGCCTGTCTCTTGGGACAGCACACAAAATTACCCATAATGACCTTGCCTACTCGCAAGACAACACAAGGCCTCACACAGCAACCCAAACGGTGCAGACCATCAACGAGCTGGGCTGGTAACTGCTCCCTCATCCCCCTTACAGCCCAGACCTTCCCCTTCAGACTTTCACTTGTTTGGTCCCTTGAAAGCGTTCACGATAGGCTCGAAGTTTAAAAGTGACGATGAGGTCAAAGTGCTGTGAGCGATTAGCTGAGACATCAGTCCAAAGATTTTTACGCTGAGGGAATACGGAAGCTTGTGCACAGATGGGAAAAATGTGTGGCACTGCTGGAAGATTACGTTGGAAAAAAAGTAAGCTTCTATCTGTATTAGAAGTCCTTATACCGAAAAATTCACCTTATTTATTGAATGACCCTCGTATACGATATTATATTATTCTGCTTTCACAATTGAATTCATGGTAGATGACACTCAGCTTTTGTGCATATACATGTTTGTGTGGACATGATTACTAGAGTCGGTGATAGGTGTGTTTTATGTTGTTTGCTGAAGTTATATTTTGATTAAAGAAATTATCGGATATTATATGGATTAATTTAATTACAGAATTCTTTCATTTTGGTTATTTGGTTGGTTAGTTGAATTTGTTTAGTGGCATATCAACATCTCCATGGGTTATTTAATGCAGAAATTTAAATATTTTGAACGTGATTGTATGCCTTCAAATACAGATAAAATGTATTGCTGGTAATTTTGCTACAAAAATGTATTTTTATACTTTCATAGTGTTTTGTTTTTGCTTGGATGTTCACTATTTGTCCATAGCTGGGACCCGTATAAGAGGTGATTCCAAGCTCCTCAAAACTTCCAATCGCCCGATTAGAGTCTTTACTGCCGGGTGTAATTTATCATCATACCCATAATTTGACTGACAGACGATGGTCTAAAGATTATTGATGAATATAACGTGACCGTTTTTTATATAATTTAAGTATATAGTAATATTCAAAAGTTCTGAAAATATTCCATGTAATCTAAAGTAGGTACTTTGGCTTTAAGTTTACTATTGTTATTATTCTAATTGTTTGATAATGATATGTGTGAATGTCCGTGTTTACAAAAATCGGCACGTTTATACACGTAAAACAATAAATTCAAAATTATTTTTAAAACATCGGGGATCTATGAATTGTAGTAAACTTTTCCATTTATGATTAGTAAATATAGTTTTTACTTAATAACATTATTATATATCCGACCTAAATTAGTACAAACATTTAGAAGATTTAAAACTTAATAAAATTTTTTCATTTAAGTTTTTTCAAAATAAAAACAATTCTTGTAAGAATTCATTATCCATCAAAAAAATTTTCTTAAGACAATAGTGTCTATAATATATCTTATTCATAACCTAAACTTATTTATAAATGGAACTTTGTGTGTGTGTGTGTGTGTGTGTGTGTGTGTGTGTGTGTGTGTGTGTGTGTGTTACCTATAGACTCCGAAACGGCTGAACTGATTTTTTTGAAAATTTACACAGTTGTACTATAAGCGTCTGCAAGTGTTCTTAGCTAGGTTTTGTGTCGAGGTACCCCCGATAAATATCGTTACCTATAGACTCCGAAACGGCTGAACTGATTTTTTTGAAAATTTACACAGTTGTACTATAAGCGTCTGCAAGTGTTCTTAGCTAGGTTTTGTGTCGAGGTACCCCCGATAAATATCGAAAATCGATAATCGAAAAAATCAGGTTATAGATGGAGTGGTCCGATTTTAATCAAATTTCATACACTCATACACAAAGACATAAGAAACGATATTCAGAAGTTTCAATGTTGCAGTTCTTACAATAGTGCAGAAAATCGATTATATATATATATATATATATATATATATATATATATATATATATATAAGGCAAGATGTTTGTGTGTGTTTCTGTTTATCTGTCTGTATGTCCTTTATACAAATCCACAATTTTTATCCGATTCTCACCAAACTTCACACAAATATTCTTTCGGCTGAGTCTGAGCTCCAGAACCATGGATTAGTTTTAAAGCTTTCATTACACCCGAGCAACGTCGCGCTATACTGCTAGTAACAAATAAAAGCTTTTCTATTTCAATAATGTCTTAGTTTTATGGCATTTTTTTGTTTTACGATTCAGAGTAAATTTTCTAACTGCGGTTCTGTTTTACAAAAAAAAATGATAATTTAAATTCTCCAATGAGTTTTGAGTGTAATTAAGCAGTACAAAACTAAATTTGTCGAAATTTCAGAAAACAAAGTGGTTGTAACATATATAAAAAAAGCAAACATTTTTAAAATAATTTTCTTCATTTGTGAATAAGTCCTGAAAGTTTCATTAAAATCTTAAAATTATTTCATTTTTTTTTTTTTGCAACAATTTCTAAATCAATGTATTTTTCAGCGCGAAAAAGACGTTAAAATTTCCTATACTCATTTATACTATACTGACGCAAGAAAAACAAGATTTCTAACCACAATTTCGTATGTTCCAAAAATGATAAAAAATATAATTTAATGATAAAAAACTGATCTTTCCTCTAAATAATAAAAAAAAAATTTTTGACAATAAAACTTCGTTTTTATTAAGTTTGAATCATCGTTTTTATCAAATACTCTCATATTTTAGCGAATTTGCTGAGGTGCTACCCTGTAGCTATAAGATTTCTGACATAACGGAATGGGTCATCTCGGCGTGGTGCAATCGTTAGCAAGCTTATCTCGTTAGAACTGTTACGACTAAGTAGTGAATTCGATCCTCACTGGGTGCCCCATACTTTCGGAGTTGTTCCACATCTATGCTATTCTTAGTAGCTTTAGTACGATTTTTAATAAACAATGCAAATTCAAACATTTTTTTAAATCATATCACACCGAGCAAGGCGGTAACGCCACTGATGCGCAGGGGGCTACGTGAGAGTAAAAAGATTGAAGAAGAGAAAACTGAAAACCACTTCCTAAACAGGGAACAAGGGATGAGCCTCTTCACCTGTTCAATAGACGTGAATGGAGTGTGAACCGGGCGATAGTTTAGTCTATCTACTCCAATTGAAAAAAAAAAGAAAAGAAAAGAGTAAACAGATTACAAAAGAGAAAGCCGGAAACCACATCATAAACAGGGAACAAGGAATGAGCCTCTTCACCTGTTCAATAGACGTGGGTGGAGTGTGAACCGGATTTTGTCTTATAATTTGTACCCAGTTATATCATGGCATTCAATTAAGTACCATACGTGATACAGGCTTTGGACGATCATGTCTTGAAAGCGACATGACTGACTAGGCAAAAGATTATTCAGCAGTAAGTTGCCATTGCTTTCTGTGGTAGACTGATTGCCAACCAAGGCTATAGAACCTATTCTGTCCTATTATTTAACCCACAACTGGAGGTAAGAGACAGATTAGTACCTTTCCCAAGGGTATTTGTGCATAAGTGAATGCAAGGAATTCAACAGGAATTCGAACTCAGCAGCACGATTTGTCGTTCTGGGTCGATATCCACTGCACCACAACGTACATCCACATTACTGCATTACATACACTTTTATCTATATTTTGTTTTTATGAATTAAGAAATCTTTTCTTTGAGTGGCCTTTTTTGTAAAATTTTACAATATTTTGTCATAATTTTTATTTAACGAATATAAAAAAATGCATGTTTTGGTTGTGGTTATTCATGATCAGAATTATAGTTTTAATATATTTTTAATTCAGTGTATCAAAAGATTTATTTTGATTTATTCTTGAAACAGTAACATTTTGAAATCAGTTTGTAAGCAAAAACCTGCGGAGATTAAGTGTTGCTTTTCATTTTTCAAACTTTTTTTTATTATTACTATAATCATATCGCCCCAAGCAAGACAGTTTACTGCCACTGGTGCGCATGGGGTTACATAGGAGGAAAGTTATGAGAAAGAGGGACAGATTATAGGGGGTGTCAGGAAGTGGGTAAGAGAAGGGTGAGAAAACTGATGAGAGTGGAGTGGAGTGAATGGAGAAAGGAGCATGAGAAAGGGAATGCAAGTCAGTGAGATAGGAGATGACTATTGACTTTACATTTAAATTCTTAGAGATTGTAGCTGTCGGGGAAGCAAGTAAACGGAAGGGAATTCCACAGGCGGGAAGTGCGAGAAAAGAAGCTACTGGAGTAGAATTTGCGTTTACATTTTATTGGTTTCACAGTAAAAGGTGGAACCTAGTTGCTAATCTTATGGCTCGAGTAAATTCATGTATAGGGAGCACCAGAGAGCTAAGTTCATCAGAGCAGAAGCCGTGAAAGTACTTGTAGAAGAGACACAGGGAAGCCACATTGCGTCGGTGAGAAAGTGACTGTATCTGAGCTGCCGAGTCAAGATCGATCACATTACAGATTCTCCGCTGGATTTTGTCAAGGACTCCTAGGGGATTGCAAGGGCACCGAACCAGATATGGCAGCAGTATTCAATGCACGGGCGGATGATAGATTTATATATGTGCAGGATTGTTTCAGGCTGAAAAAAACTTCCTGGTCCTACACAGAGAACCGACTTTCTTAGCAGCGGATTTTGCTATGGATTTTATATAGTCATATCTACTTGAGGTCTGTTGTGAGATATTTAAAACTATATGCTCAAAAACTGGTAAAAGTAATGAATGTAATATTTAATATTAGTACTTATCACATTAAACTCCATTTTTTATATTGAGTGCCATATTGTTTTCCTGAAAAAATTGATAAATCAACCTGCCCTAATGTGAATGCCTTGAGCATATTTTGGTAGTCTTCTAACATTTTCTTAACAAACGACTTCGTAGTAAAGTATTGTATTTGTCATGTAATTTTACAACTATTATCACCTCCGTAGATAAGTTTTCCAAACATTGGATCTCATTAAAGCAGCCACGTCCATGCTAAAATGCTTTTCAGCGATATTTTGAAGTAAAATTAAGTAATATTTATTTCACTTAAGATTACTTAAATTTTAAATCAGCTAATTTTCCCTCAAATAAGGTTTCGGAAAAGTATTTTTTTTATTTTTGAAAGATTTTATAAACTAAAATAGAGAATGACGTTGTATTGATAGATTTGTTAGTATGTACGATTTTATCGATCTTATACTAATCAATGTAAATTTTATTATAATCAATGTAAATACATTTGGTTGTTGGAAAGATTAAATTTAATCCATTAGTTTAGTATCAAAACTAATATAAAACCTTCAAAAAAGATTTTTCATTTTTAAAATGTATTTTAAATCTTAGGCATCGATTTTTTGGGGGAGGTACATTACCGGCCATAATTATTAGGCCACCCCAGTTTTTATAAAAGAAACGATGTATTTCATACTATTTTTAGTATTTATTGCCAAAGGAAAATAGAATGGTTCTTTTGTTATTCTTACTTTGCTAAATATTACAAGGCAAGGAAGCAAAGATGAAATTGTCCGAATCACCCTAAATTTTCTTCATTCTTTCATTGATGAAACTGCAATATAGGAAATTATTAAATATTTATAAATTTATTTGATGCACATGTTATTGTGAAATATTAACAAAAGAACCATTCTATTTACAATTATTCAATTGGCAATAAATACTAAAAATAGTATGAAATACATCATTTTTTTGAAACACCGGGGTGGCGTAATAATTATGGCCGGTATATATATATATATATGTGTGTGTGTGTGTGTGTGTGTGTGTGTGTGTGTGTGTGTGTGTGTGTGTGTGTGTGTGTGTGTGGTACGGTGGATAAATTGTTGTTTAAATGACGTAAAAATGAAACTAACACTGACATCTCATTTTAATAGGTATATTTATAATAATTACACAAATATATCTTGAAATACTAAATAGTGAATTTATTCAATAAAATTGACATTGGCTTCAACCACGGCCTCCGGACGAGTTCGAATTTCCTGCATCTCTTCTGGGGGGTCTCCTTGTTTAATTTGGTGAATTCTGCCTTAATCCTCGCTTTCAGTTCATCTTTGGTGTTACAAGAAGTTTTGCCTTTTATTTTACTTAACTACACCTACACATAATAATCAAGGGGTTTGCAGTCTGGGTAGATCGATAGCATGATATACGGGTGAGGTGGTGAAGTTGTGGGTATATTTTTTCTCATATTTGTTTGCGTATTTTCAAACCAATATTAGAAAAATATGCTAGATTTATTACTGAACTCCACAAAAAGTAACATTGGGAGAATTATCCCAATGTTGCATTTGTTAGGGTTTAGTAATCTGTATGTTGGTTTGGTTGTGAAATAGGCCTTATGATATTTTAGTTTTATTAATGGTTCTACTTTTGGTCATTGTTTTATTCTGTTGTCCAATTTTAGTCCAGTGGCCATGTTTTTAGCCTCATTTTTATGTTGCTTTCTGTGTCGTTATTAATAGTTTTGTAAAATTTAGGGATTCTTTTTCAAACAGTTTATTGTAATTGTTCGTTTCCGTTTTGTAGATTGTTCTAGATTTATCCCCTTTTATAATTAGTACATATTTTTTTAGTTGTTTATTATTTTAAAAGGTTTCTCTAGTTTGGGGTGATTCTCTTCTTTCTAAATTTATTTATTATGTTTGCTGTCTGGGGAGTTAGATAGCAAGATGTATGTGGTGATGTGGTGAAGTTTTGAACATAAATTTTCTCTAATATTCTTTTGCTTATTTACAATTTAATATTAGAAAAGATATGCTAAATTTATTACAAAACCCCATAAAAAGTAACAATGGGAAAATAATCTCAATGTTGCATTTTGTGGGGTTTAGTAATCTGCATACAGATTTGGTTGTGAAATAATTATAATGATCTTTTATGTTAATAAATGGTCCTACTTTTGGGAACTGTTTTATTCTGTTCAAATTTAATGGCCATGTTTTGAGCTTCTTTTTTTATTTTGATATCTGCTCCGTTATTAATGGTTTTGTAAAATTTAAGGACTTCTTTTTAAACAGTTTATTGTAATTATTCGTTTCCGTTTTGTGGATTGTCTTGGAGTTATCTGCTTTTAAAATATAATTTTTTTTATTTTTCCATTTTCTAGTTTTTTTTTTTAGATTTTCTTGTTTCTAAATTACTAATTATGTTTAAGACATTTCTAAAAGCAAAACACTTAAACAAGAAAAATGAATTAATGGGTAAATGTAGGCATATAAATAATTTACCACCTAAACACAAATTGACATAAAGATATATAGTTGTATTATGTGTAAATTTTAAATAAATAATAGAGTAAAATAAATATAAGTACAAGTATACGTACTTAAGCATAAATAATAATATTAAATATGATGATTTAATATTTGATAGATATATAGATAGGGAACACGATGAGATAGATAGATAGATAGATAGATAGATAGATAGATAGATTGCGTTATATACATATATATATAGAGAGAGAGAGAAAGAAATATGAAACGATTGAGATAGATAGATAGATAGATAGATAGATAGATAGATAGATAGATAGATAGATAGATAGATAGATGGGAACAGACTGACTTATTATATAAAAATGTAATAATATAATCTTACTTTTTACAATTAAATCTTATTATTCTTATAATACCATCAAACCAAATAAGAAAAACGAAATAATAACCTAGTCAAGATATATAAACATGTGTGTGCGCGTGCGCACATGTATATCCATGTACACATACGTATGTGCAGGCGTGTGCGCGCGCGCGCGTGTGTGTGTGTGTGTGTGTGTGTGTGTGTGTGTGTGTGTGTGTGTGTGTGTGTGCATTAGTGTATATTTCTGTATATACGTAACATATACACACTATATATCAATAGTGTGTATAACCTAGTCAAGATAGGTTACCATTCAATATTAAAAAAACAGTAATACATCTAGGAACTGCAACAATAACTCAACACGTACTAAATTCTGAAAGAAAGAGAAAAAAAAAGTAAAAAGAGAAAAAGCAAACAAGATAAAAAGTGAGCGTAAAGAAATGGCCAAATGATCATGACACATTTCACGTACGCACATCTATGAAAACAGAAAGGACGCACATTCACACAGATGGACACATAGATTTCCCGGCGTAAAAGCACACACTAACACAAAACAATGAAAAACAGCGATGCAAAAACGAAAAGAAATTTAAATTTTTAATATTAAATTGCTCATAACCAGTGAAGAGCGGGAGAATAGATCCGGCTACGGAAACTCTGGAGTCGGAATGTTGAAGGTAAAATGAATCAATTAAGTGACAAACCTTTATATATATATATATATATATATATATATATATACTCCTTAAATTTTAATTTTTTTTTCATTAAAGTTTACTTTTAAACGAGTTCCCCCTTTTCCCAGTATTGTAAGTAATCCTTTGGTTTTGTCCTTCTTTGACCCTTTATAATTAAGCCAACGAAACTCTTGATACGTGTTGGCCGAAAGGTTCCTCGGGTTTGGGATAATTATGACGTCTACTTTATTTAAGGCTATTGGTGTTTTGTCTGGCTACAAATCATTATATATATATATACTTTAGAAGTAGTACCAAATAATGGGTTGGCAGTCAACTGTTTGTGGGGAATTCCTTTATTAAGGGTGCTCGATACTTAGTATAAACTTCTTAAACAAACGTAACAAAGTAATTTCCATTTGTCATCATTGCCTAAAGTATAGTTATTTTTTTTTAATATAACTGTATACCTATAATCTATCCCCTAGCATATATTATTGATTCTCCCATCTTCTGATAATTGATTTGTTAAAATTTAACGAATAGATCACCCACTAAACCAACTACATATATTTGACGTGCAATGTATTTAAAAAAAAAAAAAAAAGAAGCTTTTCCGTCTTTGTCGCTTGTTCAACACTTTAATTTGAAAAATAACTTAAATAAAATCCTGTAACCATTTCCCGATGACACGCGTTAACGTTTCGGACTTGCTAAATGCTACATATGTATCATTCAATTTATTTCATCACTGGCATAGAAAACTGGGTTTCAAGTTTTTTCAAGCCTAGGTCCCCCTTTACTCTTACAATCAAATTTCTCCGATACATCATGACCTGACTTTCTATTGGTTCACTGAGATAAACCCTCAGGAAATCCTTCCACCTTAATTGTCTGGATTTGGTAAAAGTTGTGTTGTTTTTAAGCTTCTATATATAACTAGCAGTATAGCCTGGCGTTGCTCGGGTGTAATGAAAGCTTTCAAACTAATCCATGGTCCTGGAGCTCAGACTCTTTGGACGTTGGCACGAAAGATTAAAAAGTTTCCAGTTAAAGCGAAACCGTAGACTGAAAGAAAAATAAATGGAAGTAATTCAAATTTTGATTTCCTGGTGTCGATTTATATATATATATATATATATATATATATATATATATATATATATATATATATAATGAATTATTTTGAACATTATTTTTACCGATACTCGTATTTAAGTAGATATTCTGTTTTTAATTAAACAGTATTTTATATTTATATCTACCGGCCTGATTATTTCACGATAAATTTTTATGACGAAAATGTATGCTATATATATATATATTATCGATTTTCTACACTATTATAAGAACTACAACATTGAAACTTCTGAATATCGTTTCTTATGTCTTTGTCTATGAGTGTATCAAATTTGATTAAAATCGGTCCAATCCTTCTATAACTCGATTTTTTTCGATTATCGATTTTCGATATTTATCGGGGGTACCTCGACACAAAACCTAGCTAAAACACTTGCAGACGCTTATAGTACAACTGTGTAAATTTTCAAGAAAATCGGTTCAGCCGTTTCGGGGTCTATAGGTAACGGATACACATACACAGAGACAAAGTTTCATTTATAAATAAATTTAGATGATTCCTAACAGAAAAAATATTCCACCGTTCTCCACGCAATTTCTACAACAACCCAACAAAACTTGCAACTAACGCTAAAGAACTAAAAAAATAACCCTACTCGTCATCAGAAGAGCCGATAAATCCAATACTTACGTAATCTAAACTGCAGAAAATTTGATATCGATACCAGGAAATCAAAATTTGGCTTACATATATCCATTTTTCTTTCAGTCTATGGTTTCGCTTTAACTGGAAACAACAATTGCTTTTTAGTCTTTTGTGCCAACGTCTAAAGAGTCTGAGCTCCAGTACCATGGATTAGTTTTAAAGCTTTCATTACATCCAAGCAACGCCTGGTCTATGCTGCTAGTTTTAGATAAAGAAATTACAGCACTTCATTGATGGTCGATCCAAATTCACAAAACAAAGTAGAAACTCCACGGAAACTTTAAAAACATATGTTAATGAACTCATAACATCTAACAAAATTACCAGGATCAGTCAGTCAGTCAAGTGCCATACGCGATAGACGCTTTGGGTGATCATGTCTATTTCGAGACATGACTGACTGAGCAGAATATTATCCCGCATTCGGTTGCCATTACTTTCTGCGGTAGACTGGTTGCCATCCAAGTCTATAAAACCCAATCTGCCCTATTATTTAACTCATAACTGGAGGGAAGAGACGGTATTTGTGTGTAAGTGGATGCAAGGAATTCAACTGGAATTCGAACTCGGCTACCCGATTTGTCGTTCCGAGTCGATATCCACTGCACCACAAAGCACATCCCGTATCAACCAGTATTTTCGCATTAGCATATATCAACCAGGGTAGCTATATGGTAATGCGAAATTACACAAAACTGGATAACCCATACGACCTATCATTTCTCAAATTCCAACACCTATAAATTCATTGTCAAAATTCATGAATATGATCACTCCATATCTATCCACTAATTATATCATTGAGTCAGCTCACGAATTCCTAGAAATCCTTAAATCTGCAAAATCACACCACGGCACCCTCGCGTCAATCGACCTAGAAAATTTATTTACTAATGTCTCTGTTGCTGAAACCATTGATATAATCCTTAACTTTGTATATAAGAATAATTCAGTTCCATCCCCATCTATCAAATCCAATATTATCGAAAAATGTTTGCATACCTACACTGCCAAAGTTCCCATTTACCACCATAATGGCAATATTTACACTCAAACTAACGGAATTAATATGGGAAATCCTCTCGGTCTGTGCTTCTCTAACTTTTATATGTCCTATGAAGAAAACACGGATTTTTAAAAAATTACTAAACCGAAAATATATGTCCGCTTAGTAGATGATATTTTTTTAATTTTATTTGAGAACAAAAACGAAATTGATAACCTAAAAACTGAATTCGAAAAAATTCCGTCCTCAAAATTAGAGCTTAGCCAAAAACATAAACTCCCATTCTTGAATGTTCTCGTGAAGTTTAGTAATAATACTTTTACTACTTCACTATATAAGAAACCTAATAGTCAAAATCCTTGTCACCTTGATTTTACAATGTTCTCTTAGATAAAAAATCGGTGTTATTAAAAAAGAAGGTAAGAGTATTCATCCTCTCACCCGCTTTTATTCAAAGAACTCCATAATGTGAAACAAAAGCTTGTGAATAATGGCTTTCCTAACCATCTGATAGACTACCATACTAGTCTATAGGTTCGAACGAAACCAATAGCAACAATAAACATACGGAATGAAAACAATAACATTAATATTTTTATACAA
Organism: Ascarosepion bandense; assembly: GCA_037127315.1. Taxonomy (NCBI): domain Eukaryota; kingdom Metazoa; phylum Mollusca; class Cephalopoda; order Sepiida; family Sepiidae; genus Ascarosepion; species Ascarosepion bandense. The sequence goes on along the minus strand of JBBBDQ010000514.1, from coordinate 303,471 downwards.
AAACCAAATTCATAGTAATTATAAACAGGATGAATCCTTACTTCGAAACATCATAAGAAAATACGCAACTTCAGTAGAAATAAACAAAAAATTAAGTTCCTTATTACACAAAATTTGAAGTTGCTAACCTCATCACCAAAAATAGCAATTCACCTGCAAGATCTAAACTACAACGAATAAATATTATTTATGAATTTACTTGTCCTTTGTTCTTGATCAATTCAGGTTTGTAAATAATTACATGAGATACACTTCAAAAAGTTTTTCACAAGAAACCTACCAAACTCTATCCGTAACATAATCGTTGATAATAAAAGTTTAACAGCATCAACTACATGCAAATAAAAAAAAGGGATAAAATAATGGAGGTACTATTAGCAAAAAAGAAAAATCCAACACGTAATATCAATTACAAACACGGAAATACTGTGGTTACCATGTTCGAAATATAAAACATTTAGATGACTTCACACACATACCTAAACACTATGCATATTCTGTTACAAATAAAATAATATTCATTCTTGATAATGGTCAAAAGTATAGCCGAAAGCGCTCAGAAGAATAAAATATTTGAACAATTTTTATATAATTGATGTTGTGAAAAGAAAAAAATGACACATGAAAAATTACATGAAAAATTAACTTGTCAGTCATATTTGATGAAACCTGCATATATATATATATATATATATATATTTGTTTTCGATCGATGCTGATAAAGCGATAATTTTCTCGCTGAAATGGCCATTCAACGAATGTAAATTTAGAAATATTTTCACATACTCTCTCTCTCTCTCTATATATATATATATATGTGTGTGTGTGTGTGTGTGTGTGTGTGTGTGTGTGTGTGTGTGTGTGTGTGTGTGTGTGTGTGTGTGTGTACATGATCCGATGGATTGATTGTTCTCTGAATAACGCAAAATGAAACTAACACTGAATTCACATTTTAACAAATTATGTTGAAATACGAAAAAGTAAATTTATTCAGTAAAATCCCATTGGCTTTAACTACGGACGATTCCGGAATATCTTATAACTTATTCTGGAAGGTCTCCTTGTTTAAGTTAGTTAATGTTGGCATAATCCTTGCCTTTATTTGACCTTTGGTTTACAAGGAGTTTTTTGGTCTCTTGCTCAACTGCGGCCCACGCATAAAAATCAAGGGGTTTTACCGTTCTGAGAAGTTAGCTGGCCAAAAGTAAATGGTGATGTGGTCACAGAAATTGTTTGGCAGACATGACTAGCTTCTCCTATTTTGTGGCATGATGCAGAGTCCTGATGCCAGTGTAATATAATAATCTGGCCCCACCCAAAGAAAGCTGATGCAAGCGGGGGTGTTTTCCGGTCGTTGAAAGTAACGGATGTCACTTTGACCCTATTTCCGGCAGAGGCGGAAATAACTCAGAGGCAAACAGACAGGTGACTCTGAGAATTACGTAGGCGTCGCGTGGGCGTCGCGTGATCAAGGCAAAGCCGGAAAAAACAAGTCCCGGTTTTGGAAGATATATAAAGACCGCGAAAACACGGATTCGGAGTCAGAAGAAGTGAGAGCAGAACCACAGAACACGAAGGAAGGCAGTTCACAGCTGCCCCCAATAGCACGCTGCTATTGGGGGGTACGCATTCGTCAACCCGTCAACCCTTAGAAGCGCGCTCTCACTCTCTGTTCACTAGGCTACACGGTCCATCGTCATCAATAAAAAATATTATTATATATTTTCATATACATGCTTGTTTGTTGTATATTGCTATATAACACCAGTCTTGACCTAGGGCAGCACTATCTACTCACGGCACATGATTTAGGCCCTCGTGTTGAGTCTGATGCCCTGTGGGAAGATGAATGGGGCATAACGTCGCCATTACAAGCGATCACCCCAAACACCTTCATAACTCATTCAACTCTTTCCGAATCCTCTAAACTGTCCTCAGATTGACACTCAAAGACTCTGAAAAGTTCGTATTTAAGTTTCTGGCACGAATTCCAAGCAGTACAGCATACCTTTTTCAAATTTCTTGTGGAGGGAATTGCGTCGTGGTGCTCTTTTTATCACAGACGGTACCTAACTGACCCCACTGTACTGTGCAGTCGACAAAATCGAAAACAAACATCGCACATGCCACGAAATAAAAAATATAAAATGGCGAAAAATTACCCATCGCACCCTTTATTATATATACACTACCGGCCATAAATATTAGGCCATCCTAGTTTTCTAAAAGAAATCATGTATTTCATACTATTTTACTATTATTGCCAAGGGGATAATTCTAAATGAAAATAGAATGGTTCTTTTGTTATTATTACTTTGCAAATTTTTACAAGGCAAGGAAGCAAAGATGAATTCGTTCGAATCAGCCTAAATTTTCTTCATTCTTTCATTGAAGAAACTGCAATATAGGTAATTACTAAATATTTATAAATTCATTTAATGCACATGTTTAAGAAAATAACCATTCTATTTTCATTTACAGTTATTCACTTGGCAATGAATACTAAAAAATAGTATGAAATACATCATTTTTTTAAAACACTGAGGTGACCTAATAATTATAGCCGGTAGTGTATATATGGTGTTTAATTGAGATAGTATTTAGTGCCAAGGTTGTTACTTTTCAGTGGTTTTGCTGAGAAAATATATTTTGGCAATCAGGTTTTTTTATCGTAAAGTTCCTGTTTAGGATGTGGTTCCCGGCTTTTCCTTCCGCCCCCAATCTTCTTTCACTTTTTTCTTTTCTCTTTTTTTTTTTTTTGTTCTCAATTGGAGTAGATAGACTTAACTATCGCCCGGTTCACACTCCACCCACGTCTATTGAACAGGTGAAGAGGCTCATCCCTTGTTTCCTGTTTCGGATGTGGTTCCCGGCTTTTCTTTTTTCCTATCATTCTACTCTTAAGTAGCCCCATGCGCATCAGTGGCGTCACCGCCTTGCTTGGGGTGATATGATTAAAAAAAAAAAAGTGCTCGATATTGCGTAGAAAAAGATCAATTCGAAGTCAAAAACACACAAAAGAGCCCATCCCAAATAAACAAACGCCCATTCACGCATACACTAAAAAATAAAACTAAATCAAACAAATGCACAGTAAAAAAAAAAAAGTAAAGAAAACTCAACGAATCATAAACAAGAAGAAAAACAATAACTACCCAATCACAAATAAGACAACTCCCACAAAATCACACCATATTCTATATAAACAAGAAAAAACGTAACTTAACGACAAACAGCCCTGACAAGTGAGAACATTATAACGGTGTCCATACGAAACTGCGAAACATATGAAAAATAACATCCTTGAAAATCGCCACTAAAGTGGCTGAAAGCGTTTGGAAAGTCAAAAATTTTGCAAGATTTTTGCACTCCTTATCTACAGCAAAAAAAAAAAGAAAGAATACTGAAAAAAATTAAATAAAAAATTAATAAAATCTTCCTTGTCGGTCGTTTTTAACGAAACATGTTCAAATGAAAGATTGCTTCCCAAATATATAATTGCATATATATACATATATGTGTGGGGTGTGCCTATGTGCACATGTGTGTATGTACGTATATATATATGTACTTGTGTGGGTATGTATGCTTATATATGCATATATGCATATATATTTCCGTTAAGTTAATTCCTGTCTTATACGTATATTAATTTAATTATATTTTAATTTTAGTTCATCAATTTAATTTTTACAAATTATCTTAGTTAACGATTCCTCTTTTCAGCAATATTACTTATTGTTTATTTCTATATATTTATATGTACGTGTGTGAGTGGTTTATATATATATATATATATATATATATATATATATATATATATATATATTCCATTTGTAAACGTGTTATTAGGCGACTTAGGTTTCTACCATTAGTGGTGTTTCAGGTGATTTGCAATAATTGATTTTACCGTTTACCGTTTTTTAAGAACGCTCATGTAGAAACCTAGGTCGCGTAATAAACTCGTTTACAAATGGAAAATATTCAAAAGCTCTACAATATAATTGTATTGAACACTTTTAAATACAAATGCGCACTGGTCTAATCTTATTATGATCAAAAACTAAGTAAAAATTGAAAGCGCACACGAACTTTATGGATACCCTGTATATTTAACGAAAACTTTTTAAGAGAAAGATTGCTGTCCAAATATACATACATGCTGTCCAAATATACATATATATATATATATAGAGAGAGAGAGAGAGAGAGAGAGAGAGCCGGAAAAATGAGAGAGCAAAAGAGACTGTGTGCGTGTGTGTGTGTGTGTGTGTGTGTGTTTGAATGAGGAAGAGTTAGAGACAAAGTGAGCGTAATCTATGTATGTATTGTTTAATGCGCCAGCATTAATATCTCGTCACATGTGTAAAAATGTTACAAACTGTGAAGTTTGTATTGAACAAACCACCCATCTATCCAAATTCAAGCGTTCCAACCTCGACCCATTCTTCCCTTTTCTAAGCGATCCATATTTCAACTTCTTTTATCCGTCGCTATCCGCATCTTGGTTCTTGATACAGAAACTGATAAATGATTTATTATCACCGAAACACATATCAACACGCGGGCAATGATTGATGCCTAAACATTTGGTGTCTGCATATAACAAGAAGGGAGATCGACATGGTGTGAAAAGCATTCTTTCAATCTATGTCGAATCGCTAGCAAGAGGTCGCCATACAGATTTTTACTCAAGTCTTTATATTGTTAGCGAACACCTCAAGCCAAAACACGTTTCTCCTATTCAGTTCGCATATTTGCTCGACCCAAAACTATCGGTCCCCCACACACCTGAACTCGAAAAATGCCATTCTTTCTCTACTCGAGGCGAGGAAATCGGAAATAAGCAACTTCCCAACGCACTTTCCATGCCTTTGAATGGTTTCAGAAAGAGTATCCGGATGTCCAGGAAGTGTGGAAAAGGAGAACCGGATAGAGCGTGTAGCTTTGCACAAGGCCTCAAAGGGTCTCGGAGGTGCTGTATTTCTACCGATCAAACGATAGTGACTTTTGAGAGAGACGGCGGGGAAATTGAACACTATTCCGAAAGCCAACAAAACAAGCAACCTTCAATGGACGAATGCGAATAAACTTATGAATGCGTTACTGTAAATTAGAAGCAGCCGACACCTCCCGCCATTTGATTACTGATGGAAGGTTCATGTCGTCTGCTTCTTTCAGTATCAACTTGCTGCACTTAACTTTCTTTCGCCTGCGCTCCCACCAGCCGTTTTTGCAGGATAATCGTAGCTTTAAATTAACAATATGCTTGTGAATTAGATTTGAAAAGAAACGAGTTAATCTACAAGTGCAAAGTCGGTAGATAAATCTGTCCGCATGGATGAAAACTTAATATGTCGGATGGTGTGAAAGGTAGAGCATCAATAACACTAAAGAAAATGTTACCTTTAAACAGGTTCAGTTTGTCCTGTCAGGGCTGCTCTGCATTTTTTTTTTTTCACGCACGTGAATTCGCACAGGGTGTCACTTAGTGGTAAACACTTCGTTAACGGTCTAATTAGAATAACTCACAGTTATATCTTAATGTTATGCAAGCCAGAGAGCGTGTCGATCGAAACTTAGTAGCAGTAGACAGGCTTCACCGAATGATCGGCTCACACTCCTCCTTCGTCTTTTGAGCAGAATTATAGATATTCTATTTACGATTGGGTTTCTGGTATCTTCTAAAGTCTTTTTCTACTCTTTCACTTCCAATATGAACTTGCGTCTTAGTGACATTATTGCCTTGCTTGGGGGGAAATGATTAAAAAATCGAAAGACAAGAAACGACATAGAAAATTGGGTGCTACTATAGCGTGAGGTCTACCTCAATATTTCGTCTAAGGAGCAGCGCGAAGATCTACCGTGCCTCTCTCTTCATGCAGCAATCCAGCAGCAAAAGCACGCGTTCAGGCAATTGAGCGATCGTGGTTGGATGCTAAAACGATGATTCTCAAGAAAATGCGAGATGTTGGTAGTCAGCTATTCTAGTCACATCTTGATCATTTTTGTTGGAAGATGTTGAGAAAAAATTCTGATGGTCTATTCGTGCAATTCTTCGAAAATATACGAAGTATTTATCCTGATGTGCGTTATGGTGCAGTGGATATCGATTCAGATCGACAAATTTGGGAGCCGAGTTGGAAATCCTCGCATTCACTTACGCACAAATACCCTTGAGAAAGGTATTAATCCATCTCTTCCCGCCAGTTATGGGTTAAATAATAGGACAGAGTGGGTTCTATAGCCTTGACTGGCAACCGGTCTACCACAGAAAGCAATGACAACCTACTACGGGATAATCTTCTGCCCAGTCAGTCATGTCACTTTCGAGACATAATCGCCCAAAAGCGTGTATCACGTATGGCACTTAACTGATTGATTTGATAGCGCGTTTATTTTTACCTCTCTGCACTTTAATATAAATATAAATCGTATCTTCTTCTATGTGTCCTGTTCTTTCAGGACGTAGGCAATCATGGCTTTCCATGTCTCCCTATCCCTGGTGGCTCTTAGCACGCTTTCTTCTGTTACACCATGCAATCCTCGTTCTGTCATCTACCTGATTAGGTCCTTCAAATGTGTTATCCGCTGCTTTCCCTGTCTCTTTTTCTCTCTATCTGACCTGTTAGTATCAGGTTCTCCAAGCCCTCCTTCCTCATTGCATCTCCCAGGAACTTCAGCTGTCTCTTCCTTACATTCAGTATTAATTTTTTTTTAATCATATCACCCCAAGCAAGGCGGTAACGCCACTGATGCGCAGGGGGCTACGTAAGAGTAAGAAGATTGGAAAAGAGAAAACCGGAAACCACATCCTAAGAAGGTACAAGGGATGAGCCTCTTTACCTGTTTTTCTTTTCGTTTCCATCCTTTCCAAAACCTCATCATTGCTCACTTGCTCGATCCATGATATTCGCAGCATCCTTCTGTAGAACCACATTTTAGTTGCTTCAAGTTTTTCCTTCATCTTCGATTATACATTCCAGCATTCACTGCCATATTGAAGGACATCACATAGCAATCCAGTACTCTCTTCTTTGTTTCTAACGAAATTGTCCTGTTTCTTAATACTTTACTCAACTTCTGGAATGCTTCTTTCGCCATGCCAATTCGCTTTCGGATCTCTGTGTCGCACTTTCCGTCTTTTGTTATAACACTTAAGGTACTTAAATTTTTGTACCTGCATGATTTTAGTATCCTCCACCTGTATTTGGCATATTGAACTGCCCTATTTACTGATGACCATGCATTCGTTTTTCTTGCAGTTTATTTGTAGTCCTTTCTTGTCACTCTCTTCAGGTACCTTCTGTAGGAGGTCCTGTAGTTTCCTTTCTGTGTCTGCTATCAGCACTGTATCATCTGCGTACCTGAGGTTGTTTAAATTGTGGCCTCGATGACGAATCCAGGCATACCTTCCTTGGTCCTCAGAATAGTCTCGCTGTACAAGTTGAATAGATTCGGTAAAAAGACACATACTTGTCTTACGCCCCTTTCTATCTTTGTATATCTGCTGAATTCGTTACCTGTCCATATACAAGCGGTTTGCTGCCAGTAAAGATTCTTGATTACTCTTAAGTCTTTCCCAAATATGTCAAGGCTGCCGAGTGTCTCCATCAATTCTTTGTCAAACGCCTTCGCATAGATATATAAATATTAATATAAAGTTCAAATAAATATGAATACACATACAATATTATAGTTCGATGCTGCTGTAGACCTCACGCTATAGATGAAACTGAAGGTAGACCTCGTACTATAGAAACTCCGAAAATTGATTGGTACAGAGATTAATAAAAATTTCGTGAAAATGATCATCAAAACAAAGCAGATAAGGATAATCGTCATCACCCCACAAACGCAAAATTAAATTTATATCTGCGCAAGTTCGTCCTGATGTCTCCTTCAGAATTTCTTACAGAAGTACATCTAGAAAGACCAAGTTTTCTTACCAATGTCGACACACACGCACAACCACACGCACGCACACGCACACATACATACACGCACACACATGCACACATACACACGCATATGCAGAAATAGAGACAGACATAGAAAGACACAAAGACAGAATCTCTCTCTCTCTTTCTCTCTCTCTCTCGATCTATATAAATATATATATATATATATATATATATATAGTGTATCGAGGCAGCAGATAATTTTCTAAACTTATACTGTTAAATATAAGAGACAATGAATGTCTATAATGTTTAATCACGAGCCGTTCTAAACATCGTATTTTGGCTTTAATTTGAGGTGAAAATAAAGACAAAAATTCTCCAACATCTGCATATTTTTTATTAAGTTGGTTATTGTAAGATTCCTTTAATACGTACAATTTCAATAAATACCGAGCCTAACTAATAAAACAACAGCTTTTACACAAAATTCGACTTTATTCATCTCCTACTAGGGTTATACACTGATTTCAACTATTCTCTAACAGTTCGATGCCTTTTCTGTAGAACGATTCGTCTTTAGCCTCAAAATACGCCTCAGTTTCCGATATCATTTCTTCATTAGAGCCAAATCTCTTTCCTTGGAGCATTCTTTTGAGGTCTGCAAACAGTCAGTAGTCACTGGGGGCCATATCTGGAGAATAGGGTGGATGCGGGAGCAATTCGAAATGCAATGTATGTTGTTCTGCCATTGTTGCGATCGACTTGTGACACGGTGCGTTGTCTTGGTGATAGATCACTTTTTTATTCTTCATTTGTGGCCGTTTTATGGGAGGAGGGAGGATTTCTTCCTTCAAACACACCAATAATGTTATATAATATTAGCTATTGATGGTTCTTCATTTCTCAAAGTAATCAATAAACAAAATACTTTGCTCATCCTAAAATACGGAGGTCAAAACCTTACCTGCTGATGTTTGCGTCTTTCGTCGCCTTGGACGGCTTTCACCTTCTGCTGTCCACTCAGCTGACTGCCGATTTGACTCCGGAGTGTAGTGGTAGATTTATGTTTCATCCATTGTTACATAATTATGCAATAACTCCATCTTATTGAGTTGAAACAGTTGAAAACAACGCCCTGAATCGTCGACATGTTTTTGATCGACTGTGAGCAAACGCGGCAACTACTTTGAACACAGCTTTCACATTGACAAATGTTCATGCAAAATGGTGAAAACACTGCCTTCTGATATGCTCAACTCCTCTACTATCTCACGCAACTTCAATTTACGATCAGCCAAAACGAGTTTGTGTGTGTGTGTGTGTGTGTGTGTGTGTGTGTGTGTGTGTGTGTGTGTGTGTGTGTGTGTGTGTGTGTGTGTTTTCTGAGACAACCGCCAATTTTGGGTGATCTGAGCGTTCAACATCATTTGTGTCTGCACGACTGCGTTTAAAGTCAACATACGACCTCTTAACCATTGTTTCTGGCGGAGATGAGTCTGAATAACATTTATTAAGCCATTGATTTGCTTGAACAGTATTTTTCCCATCAGAAAGCAATGTTTTATCAACACTCGAAATTCAGATTTGTCTGTTGTTTTGAAAATTTGCAACAGTAATGTTGGGACGCCCGCGCCTATTCGGCTATAATGGACTATTCCATTACTATGTAAAGTAATGGTGGCATCTACGTAGGAGTGTGCCGAGCAACCGATCGACAAGTCAGTCGTAGACTTGCGGTGACGACCCGGAAGTACCCATTGCTCATACTACGTCTTACGACGGTTGAGACGATTAACCTTTATTCTTGTATTGGATACTAATAACCTTTGTAAATACTATTTTCACGGAATACAACAATTAACCTATTCCTGTTGTTGAGTCATTTATTCTTATTCACGACATAACAGTGACGACGAAGATTGTCGAAAAGACGTGGAAGAAGATTGTCGAACAGACGTGGAAGAAGATTGTCAGACATACGTAGAGAAAGAACTCAAACATCGAAAGTACTCGAAAAAAAATACAAACTTGTGCCACAGCAGAACAGTGGTAACGAGAGTTGTTACTCAGAGGAAAGACTGATTTTTAGTAAGCGAACGGGGAAAATTTTTTTTTTTTTTTCTCTCGTGGAGCACAGGAAAATTTGTAACTACGATGAAAAAAAAAGCAAAAGTACGCGGTAAAGTCGTATACACAGCGAAGAAATTGCACGTTACATTTTGCTATTTTTCTGTTGTTGCGAAAAACTTTTGGGTTGAAATTTGTGACCCTCCCCTCTGTGAAAAGGGAGAAATATATAAATGAGTTTTGTTCTCTGGAAAAAGAAAAAATGGAACAATTTCAAGCTTCCATGTTGGAACTGATAAAATATCAGATGCAACAACAAAGAGAAAGCGAAGATTTCGTAAACTACAAATAGAAATACAAGAAAGAAACGACGAAAAGCAAAAAGAAAGCGAAGAAAAATTCCGCAAACAACAATTGGAATTGCAAGAAAAAATGTTACAGATGCAGTTGGATAGTGAGAAAAAACAACAAAAATTTCAGGAAGAACAACAAAAATTGCAGGAAGAAAATGCAAAAAAGAGCATAGAAATGCAAGAGCTCTTACGGGAAGCAATTCTCGAGAAAAATAAAAACTCGGACGATAGTACTTTTTCGCAAAATACTCTCTGGTCAACCATCGAAAGTTTTACATATAATCCGGACGAGGATAAAACGTTCGAGAGGTATTATCATCGGTACCAGGATTTCTATTAAATTGATTGCAAGTCCTGGTCTTCTGACAAAAAGATTAGACTACTCCTCAGAAAACTAGGGACATATGAACACAATAAGTTCACAGATTTTATTCTACCAAGAAAAACAAGGGACCTGGAATTTAACGAAGCAGTAGGTCTGAGGAGAATTTTAACAAAGCTGGAAAGCGAGCAGGATATCTCACTCCAAAAGTTGGCAGATTTTTGTCAAAAATGCGTAAGCATAAATGAAGACGCCAAGAAAATTCAGGAAACTGCAGTAGCAAGCGTTAAAAAAGTAAAACGGAAGTCACGTTTTCGGTCTCTGTCTCCGAGACAAAAGAATCACTCGCCTATGGTGGGTGGGACAAAATTTGAAAAAAGACCCCCTCCAAAAGCTTGCTATGGCTGTGACGAATGGCATTGATATAGCGACTGCCCGTTTAGACGTAAAACTTGCAGAAACTGTAACAGGCAAGGTCATAAAAAGGCCAAATGTAGATTTAGAACTAAAACGCAAGTAAAAATAGCAAGATTGGATGAGCAAAATCACTGTATTAGGAAATTTTTAGAGGTAAAAATATTCAAACAGACAGTAAAAATGCAGCTCGATAGTGGATCTGACATAAGTATAATAAACACAAAAACGTGAAAAAAAAAGCTGAATAAACCAATCTTGAGGAAGGCGAATAAAGTTGCGAAAACAGTTACAGGAAAGAAAATCGAATTCGAGGGTGAACTGATTCTCAATGTCAACTTTAATAACCAAACTAAAGAATTAAAAATGTTCGTCATGAATGGAACAAACAATTTGTTTGGGACAGATTGGATTAATGAGTTTGATTTGTGGGATCTGCCCATAAGTGCTTATTGCAAGAATATAAAAGAAGACACTACTGACGATATAAAAGTATTGAAGGCGGAGTTAAAGAAAGATTTCCCCGAAGTATTTGCAGAAGGATTAGGCAGGTGTACTAAACGGCTGCAAGAATTAAATTAAAAGAAGACATGACACCTGTATTCAAGAAGAAAAGAAATGCGCCTTGTGCGGCTATCAGCAAAATTGACGCTGAATTGGAGAGATTAGAGAAATTAGGCGTATTGTCAAAAATCGAATATAGTCAAGATTTCATTCCAAAATCTAGCGAACTTTTGGAGGACACGGTAATAGCGGCACTTAGATCTGAAGTAGAAGTAAAAAATACGCTTACGGAAACTATCAGAGAATTACCTGTGTCATTATCAAACATCAAGAAGGAAGCATTAAAGGATGAATACATCAAGGATGAAAAAACAAAGCCACGAAAAAGGCTTTGCAGTAATTTTTGCAAGTGTATAGAATTACACCGAACAAAGCCGCGCCGTCAGCACATTCGCCGGCCGAACTGATGTTCGCGAGAAAGGTGCGATCGGTTTTCGACAAATTAATCCCGACGAAGAAAGTGAATACACCCATCGTGAGTACACAAAAAAGAAGATTTTGGATAAATGAAAAAGTTTATTTCAGGAATTATAAAAATAATACTGCTTCCTGGATGCCAGGGAAAATAAAAGAACGCGTAGGAAACATGCTTTATATGGTTCAAGGTCCAAAATTTGTACACAAAAGGCATGTGAATCAAATAAAGAAAAGACTTTCGGAGGAAACAACTGTCTCAAAGGTGGGACGAAAATGTGGAAGATCTGTATGACACATTTCAGCTATAGATGCCTCAGGGGCAAGAAGTAAATAGTAGAAAATCCACCAGAAAAAGGAAAGCGACGCACCAGTTACCAGTGGATTCGAAAAGGAAAAAGTATGACTGACAGCAAAAGTCTTAAGAGGGGTGTGTTGGGACGCCCGCGCCTATTTGGCTATAATGGACTATTCCATTACTATGTAAAGTAATGATGGTATCTACGTAGGAGTGTGCCGAGCAGCCGATCGACAAGTCAGTCGTAGACTTCCGGTGACGACCCGGAAGTACCCATTGCTCATACTACGTCTTACAACGGTTGAGACGATTAACCTTTATTCTTGTATTGGATACTAATAACCTTTGTAAATACTATTTTCACGGAATACAACAATTAACCTATTCCTGTTGTTCAGTTATTTATTCTTACTCACGACATAACAAGTAAGATCACTCAAATAGATCTAATTTGTGAACTAATAGTCCGATTAGGCCCAAATTTTGTCACGTATCATTTGAAGATTAGTACTTCATAAAAAGCATCTTGATTCTTTATTAGTGGTGCTATCTATATGTCAGGCCCGAGACGAGCCAGGACCAATAATAATGCTGATTCTTTTTTTTTTTTTTTTAATCGTATCACCCCGAGCAAGGCGGTAACACCACTGATGTGCAGGGGGCTACGTAATAGTGAAGAGATTGGAAAAGAGAAAGCCGGAAACCACATCCTAAACAGGGAACAAGGGATGAGCCTCTTAACCTGTTCAATAGACATGGGTGGAGTGTGAACCGAGCAATAGATAGATCTATCTACTCCAATTAAACCTAGATTCTTTTGTTTGGGCACTTTGATGTGGTACAATGGTTAACAAGCTGGTCTTGCTAGGTCAATTATGACTGAATAATGAGTTCATTCCTGACTGGGTGAACCATACTTTCTACCTTGTGTCACATATAAGCTATGCTTTAAAAGTCATTTAGGACACTTCAACGTGGTGTAATGGTTTGAAAGCTTGTCTAGATCAATTATGACTGAGTAGTAAGTTAAATACTCACTGGGTGCAACTTGCTTTTGGCCTTGTACCATATCTAAGATATGCTTAAAAAAATCACAATAGATTCATAATTTATTATTAATAAAACAATTTCTAATGTATGCAGAACTAAATTTAAATATGAAATTATTCAATAATATAAAAATAAATCTTAAATCCTTCTGGATATTTTTTTTAATCGTATCACCCCGAGCAAGGCGGCAACGCCACCGATGTGCAGGGTGATACGATTCTTCTTTGGATTTTATCAATAATGTCTAAATATACAGCAGGAGCACTGGATCAACTTGGCGGCAATATTCATGGACGAATGGTAGACTTATATATATGTAAGACAGATTCAGGAGAGAAAAACTGCCTAACACGATATAGGTGTCACAGCGAAAAGGCACAGAGAAGCTGAATTATGGTGGTGGGTTAAGATTAATAATATTGCAGATTATCTGGATTTTACCAAGACTTATAGATATGTAAAGATATATTCTGAAGAGTCTTAGAATAAAAAAGAGATGTTTGAAATTCATGAAGTCTAGTAGTTAAGAGTTGAAGAGTTCATCCAAATAATTACCGAAACAGTATTTATAAAAAAGACACAAGGAAGCAATTTTAATTTTAATTTAATTTTAATTTATTCTATTTTATCTTTCCAATTTATTATATTAGGTCTAATGAATTTATATCTTCGGACTATGTTTTTTTGTCATCACCCGTTATACCCAATGGTGTGTAGGGGGCAGCATTTTTGCTGTTTCCGTAACAAACTGTTTTTTATGGGGAAGAGTTGGTAGCCCTACCCCCAAACCTGGAGGAAGGTGATTTTCTAAGCGTAGTTTAGACGTGACACACGGCCAAAAATAAGGGACACCCAGTGAGGATCGAACTCACTTGTAATGATTCAAGAGAGACAAGCTTGCTAACCATTATACCACTGCCTAGTGTCCCCCCCCTTTTTTAAATATCCATGTGTATCCATGTGTTTGTGTATGTGATTTCGTCATTTTTTTTTAATGCGAAAAGATTTAACTTGAAACAATGTAACCGATATCTAAATTTGTCTGCATATCACTTCCGGTTGAAAATTTAAAATTTCTCTCTCTTGGCCGTTTCCATTGTATCTCCCCTTTTTTCTCCCTCTCTAAATTTTCTCATTTTTTTCCTCTTTATTTTCCTCTTCATTTTCTACTCCTTTCTTTTTCCCCTTTCTTTCCTTTTCTTTATAGAAGTACAATTCTTTAAAAAAAAAATGCCAAAAGAATTGATCCCAGACACCGTGTAACCGATGTGTATCTGGCTAGAATTCACTTCCGGCCAAAATTTAAAATTCTCTCTCTCTCTCTCTCTCTCTCTCTCTCTCTCTCTCTCTCTCTCTCTCTCTCTCTCTCTCTCAATCTTAACCGTTACTATTGGCTCTTTCCTCTCGATATTTTCCCTCTTATTGTTCTCTTTTCTTTCTATTTCTGCTGTAACGTTGGCATTTTTATTTTTTTATTTTCTTGATTTCTCATCTTATTTTCTGATCTTTTCTTCCATCTTTCTTTTCCTCTCTTTTTTAATATATTTTTACCATGTACGTCAAAAAAAGTTAAAAAATAAAGGGAAGTGTTGTTGTTTTTTTAATATCTTTATAAAACATTTATTACCATCATTATTAACTACCCGATGAGATATTCTTCTTTCGATGTCGAAACAAAATGTCCAATTTTGTAGTAGTGTGAAGTTTTCAACTGTTCTAACGTAATAATTAGTAATATATATATAATCATTAAAGCTATATATCTATCTATCTATCTATCTAGATAGATAGATAGATAGATAGATAGATAGATAGATAGATAGATAGATAAGAAGGAGTTAACATTTTTGGGAGTTTTTTGTGAAAAGAAATATGAAAATAGTTCATAATTTTTATCGTACCAAGCGCTTTCTAAGAGTGATTATATCTCTAGTGTTGTTATTTTTCCTTGTGTTTGAAGTTTTACGTAGTAATTTACTTTATTTTGTTTTATCACCAACAAAAAAAAAAAACATGTTAGGACGCTGGAAAAAGTTTTAAAAAAATTAAATCTTCCTTGACGCCCGTATTTAATTATACATATATATATATATATATATATATATATATATATATATATATATATATATATATGGGGGCGGGCAGCAATCTTTCTTTTCAACAAATTTCGTTAAAAACAAGAAATATTCTATTAATTTTTTATTTAATGTTTCCAGTATTCTTACATGTTTACTTTGTGCTGGATATATTTTTTATTTCTAATCCCCAGCAAAAAGAAAGCGTTTAAGAATACTGGGAAATTAATAAATTTTCTTTTTCGACCATTTTTAACGAAACATGTTTTTTTTTTTACATATGTATATATATATATATATATATATATATATATATATATATATATATTGTTTTGGGACCTCTCCTTTTTCTATGATAATGGACTCGACTTGAGTATACATAGAGAGAACCATAGAGATCCGTAAAAGACATCGGAATTGATCCGTAAGTTACCGAGAGATACCGAAGTTACACAGAGAATAACGTGTCAGTTGGCATAGTAGCTCTGAGCTCCACTCAGCCAGAATTATATCACACGGATATACTATTTCAACACGGCTTCACTTCAAGACTTGTATATATATATTCCTTACTAATCGTATTCCTGGATTACTAACCTGCGTTCCAATTTTATATTTACGTTCAATATGACCTATTTTTCTATCTCAAATATATGTTTTGTTGTTCATTGTTTTGTGTGGTTCCTCACCCGGATCCACAAAAACTTGGTAACGAAGATTCAAACATAAGTCGCACAACAACTTGGCGACAAAGATTCGAACTCACGTATACCTCACAACAACTTAACGACAAAGATTTCGAACACACATACACAACAACAACGTGGCAACAAAAAATTCGAACGTGTGTCGACACAACAACTTTGACGAAGGATTCGAACTCACATAAACAACAACAATTTAACGGAAAAGGATTCGAACTTAACGACGAAGGATTCGAATTCAAGTCAAACACAATAACTTGCCGACGGAATTTCAAGAGTTACGAAAAAACTCGAAAGAACACATACAGAACAATGAAAACACCAAGTCGACCATAAACAATTTGGCGACACGACTGCAGAAAAACTGTTTGTATAACAATTTTCGAACGCAAAGAGATAGAAAGAAAAACTTGTAAAAAGGTATCTGAAATTCGCAGCAGAATTCTTTTTTTTTTTTTTCATAAAAACTTTTTTTTACAAGATTAAATGCAAAAAAGCAATACTAAAAAAGTGAAACCCCTCACGGAACCAAAGCAACAAACCATGGATGACTTTCAAAAAAGAATACTACAAATCAGAAAAGAAGTGAAAAAAGACAATTAAAATTCGAAGAAAAACAAATAGAAGCACAAATTAAATAAGAGAAAAGACAAATGGAAAATCAAAAGGCAAATAAAGAAAAACAAATGGAAATTCAAAGAATGAACGAAGAAAGACAATTACAACTTCAAGAACTATTACTAAAATTGACAATCAACATACAAGAAAGAAACACTGAAAAGAGTTGACGTTTTCGTAAGACCCCGAGTGGAATGCGATAGAGAACTTTAAGTACTCTATTGATGATGACAACAAATTTGGAGACTATTACAAACGCTATGAAGACATTTTTAATATTAATTGACAAAACTGGACAGAAAAGAAAAAGTTAAGGCTATTAGGTGCAGAGGAATATACAAAATTTATAGGCTACACCCAGCCAAAGAAGACAAACGACTTAACGTTCGCTGAAGCAGTGACATACCTCAAGGAGTTATTCAGTCCTAAGATTTCACTGTTTCACAAAAAGTGGAAATGCCTCAATCTCGTGAAAGGCGAAAACGAGGACTATTTGACATTTACAGCCATCGTCAACAAACACTGTGACGACTTTAAATTGGCAGAACTAACTCCAGATAACTTTAAATACCTTATATTTGTCCAAGGATTAGTCGCTGCTAAGGACAGCAAAATGCGATAAAGAATGCTTGCCAAACTCCAAAATGAACCAGGTTTAACGCTGCGAAAACTATCAGAGGATTGCCAAAAATGCCTGAGTACAGTGAAGATATTGAAAAATCAGGAGTCGTGTATATTCATAAG
This sequence comes from Ascarosepion bandense, assembly GCA_037127315.1. Taxonomy (NCBI): domain Eukaryota; kingdom Metazoa; phylum Mollusca; class Cephalopoda; order Sepiida; family Sepiidae; genus Ascarosepion; species Ascarosepion bandense. The sequence goes on along the minus strand of JBBBDQ010000514.1, from coordinate 285,944 downwards.
TTAGAATAATTACGTTTTTCACCCCAACACCCAAAAGTAAAACAACAATTTAATGACAAAATTACAAGATATAAATAAGAATTTAATGACAAAATTACAAGATATAAAGCAACTAATGACAGAAATCAAAGAAAAAACAAGACCCTCCCCATCTGCATCTTACAGATGTGGTGGATTGCATTGGCTTAGTAATTTTCGGTTCAAATACAAAAAGTGTTTAGCATGTGAAAAGATGGGACATAAAGCAGCTCTATGCAGAAACATAAAACAATCTTGTAGACAAGATCTACTAGGGGGACTATGAAAACAAACAAAACACGAGGAAATATGTAGAACTTGAAATATTAAATAAGAAGATCAAATTACAATTAGATTCAAGTTCGGATTTAGCAATAATTAACCTACAAACATGGAGGAAACTAAATAGTCCGACCATGTTACACACGCAAAAAATCGCGAAGTCTGTCACAGGAAAACGGATCAATTTCGAAGATGAAATAATCGTAAATGCAAAATTTCATGAAAAAACCAAAAAATTAAAAATATACGTTATGAAAAACAGAGAAAATCTGGCTGGAACAGACTGGATGCAGAAGTTTGATTTATGGGGTTTACCCATTAGTTCTTTTTGTAAAAAACAATGAAGTGCGAGCCATCAGAAGCTACGAAATTGAAAGAGGAATTACACAAACAATTTCCAGACGTATTCTCAAGCAGGATAGGACGATGTAACACATTTTCAGCAAAAGTCGAGTTAAAGCAGAATGCTCAACCAGTATTTTAAAAAAGGCGAAACGTACCATTCGCAACAACAGAAAAAGAGCTTGACAGACTAGAACAAACTGGGATCATTTCAAAAATAGAATTCAACGAATGGGCGGCACCGGTAGTATATGTGAAGAAAAAATCTGGAGAAACCCGTGTGTATGCAGATTTTTCCACTGGATTAAACAACACGATAAAAAATTATCATTACCCATTGCCAAGCCCGGAGGAGATATTCATCAAACTAACGGTGAGAAAGTATTTTCGAAAATTGATCTAAGTGAAACGTATATACAGATCCCACTTACATAAGAGAGTACAAATATTCTATGTACAAACACGCACAAAGGACTCTATAAATACAACAGATTACCATTCGGAATAAAGGTAGCTCCGGCGATCTTTCAACAGACAATGGACACCATGATTACAGGACAAAACTTTGCCATTGCTCATCTAGATGACATTCTAGTCAAAAGTGATAGTATGGAAAAACACGCGACACATATTAAAGAGGTTTTCAAAAGAATACAGGACTTTGAGTTCAAAATAAAAGAAAAAATTGTGATTTTTTTCTTAAAGGAAATAAAATCTTTAATCCGCATTATTAACGAAAACGGCAGAAAACTAGACACAGAGAGGGCATCAGCAATTAAAAATATGCCTGAGTCTAAAAACATCGCGGAATTACAAAGTTTTCTCGGTCTTGCAAACTATTATGAAGAATTCATCGATAATATGCACAAATTGAGGGCACCCCTCAACGAACTACTAAAAAATGACGTCCAGTGGAACTGGTCGAAAGATTGTAAAAAAGCCTTTAAGGAAATTATAATGAAACTAACGTCGGACCTAGCATTGACACATTTGGACTCCAAATTAGAAATCATTATTGCAAGCGACGCAAGCTCACACGGTGTGGCAGCTTGTATTCTAAACAAAATCCAGGACGGCACAAGAAAACCGGTAGCCCACGCATCGACAGAAAAAAATTATTCACAAATAGTATATATATATATATATATATATATGGAAAACATTTTACGCTACAAACGGATCGTAAGCCTCTCCTTACAATATTTGGATCAAAGAAAGGATTACGAGTTTACACCGCAAATAGACTTCTGAGGTGTGGAACGATATTACTAAACTATAATTTCGAAATAGAATTCATACCATCGAACAAAATTGGGCATGCGGATGAATTATCGTGACTGATACCTATGAAAAGTGAACCTCTAGAAGACTCGGTAATAGCGGTTTTGAGAGCCGAGGACGAAATCAGTAAAGTGTTAAGTAATACGATGAGAGATTTACCAGTAACACTATTAGAAATAAGAAGAGAAGCAGAAACAGACAAATTCATAAAAACCACGAAGAAAAAAATAGGAGATAAAGAAAGAAACTTAGCAGATAGTTTTTCAATTTGCGATAATGTCCGACTCTACAATGAAAGAGTGGTAATACCAAAAGCGTTAAAAAGAAGAATTTTTAAGGATTTTCATTTAGGACATCCGGGAAAAAACCGCGTGAAGTCACTTATGAGAAATTACGTGTACTGACCTAACATGGATGATAGTATTACGCAGATGATGGAGAAATGCAAGGGCTGCGCGGCGGCAGCAAAGTCACCACACATCATAAAGAAACCATGGCCAAAGGTGGACAAACCTTGGTCGAGAGGCCATGCGGATTACGCAGAACCTATTGACGGTTACTACTATTTAATAATGGTAAACAGTTTTAGTAAATGGCCTGAAGTTTTCAGGTATAAAAATCCAACAACAGAAAATACCATAAACTGTTTACATGAATTATTTGTAAGATTCGGAGTGGTAGATTGTTTAGTAATGGACAATGGTACGCAATTTACCTCAAGTGATTTCCCAGAATTTTGCGAGACGTACAAAGTAAAACACATAAAAATAGCTCCTTAACATCCACGGTCGAACGGCTAAGTCGAAAGATTCGTTGACACTCTAAAGAGAGCATTAAAAAAGCTGGGGATATGCCAACCGAAAGAGCGTTACAAAAGTTCTTACAAATATACCTAATTACCCCGAAAAAAAAAACACACCATCTGGACTTTCACCGGCTGAAGTGATGTTTGCTCGCAAGATACGGTCTGTTTTCGATAAACTGCTACCATACAAAAATAAAACCCGGAATACACCCATAGTTACGAAAAGATCGTTCAAACCAGGTGAACGAGTTTACTTCAGAATGTTCAAAAATAATAAGGCGTATTGGAAACCGGGAACAATAATAAACAGACTAGGAAATGTCATGTACACAATACAGGGAGAGAAATTTACCCACAGAAGACACAAAAATCAAATACAGAAAAGGAGTGAGGAGCCAAGCTCGTCACCCTCAGAAAATGATGACGCAAAAGAAGAAATCTTTGAAGCTTTTGAAATTCACAAACCTCAAGTAAATACAGAAATTAGAAGAACTAACAGGAAATGAATCTTTACAGAACCACTAATCAGAGATCCAAAGCGGAAAAATATTAACTTCCTCCAAAAAACAAAGCTAGGGAGTGGGTGTTGTGGAACATCCCTTTTTCTATGATAATGGACTCGATTTGAGTATACATATACTTCTGCCATAGAGAGAACAGTAGAGACCGTAAACGACATCGGGTCTGATCCGTAAGTTACCCAGAGATACCGAGGTTACACAGAATACCGCCTCAGTTGGCAAAGTAGCTCTGAATTTCACTCAACCAAAATAATATTACACGGATATACTATTTCAACACGGATTCACTTCAAGACTTGTATATATATATATATATATATATATATATATATATATATATATATATATATATTCCTCACTGATCGTATTTCTGGATTACTAACCTGCGTTTCAGTTTGTATATTTACGTTTAATATGATATATTTTTTTATCTCAAATATATGTTTTGTTGTTCATTATTCTGTGTGATCCCTCACCCGGATCCACAACATATATATATATATATATATATATATATGAATATGGTTAAGTTTTGAAAGCTGTCACAATGCGTTTAGTCAAATATAAAAAGGTAAATAAGTTGTTATAAATAATAAACAGGTAATATTTATACAAGGTAAAGAGGATAGGAAAGATGAGCAAATAAAAAGAGAAATCAAAAATGGGGAAAGAGAAGGACACAAAGGAAATAAGAAAGAAAGAAAGAAAGAAAGAAAGAAAGAAAGAAAGAAAGAACCAATGAGAAACGGCTCAGAGAGAAATACACCAAATTTAAGTAGGAAGTAAAATATAAGCATATACAGACATCGGTCAGGCGACATCTGGGCTTAACAGAGAGGAAAAGTGAGAATATGCACAAGAGGGAAGAAAGTGGGAAAAATTGAGAAAATTCACAGGGGGGAGAGAGTGTTAGTGGGGGACAACACGAGCTGCAAAGAAATAGAAATTTCAAACTTTGGCCGGAAATGAATTGTAGGTAGATACATTTGTTCTTAACATTGTATAAAACTAAATCCTTTGGCATTTAAAAAAATTATGAAAGCACATACCCAAATATAGGAATTATGTTTTATTAACGCCAGCATTATATGTGCTATATATATATATATATATATATATATATATATATAATTCTTAAGAATTAATGCACTTATTTGTAATCCATTATTTTTGTTATTTCAAACGTTTTTAAAGTAGATACTCGTATTTGAAATAGAAGCCTCACTTTATTTTTAATTTTAAATAGTGTATTATATTTCTCAGCCTATGTATTCCAAAACTCTTAATAAAAAATATGTACTCTCCGGAAGGGATCAATCATTCAACCCCCTTTGTAGGAGAAACCACCAATTAATCCGGTGTTACGAGTATTCACTATAATAAAATTTGAAATAATATAAGTATTGGATTAAAGATAAATCCATTAATTCTTTATATATATATATATATATATATATATATATATATATATATATATATATATATATATACTAGCAGTATAGCCCGGCGTTGGTCGGGTGTAATGAAAGCTTTAAAACTAATCCTGGAGCTCAGACTCTTTGAACGTTGGCACGAAAGACTAAAAAGCAATAGTTGTTTCCAGTTAAATAGAAACCGTAGACTGAAAGAAAAATAAATGGATCTAAGTCAAATTTTGATTTCCTGGTATCGATATCAAATAAGACTTTTTCGTCGTAAATTGAATTTTGAAGGCTAAATAAGTCCTCTGAGTAAATGGTATCATGGATGAGACTAAGAACTACAATTATACATACTTAGAGCCAAACCCGAAGCAAAAACTAAAAAGGCTGAAAAAAATACAGACATACAGGCAGATAAACAGACACACACACAAACATCTTGCCTCTTATAAATATATATTATCGATTTTCTGCACAATTGTAAGAACTACAACATTGAAACTTCTGAATATCGTTTCTTATGTCTTTGTCTTTGAGTGTATCAAATTTGATTAAAATCGGACCACTCCTTCTATAACCCGATTTTTTCGATTATCAATTTTCGATATTTATCAGGGGTACCTCGACACAAAACCTAGCTAAGGACACTCGCAGATGCTTATAGTACAACTGTGTAAATTTTCAAGAAAATCGGTTCAGCCGTTTAGGAGTCTATAGGTAACGGATATACACACACAGACAAAGTTCCATTTATAAATAAGTTTAGATAGATTAGGTATATATATATATATATATATATATGTGTGTGTGTGTGTGTGTGTGTGTGTGTGTGTGTGTGTGTGTGTGTGTGTGTGTGTGTGTACATTGATCTCTTGCAGTCTAGCAGGGGGTGTTAAAACGTTGCTGGCCTGACCTACTTCAGAGGTTCTGACCGAATGAGCGTGCATGACTGTTTATTTTAGAACCCTTTCTTGCTTCGCCATTATGTCGGATACTTTTACGTCGTCCAGTTTGCCTAGCTCGCTCAGTTCATAAAAGCAAACTTTCTCGGAAATGTTCACAAACCTATTTTAAACAAAGAATATTTATTTATTTATTTATTTATTTGCGCTCTCCAAATTCTTCGCAAACGTGTCTAAATAAAGTTTACATACAATCCATTTCCGCACGGATAGGATGAGACAGGCCTTGAGAAATACAAATTCTAAATTAACTGGATATATATATATATATATATATATATATTTTCTAAACATATGCTGTTAAATATAAGAGACAATGGATGTCTATTATGTTTAACCATGAGCCGTTCTAAAAGTCGTATTTTTGCTTTAATTTCAGTTGAAAGTAAAGACAAAAATTCTCCAACATTTGGATATTTATTTATTGATTTTCTTCTAAGCTTTCGGCTCACATGAGCCATCTTCAGAGAGGTTGTTTAAACTGAAATATTATAAAATCCACCATCACCGACGATTTTATTTTGTGTTGACATAAAACTCCGCTGATATGGTGATCCTTACTCATACACACAGTAAGAGGAATCTGCAGATATTGGAGGCATGTACATCAAATCGAAACAACCAACATCCAATAAAATCAACTTTAAAACAGGAAATAACATATTACATTGCATTTGACTACATGGTTTTGTTGTCATTTCGCGCTATCCCGCGGTATGACGTCATAAAACCGCATCGCAAACTTAAGAACTGCGTTTATTATTTTTGGTAACTATTGCCGTTGCCAAGCGGAGTTTTGTCAACACAAAATAAAATCGTCGGTGATGGTGGATTTTATAATATTTCAGTTTAAACAACCTCTCTGAAGATGGCTCATGTGAGCCGAAAGCTTAGAAGAAAACCAATAAATAATTATCCAAATGTTGGAGAATTTTTGTCTTTATTTTCAACTGAAATTAAAGCAAAAATACGACGTTTAGAACGGCTCATGGTTAAACATAATAGACATTCATTGTCTCTTATATTTAACAGCATATGTTTAGAAAATTACTTGCTGCCTCGATGTACTAAATATATATATATGTGTGTGTGTGTGTGTGTGTGTGTGTGTGTGTGTGTGTGTGTGTGTGTGTGTGTGTGTGTGAGAGAGAGAGAGAGAGAGTTGTGAGAATACTAACAAATGTATGTATAAATAGATAAGCGGATAAGCAGAAGAGTGTTGATCAGTAGATAGATAGATAGATAGATAGATAGATAGATAGATAGATAGATAGATAGATAGATAGATAGAAAGAAATGAAACCCTATTTTTAAATGGCTGGTATTAATTTTAAATGGGTTTTAAGATGAGAAAAGATTTCTCTAAAATTGTACAATTTTTTTGTCGGGAAAAGTAGCCGAAGTGTTAACAAATGAAAAAGCCATGTGCGAAGTTTACTGAATACGAAATTATTTTTTAAGCGAATTCATCAAGTGATTCGAGACAAAATACCTGTCAATGGGTTTTGACGATGGGTGATCCTAGATCGAAATGAGGCCTTGACAATTTCCTATGAAATGGGTTACTGGGATAGGTGATGGGAGCAGGCAAACCAATAGAAAGGGTGTGTTTATTATTATAAGTCGAAACGGTTAAAAGTAATTACTTTCATTTCGAGCTAGTAAAAGTTATACAGGGACGGAAATGAAAACCTTATACCACTCTTTCCTAAACATGAAAGAAGAAATTTGAAATATGGTCAGCTTGGAAACTCGCCTGCTGCTAAAAATAAGAGAAAATGATCGGAGAGAGATAGTGCAAATTCAATCAACTGATTCTCCCGTAGAAATAATATGAGACGATTATTATACTGAAATACCAACCAACTGATATTTCTTTTCCGTCACTTATTTTGACTTGTTTGTAATTTTGCAATTGTTCGATATATATATATATATATATATATATATATATATATATATATATATATATATACACCGTGTCGTCACGGTCTTAAATCCAGTTTTCATCATATACCAATCCCTCGCAAGTCTGGACCATCCTCATCAAGTGGTAAAAAGCGGTTTTGCTTTGGTTAATCCGAGATCAACAGCACAACGTGGGCGGCGGAATTGGCCAACGATCATGGAGGTTGACTGGACGCTACCAGGGATCGTGTTACATTTGGTGCCGCTCCAACTAGGATTCGACCCAAAGGCGGTCACAAATAAAATCGATGAGAACAAGTGACAAGTCAAGTCGACAAGAACGCGCAACGAAGCTGACGATAACGAGTAACAAAGTCGACGACAACAGATCAAGTCAACAAGAACAAGTGGCGAAGCAGCCGACGAGAACGAGAGACAACAAGTTGGTAGTATCAGGTAAGACGCTCTTCGGTTGTTCCCTTCGATTCTCGATTTGTGTTTGCATTCGTCGAGACGAATTCTTGTTTCTTATCGAATTTTCAGAGTTTTCTTGATAGTCGATAAGTTAGCATAGCAGAACATGAGTCAGTGAGGGAAGATAAGGGGGAAGTAAAAGAAGACGTAGGAGAGTAGCAGAGCACCCCCAATCCGAGAGAGATATTGGGGAGACACCAGGTACCAACGTTTAGAAGGGAGCCGGAGGAATTGAAGGATTGGTTGTTAGCAGTCCATAAGTCCCAGGTTGTTTTCTGGCTTGAAAGAGGGAGAGGAAAAAATCACGAGAAAGTTTGCCGACGAAGGTACGGCAATAGAAGCCAAGAGGACACTCCTTGGGTGATAAGCGGTCCTGCTTTAGTTAATCCGAGTTCAAAAATACAACGTGAGTGGTATCGGCCAAAGGTCAGGGAAGGTTGACTAGACGCAGCCAGAGATAGATAGATAGATAGATAGATAGATAGATAGATAGATAGATAGATAGATAGAAGGAAAAGAGACACAGAATTGATACATAATTAAATAGATGGAGTTTAATGCACTGACGGATTGAAATTATATATATATTAGTCATCCACATACAAGCCTGTTTCCCTGTATCACAACTCATCAGTGTGGCTAGACGCACCCACTTGCTTCTGGCAGGGATCGAAACTCGACCGATTTGGTGTCAGTCGGAGTCGCTACTCCCTAAGTCATCGACGCATGGAATCAGAGAAGGGAAATTTTAACGTGATGTATATAAGCAGTGTATACACACGCCAGTCACCGAGAGAACTCAGTTCATTTCTGAAGAGTCACGCATATAGCAGAAGTGGAAACTGTTTTTAAAATTTCTTCTCCAGAGAGCTCAATCATAATGAGAGCATAATATATTAGTCATCCACATACAAGCCTGTTTCGCTGTATCACAGCTTATATATATATATATATATATATATATATATATATATATATATATATATATATATACATATATTCGGCATGAATTTGCTCAGTTAAAGAGACAAACTCTATGTACATATCTACGCTCTATCATCAACCCGATATCGAGAACATTACGATAAAAATATAGGATGTCTATAAAGTTCGTATGCAATTTAAAACTCTATTTGAATGTGCAATACACACGGACCTTATGGAAAATCCGTATATGCAAAAGTTCAAAAATAATCTTTTTTCTTAGTTAATCCGACATTTTGCACTAATTTCTACAAATATGCGCACGTGTGTCAATGTTGTCGGGTCAGTTAAGAAGACGTGATTTTTCGTTAGATTTTTGAAGAGTGGTTTGGGTCAAGAACTTTTCAGAGTGTGAGATATATATATATATATATATAATTTATAAAAGATTTTAGATTATTACAATGGGTAATACATGTTTCACCGCGTCCTGATGTTATTATCGCGGCTTGTCAGACCCAAATGGTACAGCAACCTTTACTGAATCCATTCTTAAAGAATTTAACGTATGTTTATCAAAAACAAACGGTATGTACGTTAAAACGTTCCTAATCAGCATACACAAACCCAAAAAACATAATGCAGATTACACACACACACGCACTCCCACACACACTTACGAATATATATATATATATTAACATCTGAATCCCAAATAGAAAAACTAGAATTATTATATTGTTATATATATTAATTGTTATATATATATATATATATATATATATATATAAGTTTTAGGCAGAATGAGAGTGAAGACTAAGACGAACCAGATACATGGGGTGTCAAAGAAAGGGCATGAGAAGGATGGGAACACGGGAGTAAAGACAGTTGCGAAGGTAGAGAGAAAAGAAAAAAACAAGATACACGGGTTGACGTAGAAAGCGCTGGAGTTAAGTGGTTAAAAGGTGGCAATGACTTTGCATTTAAATTCTTGGAGGTTGTAGCCGTGAGGAAAACAAGTATATAGAAGGGAGTTTCACTCGCGAGGAGTGCGAGGAAAGAAGTTGCTGGTGTAAAATTGTCGCCTGTATTTGGTTGATCTAACTGTAAAAGGGTGGGACCTTGTTGCCAGTCTGGTTGCCCGAGTAAATTCTTGTGGAGGGGGCACCAGTAACCTAAGTTCGTCATAGCTAAAGCCATTAAAATATTTATAGAAGAGACAGAGGGGAGCTAGATCCCGCCGATAAGAAAGTGGCTGGAGACGAGCTGCCAGGTCGGAACCAATCATATTACAGATTCTCTTTTAGAGCCTGTCGAGAACACTGAGAAGAAAAGCAGGGGCGCCTGACCAGATATGACAACAGTATTCCATGCACGGCCGGATGCTTGATTTCTATATGTGCAAGATGGATTCAAGCGGAAAAAACTTCCTTGCCCGACACAGTGACCCAACCTTCCTAGCAGTGGATTTAGCTATTGATTCAATAATTCCATTTACTTGATCCATGCTTATGAGTGGCAGAAGAGATTGCTTGTGATTGTTGACAGATAAAAGTTTCGTTTTAGAATACAACAATATTAACGATTTTTCAGTTAGGCTTGAAATCCGTTCATCTTCTGAAATTTCAAAGAAACACGTCGTCTATCCTTAAACTTGGAACAGCATACATTATACTGACGTTTGTTTAACAAGTCGAATACTCTTGAAACCTGAATAACCAATGAAAATCAAACGGCACATTTTTTTTAAATACTAGAATGTCTTTCTTTTTTTTTCTCTGATGAAGCTTCAGTAAAAATGAAACATTTTATATTGATAAACCTTTCCACTTTGTTTATTATTCTTGTGGATCTTCGTCGCCAATTTGTTGTGGAGTTGTGGCGAAACTTCGCTGCAAAGTTGTAGTGACGGGTTTGTGTCATTAGTAAGACACGGAACACAGAAGGTAGGTTCTAACTAGTGTATTAGTATAACAAGGACATATGTACAAAGTAATACATATATATTAATAGTAAAAATACCAAGAATACACATTTACATGGAAATATACTGTTGTGGATCTTTGTCGCCAATTTGTTGTGGAGTTGTGGCGAAACTTCGCCGCAAAGTTGTAGTGACTGGTTTGTGCCGGAAATAAGACACGAAACAAGAAGGTAAGTTCAAAACAGTGTATTAATATAACAAGAAATCTTCAAAGGAAGTTTTAATAATGATTAAATATAAATAAGTAAGTCCGTAGGTATTATTACGCTGCCTGACTAGTAGCTGTCGTTAACTTCTCTAACTATATCCTTCTGTTGACTGCTCTCTAGAAGTCACACAGATAATTTATATACAGCAAAAGAAAGAGTTCATTCCTCGTAGGAGGATACCATAACAATTATCTTATCATATGTATAAATAAATACATACACGTGTGCGTGCTTGTGTTCATTTACTACAGTCAGTCACTTTAGGTTAATTTTGCTTTGACCAATTTTCTCTTTATCCCTTTCGTCTCTTCTTATATGCTGTCATATTTCAAGTTCATTAAACTTTCGTTATTTATTTTCAGCAAAGTAAATAACTGTAAAGTTTAAAACATAATTCATGTCAGCAAAATACTTGCTACTTTCTTTTCCAGTTCAAAATCTAAATCGCTCAGTAATGTTCAACCTTCGGTTCCTTTGTCATATTTCTTCATATGGAAAATTATGTATCATCCATCTGTATAGTAAACTAGCAGTATAGCTCGGCGTTGCTCGGGTGTAATGAAAGCTTTAAAACTAATCCATGGTCCTCGAGCTCAGACTCAGCCTAAAAAATATATGTGTGAAGTTTGGTGAGAATCGAATAAAAATTGTCGATTTGTATAAAGGACATACAGACAGATAAACAGACACACATACAAACATCTTGCCTTTTATATATACATATATATTATCAATTTTCTGCACTATTGTAAGAACTGCAACCTTGAAACTTTTGAATATCGTTTCTTATGTCTTTGTCTATGAATGTATCAAATTTGATTAAAATCGGACCACTCCTTCTATAACTCGATTTTTTCGATTATCGATTTTCGATATTTATCGGGGGTACCTCGACACAAAACCTAGCTATGAACACTCGCAGACGCTTATAGTACAACTGTGTACATTTTCAAGAAAATCGGTTCAGCCGTTTCGGAGTCTATAGGTAACGGACACACACACACACACACACACACACACACACACACACACACACACAGAGACAAAGTTCCATTTATAAATAAGTTTAGATATTGAAAAGAATACCAAAATTGTTTGGTAAAGGTTTGTTATTGATTCGTAAACTGATTTTCATGATGTCCTAAAATTACCAAAGGGAGGTAACTAATAACGCTAACTTACGCGGTGGCTGCTGCTGCTGCTGCTGCTGCTGCTGCTGCTGCTGCTGCTGCTAACATATTAAAAACAAACGTTAGGAAACTTGAACATTTCAAATTATTTATATAATTTAGTTTTATAGTCAAGATTATTTTTCTGGTTAGGGTTACAAATGTTGACAAAGAAACGATTTCATCTGAAGAACTAGTTCAAGATAATGACCCTTCCCAGAACTATAGAGAATGCTAAAATATTCGTTATTTGCAGGTATATTAATATTTTGTCTAGGAATGTGATACAGTTATTCTCAATTAGCTTCTTGTTTATTTTTTATGCAGGTTCTTTGCTTATCTCGTTTGAATACATTTAGTGGGTAGCATATGTTGAAATATATTTACAAAGCACCCACCATTCTCTGTTCAGTTTACCTTCATCCACCCAACAATTGAAATCAGCCACCGGTAGCAGATATCTCCCATGTTGGAAAACCCTAGTTTAAACTATTCTCAAATTTGTATTTCTTTTTTGTTTTTAGTTTATCCTACTGTCTGAGATAACCATAACTTCAAGAGGGACGACTTTCAAATGTTATATATATATATATATATATATATCCTTGTTTAAGCTTGTGAATGCTGCCATAATCCTTGCCTTCAGTTTATCCTTGGTGTTAAAAAGAGATTTGTTGTTCTCTGGCTCAGCTGCTGCCCACACATAATAATCAAAGGGGTTACAGTCTGGGGAGATAGGTAGTCAGATCGAAGGAGTGATGTGGTTTCAATAATTATTTGAAAGCCATGAATGGGTTCGCTTGCTTGTGTAACATGGTGCAGAGTTCTGTTGCCAGATATAGGATCGTCTAGCAGCTACCCTCTGGATCTAGGGATAACACTATTTCCTCAAGTCGCTTGATGTAGACCTCAGTGTTAAATATGAGGATCTGTGGGAAGATGAATGGCGGTATAACGTCGCCAACACTAGTAATCACTTCAAACAATATGCTGTTGAGAAGATATATCCTCGATCCTTCGCACCGCCCTCATATTGGCACCAAACACTCTAAAATGTTTGTGTTGAATATTCCGGTGCAAATTCCGACCACTGCAGCATTGGAATTTCGTCATGGTGTTCTTTTTCTCACAGGCAGTATCTATCTGACCCTACTACATACTGTACAGTCAACAAAAACAAAATCGCGACAATTTACCCAACGCACGCTCTGTGTGTGTGTGTGTGTATGTGTGTGTGTGTGTGTGTATGTGTGTGTGTGTGTGTGTCTGTGTGTATATATATATATATATATATATATATATATATCTTCTTCTTCTATGTACCGTGTCCTTTCAGGACATAGGCGATCATGGCTTTCCCCGTTTCCATATCCCTGGTGGCTCTTAGCACGCTTTCTCCTGTTACACCACGTTACACCCCGTTCTGTCATCCACCTGCTCAGGCCCTTCAAATATGTTATCCGTTGCTTTCCCTTGTCTCTTTTTCCCTCGATCTGGCCTGTTAGTATCAGATTCTCTAAGCCCTCCTTCCTCATTGCATGTCCCAGGAACTTTAGCTGTCTCTTCCTAATTCTCAGTATTTATTTCCTTTTCATTTCCATCATTTCCAAGACCTCATCATTGCTCACATGCTCGATCCATGATATCCGCAGCATCCTTCTGTAGAACCACATTTCAGTTGCTTCAAGTTTTTATTTCATCTTTGATGATATTGTCCAGTATTCACTGCCATATTGAAGAACTGACATCACATAGCAATCCAGTACTCTCTTCTCTGTTTCTAGCGAAATCTTTTGTCTCTTAATACTCTAATCATCTTCTGGAACGCATCCTTCGCCATGCCAATTCGCCTTCGGATTTTTGTGTCGCACTTTCCATCTTCTGTTAGCACCCTTCCCTGGTATGTAAATTTTTGTACCAGCTTGATTTTAGTATCCCCCGCTTATATTTAGTATTTTGGGCTGCTCTTTTTGTTGATGACCATGCATCCACCAATTCGCTGAAAAAAAAACACAACATGATGAAAAAATGTTCCTTAAGCAAAGTTTTACTGTCAAAATATTTATGCTATTAATAAGAAAGACCAAAGTATTTTTGATTATTTAAATTTTTTAGTCCTTTCTAGCACTTTCGAAATTTTGGTTAAAAATCTTTAGTAAATTTCAAGCCAAAGTATCTAAAATTAAATAAAATATTAGATTACGGACATGATTACTGAGTACTTAAAAATTATATATAAAAGGCGCTCACGACATATTTTTAATTTTTTTTTCCGGATGAAGCTCCCTAGAAAACATTAGATAAACATCCATCAAGTTGTCAACATCTTTAATAAATTCCTATCGCTGTGTTAAAAAATATTTGTTTCAAATCAGATTCATTTTACTTTTAATGAGCTAATATTCGTCAAAAGTTTCAGAAAAGTATATTTTAGTTTTGGCAAAAAATGGCGCTAAATTTTTTCAAATTCAAAACGAAATACTCCTTTCTGTCAAATTCAATTAATTGTGAAATGCAGCAAAGTATTTTTACTGATTGGAAATATTAGATTTAATCTAGTAGCCTGTAAACAGAAATAAAATAAAAATATAAGTTTTTTTTTTCTTTTTAAAAAATCTTTTAAAGCCTTAGGCATAACGTTTTTTGTGGAGGTCCCAAATATATATATATATATATACGCAGATACCGATTGAGTACTATGGTGAAATGGTAAACTTTAAAAACAGTAACTACTAACGCATTTACAGAACTTTCATTCAATAATGAATTTGAACACTCTCGGCTACTGGCGTGTGTTTACATTTTGTATATAACATGCTAACGTCCGCCTTCCTTCGACTTTCTACCATAACTCAGAGGTAGAATCGCCGACTGATGTCAATTCGGTCGGATTTCAATCCTGACTAGAAGCAGTCAGATATCTAACTGATGAGCTGTGATACAGCTAAACAGGACTGTCTGCAGGTGACTATATATATATATATATATATATATATATATATATATATATATATATATATATACCCAAACACCTGATAAACATAAACATTTCCGGACAAAGACAGTAGCACCCCAGAAGAAACAACCACGATGAAAATACATATGACAACAGAACAACAAACAACTTCAGAGAAAATTGACCGCACAACCGGAACTAGAGAAATAACCCCGACTGAAGTAAATTCAATACATCGTGAACAAATACCGGGGACAGAACAACAAATAAAGTACAGAAATACACAATAACCACATATAAAGAAATTCACCCCAATAACTGTTTTTTAGAGATAAAACAGAATTACATGGACATGGGGTACCTTTCACAAAAATCATTTACACCCGTGCATCCTAAGTAAAGGACTATCATTCGCACTAACAACCCAAAAACAAAATGTAGCAAAAATTAAAGATGATATTTCGGAATTCTATAAGATTCAGCGGTACAATTTTTAGAAGAAAACAATAATAAATCATTAATAAAAAACAAAAAAAAAATATTTGTCTATATTTTTGACATGTGGTAGTATTTACATTATTTATATTGTTCGGACTGTTGTCCTCGTCTTTATTGCCATGTTTACGACATTTCGGCTGTTGTACACTCCGGTCTACTTCAGGTGCTAGGAATTTCAAATCGAATCCATTATTTATCTATACTTCAAACAGGAGGTAGTATTTACATTATTTACATTGTTTGGACTGTCGCCCTCATCTTTATTGCAATGTTTACGACATTTCGGCCGTTGTACACTGTGGCCTTCTTTGGGTGCTAGGAATTTTGAACCGAACACTTTATTAGTCTATACTTCTAAGATAAGGGAGTATTTACATTATTTACACTGTTCGTAGTTTTGCCCTCATGTTTATTGCCATGTTTACGACATTTCGGTGGTTGTACACTCCGGTCTTCTTCAGGTACTAGGAATTTCGAACCGAACCCATTATTTGTCTATTCTTCTTAGATGTGGTAGTATTTACATTATTTATACTATACCGACCGTAGTCCTCATTTTTATTGCCATGTTTACGCTTCTTCACTCACGCATTTTTGTTTTTTAGGCTGTCACTTTGTTGACTTTATTTATGGCTGGATATATTCTAATCACACTTGATCAGGATCATCGCTTTTAAAGCTGGTTGTCACCTTTGTTGGTCTTATCTACGGTCGGATGTATCTATAAAATACATCCGCTGTTCAAGGTAATATATTAGATACCTACATAGAACGCCACTTCAAAGGAGGTGCCAAATTCAAAATTCAAAATAATTTTTCATGCAAGTCAGATAAATAAATTTGTCGTCTATCTGCTGATATAGCAGCCGTTTTTTCTTCAATGCTCGGCTCGAACACATCGGTTGTAGTTGATAGCGACCACCCGTGATGGTTTCGGTTGGTTTAAGCAGTTTATAATAAACACAGCTGATCCCACGAAATGCATAGCAGAAGCTTTGAATCATGGATATTCGGCTTTGCCACCGATGCTGATGCATTGCCGGATCTTCTACGCTTAGGGTTATCGTAGTGTATCCACTGTTCATCGCCGGTCACGATCAGTCAGTTAGTTCAGTGCCATACGTGATACACGCTTGGGTGATCATGTCTCGAAAGAGGCATGACTGACTGGGCAGAAGATTATCCTGCAGTAGGTTGCCATTGCTTTCTGCAGTAGACTGGTTGCCGACCAAGGCTATAGAACCCAATCTGTCCTGTTATTTGACTCATGGCTAGAGAAAAAAGAGATGTATTATATTATTAAGTAGTAATTAGTGGGGGGTCAGTTTATTACTTCATAACAATAGATAACCGATAACCCCACTTTATGACCAGTAGAAGCCTTAATCATTATTTCAATTATTATATTCAGTCAGTTAGTTAAGTGATACACGCTTGAGCTCGAAAGAGACATGACTGACTGGGCAGAATATTATCCCGCAGTAGGTTGCCATTGCTTTCTCCAGTATTGGTTGCCGACCAAGGCTATAGAACCCAATCTGTCCTGTTATATAACCCATAACTGGAAGGAAAAGACGGATTAATACCTTTCCCAAGGGTATTTGCGCGTAAGTGAATGCAATGAATTCAACTGGAATTCGCTTTCCTTTTCTGCTATTGAAGTCTCTCGACGTCTCTCGGCTTCAACTCGTACGGCACACAATGTCCTTGCTTTTGAATCATTCCTAATTCTTTCAAACGTTTCGAAAGTGTGGTTTGAACAAGTCCTAATTATTCGGCATGTTTAGCTTGCGCCTAACATGAGTCTTCATGAAATAATGCATCCAGTTCTTCGTCTTCAAACATTTTCGGTGTGCCAGAGCGTTCTTTTCATTCAACATCAAAACCATTATTTTTGATGCGTCTAAACCAATCTCTGCATGTTGTTTTCGACAGAGCATGGTTGCTGTAATTTCAACATTACTATGTGTTTCAGCTGCAGATTTCTTTTGAATAAAGTAATGCAGTAAAATTACCTGCGAATACAGTTTCTTTGGCACGAAACCCGATATGTTTAACGCTATGAAAAACAAAGTTTACACTTCGACGAAATGACATTTTTTTTTAATCATATCACCCCAAGCAAGGTGGTAACGCCACAGATGCGCAGGGGGCTACGTAAGAGTGAAAAGATTGGAAAAGAGAAAGCCGGAAACCACATCCTAAACAGGGAACAAGGGATGAGCCTCTTCACCTGTTCAATAGACGTGGGAGGAGTGTGGACCGGGCGATAGTATGTACTGAATTTAAAGCTTGCTTATAGTACTTCCTTGTAGATGCGTTACCATCTGAAACGAAATGACAGGCATGCAGTTCTGGGAATGACATCTATTCAAAAACTCATTCAAGTTCATAATATATTCTCATATTTGAAGGTAACTATGACAATTTCAATTATCTTGCTAAAGCTCGAAAAATATGTAAAATTATTTTCTGTTTAGCAGCTATAATATTTACTGCATTAACAATCGGCAAATAAAGAGTTGCTGTGATCATTGGAGTAGATAGACTAAACTATCGCCCGGTTCACACTCCACCCACGTCTATTGAACAGGTGAAGAGGCTCATCCCTTGTTCCCTGTTTAGGATGTAGTTTCCGGCTTTCTCTTTTTTCCAATCTTCTTACTCTTTTCTTTTTTTTTCTTTTTTCTCAGTTGGAGTAGGTAGACTAAACTATCGCCCTGTTCACACTCCACCCACGTCTATTGAAAAGGTGAAGAGGCTCATCCCTTGTCCCCTGTTTAGGATGTGGTTTCCGGCTTTCTCTTTTTGCCAATCTTCTTACTCTTTTCATTTTTTTCTCAATTGGAGTAGATAGACTAAACTATCGCCCGGTTCACACTCCACCCACCTCTATTGAACAGGTAAAGAGGCTCATCCCTTGTTCCCTGTTTAGGATGTGGTTTCCGGCTTTCACTTTTCCAATCTTTTTTCTCTTAAGTAGCCCCTTGCGTATCAGTGGCGTTACCGCCTTGCTTGTGGTGATATGATTAAATATATATATATTTAAGTTCAGCACTGATGTCGTCTTCACTTGCACTTGCACTTACCTTTTCTTAATAAACGTTTCTTAAGTTTATACTAACAGTTTCTTCTACGTACCTTCCTCTAATTGAAATCTCTTCTTGCTTCCGAGTCAACTTTGATCTTCAAAGGATTTAAATGCAATGTCAATCGTTATTTACTGTCTCTTTAAATCCCATTCTTTCATTGTTCTCTCTCCATTTTTTTTCTTATTATATTATTATAAATCCTATGTTAACAATGTCTTCTTTCGCTTGTGGAACTCTCTTCCGGCGTCTTCCTTTAAATGTCATTTCAATCGTTATTTTCTGTTTTCTTAATTCTTGTTCTTTTATTATCATGTTTCCTTAATAGTTGTTTTTCTCATATTCTCTAACACACAGTAATCTATTGTGTCCTAGTGGCTTTATGCCCTTCTTGAGATGAAATTACTACGTATATATACACTACCGGCCATAATTATTTGGACACCCCAGTTTTTAAAAGAAATGTTCTATTTCATACAATTTTTAGTATTTATTGTCAATTGAAAATAGAATGGTCCTTTTGTTATTATTACTTTGCAAATTTTTAGAAGGCAAGGAAGCAAAGATGAACTCGTCCGAATCACCTTAAATTTTCTTCATTCTTTCATTGATGAAACTGCAATATAGGTAATTATTAAATATTTATAAATTCATTTGATGCACATGTTATTGTGCAGTGTTAACAAAAGAACCATTTTATTTTCATTTATAATTATCCACTTGGCAATAAATATTAAAAAAATAGTATGAAATACATCATTATTTTTAAAACACTGGAGTGGCCTAATAATTATGGCCGGTAGTATATATATATATATATATATATATATATATATATATATATATATATATATGGGGGGGGAGGTAATCACAAATATAGTCTGAGCCATTCAAATATGCCGATCATCTGAACCGTTGTGAATGCAGCATCACTGAGACGAGGAAATTTCGTTGCGCTAAAAATGCTCTTTGTTTCGTCAAAACCTACGCGTCTGACAATAGAAGCATCGACGTCGTTCCGCGCCTAAAACGTGTGGCTCAGCATTTTTTTTTCTTTCTTTTTTTTTTTTTCTTTATTTAATCGACACGTGACTGTCTTTAACGCTGTTTACGTGCTGTGTCCAATTATTTTGCATGGATTGCGCGATTTCTGCGGGCAGGAATGGTTTCCTTCGTATGGGTGGGCTTAGCGAATGGGGACTTATATAATGGCGGAGGATGATGGCACCAGAGTTTTACCCGTTTGGGAGGAAAAAAGATTGTGCGAAAGAAAGAGAGAAGGAAGAATGGGAGTAATAACTCATTAAAGAAAGAAAGAAAGAAAGAAAGAAATCGGGAAGAGAAAAAGAAAGCAAGAAAATTGAAAAAAGGACTGATTAAAGAAAGAAAGAAAGAAAGAAAGAAAGAAAGAAAGAAAGAAAGAAAGAAAAAGAAGCCATAAAAAAGAAACAAGAAAAAAGAAAAAGATAGTAGAAGAAAAATCTAAAGTAAAGAAAGAACAAAAAAGAAAGAATAAAAGCAAAGGAAGGAAAAAGAAACTAAAGAAAAAGAAAGACAAAATCAATGAAGAAAGAAGGAAAAATGAAGGAAATCCTTAAAAAAGATAAAGAGAAAATATTGAAAGAGAGAAATAAATAAAGAAAGAAGCAAACTGAAGAAAAAAAAAGCGAGATGAAATCAATAAAAGAAACAACGAATAACTAATACAATTGAAGGAAGAATAAGAAAAAGAAACTAATAAAAAGAACCATTGAAGAAAAAGAGGGAGAAAAAGAAACTAATAAAGAAAGAAAGAAAAAACGAAAAATACAACAGGAGAAATAATTAAAAGGAGAAAATTGAAAGAAAGAAAGAAAGAAAGAAAGAAAGAAAGAAAGAAAGAAAGAAGGAAATTGAAGAAAAATAGTGAAGAAGATGCCAATAAAAAAAAGACAACTACAACTAAGGGAAGAATAAGAACAGAAAGTATTAAAAAAATTGAAAAACTGGAAGTAAAAGAGAAAGAAGATTTCAATAAAGAAAGTAAGAACAAAAAATACCACTGAAGAAAGAATTTAAAAAAGATAAAAAATTTTGTAAGTGAAGAAGAAAAAAAGAAAGAAAGATTGCAAAATGAAATAGAAAGAAACATCTGAGAATGAAAAAAGAAAGAAAAATTAGAAAAAGAAGAAAAGAAAGAAAGATTAGAAAACGAACAAGAAAGCTTAGAAAAAAAGGAT
Source organism: Ascarosepion bandense (assembly GCA_037127315.1). Lineage (NCBI taxonomy): Eukaryota > Metazoa > Mollusca > Cephalopoda > Sepiida > Sepiidae > Ascarosepion > Ascarosepion bandense. The sequence goes on along the minus strand of JBBBDQ010000514.1, from coordinate 264,882 downwards.
AAAGAAAGACTAACAAATAAAGACGAACGAGATTTGCAAATGAATGGGAAGGAAAGAAAGATTAGAAAATTAATAAGAAAGAAAGAGCTGAAAAAAGAAAGAAAGAAATAGCTGAAAATGAGTAAAAAAGAAAGATTAGAAAATAAAGAAGAAAGAAAGAAAGAAAGAAAGAAATATCGAGTAAGGAAACAAGAAAAAATAGATTTTGAGGAAAATAAAACATTTTAAATGGCTGAAAAATAATTATTCCCCGTTTACACAAGACAAAAAGAATGTATAAGAAGTGGAAGAAGAAAAAACAGAGAAAAGTAAGAAAATGAAAAAAAAAAAAAAAAAATGAAACGAAGGAGATAATAAAACCTCGGATTGAAAGAAAATAGCTGACGACAAAAAGAAAATCTCAGTTGTTTGTCGCCATTTCCCGTGGCATAAGATAACGTCGAATTGAGATAATAACCGAAAAATATTTTCGAAATGAGTCGTTTTACACACACACACACACACACACACACACACACACACACACATATATATATATATATATATATATATATATATATATATATATATATATATATATATATGAAAATATTATACTTCCCCACCACACCTCATCTGTTCTAAAGATCTGCTTTGCTTCAGGCCGTATAATGTTGCGAAAGCATCAGTTCTGGTATCCTTCCAAATGCTGACTTCGAAAATAGGCAGGAAAAAAAAAAGACACAAATATATTCATAAGTAAATAAACGGCGCAAAATAAACCTTAAAAAATATTAAGTCTATGGAAAGTAGGAAAGGTGCGAAATAGTTGGCCGTTGCAATATATAGAAATGGTACAATGACTCCACACACTGCCAGCGATATCTTGTTAAAGACGCTACATAACTGAACAAGTATTGGTGCATTGCGGAAGAATGCTAGAACGCATGCGCTGCAATCAACCAATCATATATCAAGAATCAATCAATTGAGTGTGGTTGATTTTTTAACCTAAAATCTAATATGAAAGGCACCTTCCACTCAAGCTGGAAGAGATCATGAAACCAGTCAGTCAGTTAAGTGCCATACGTGATACACGCTTTGGGCGATCATGTCTTGAAAGAGACATGACTGACTGGGCAGAAGATTATCCCACAGTAGGTTGCCATTACTTTTTGTGGTAGACTGGCTGCCAGCCAAGGCTATAGAACCCAATTTGTCCTATTATTTGGCCCATATTGGAGAGAAGAGATGGATTAACACCATTCTCAAGGGTATTTGCGCGTAAGTGAATGCAAAGAATTCAACTGGAATTCGAACTCAGCTCTCCGATTTCTCGTTCCGAGCCGATATCCACTGCACCATAATGCACATTCGACAGAAATTGAGAATTGGCCCTATGTTTTTAACTAGAAATAAATTCCTGTATGCATTTGTGTGCTTTTGCCTATAAAATTAGTAAATTAGAAAACAGAAATTAAAGAGGGTAAAGTGTTTTGTATTCATTTCCACAATAGATTAGAACCAAGATAGTAGGTTACCGAGAACTACATACAACTGATGAAGACCAAAGGGCAACGACGGTCGAAAGGTTGTGATAATACCAACAAAGATGAAGACAATAGTCCGAATACAAATAGTGTAAATAATGGTAACTTCTGATCCTAAAAATCTATTCCCTGTAGATTACCAAAATCGATAAACACCTGGGGAAAGCCAAAGGGAACAACGGTCGAAACGTTATAATAACAACAACAAAGATTATGACAATAGACGGAATATAAATAATGCAAATAATGATAACTTCTCATCCTAGAAATCCATTCCCTGTAGGTTACCCATATCGATATACTTCTGGGAAAGGCCAGAGTGCACAACGGCCAAAACGTTACAGCGAGCAACTTCTGGACTGTAGCTAGGATAAGGGACAGTTTTGATGCTCAGTAACCATTTCCTTTCCGTCACCAATGTGTCTTTTTCCTTCTGTTTGTTACAGAAAACCCTGTAGACAAACTTTGCACAAATTTTCTGCATGTCCAGATCTTCATGAATAACTTTGTGTACAGTTGCTACACCAAAACCAAATCAATAGCCTGCAGAAGTGGGTGCAGAGGGTGAGACGGCCCCGGGCATCAATATCAGGATGTCAGTCAATCAGGGTATCATATATGGCACTTATGTCTCGGAAAAGACATGATTGACTGGGCAGAAGATTTTCCCGCGCTAAGTTGCCATTGAAGGCCATAGAAACCAATCTGTCCTGCTATTCAGCCCATAGCCGAACGTAAAAGCGATGGATTCATAACTTTCCCAAAGGTATTTGCGCGTATGTGAATGCAACGAATTCAACTGGAATTCGAACTCGGCTCACCGATTTATCGTTCTTAGTCAATATCCTCTGCACCACAACGTATATCCAATCAAAAAGTAAAATAAAAACTTAGCTTATATTTAATTTGAATGAAGTGCTAATTTCATGTTTCATCCGTTTTTAAAATGTTTTCCTTTCTCACATTTTTCATTACTATGCCCTATAGACCCCGCTGTTTGATTCTTAGAGATAAAGGGTTAGCCTCAAGTACCATCAACATCAAATCACTGCACGTCACTGCAACAAACTGTATGCTACAGTTGTTATAGACATACGATGGTCTTCATGCAAAATATTGCGAACTTTCTCAACCAGTTCTGATAATCTGACGTCTCGCTCCGCGTCTTTCGTAGACTCTCACCTGCTCTAGCCGGCATTTTTACCTCTTGTGTTAGCGAAAAATAGATGCTCGGCTCATATAAATGAATCTATAAGTGGTCTGGAGCATTTTGTAGGTTTCTGTAACAGTTTTCCCGGTTTACCGCAAAACTTTATTGCATAGCGGGCTCTCAAATTGGCTCCGATCTCAAGACTACACGCTTGGGCAAATCAATTGAAACTAATGTCTTCCTAGGATCTTTCACACTTTCCCTGGTCATGTATACGTCGTCGCTTGGCCTTGTTTTTCTCTTCCGACTGCATTTTCCTTTACGTTTTGGATTGAGATAGATAGATAGATAGATAGATAGATAGATAGATAGATAGATAGATAGATAGATAGATATACAGCCCTAGATAGATAGATAGATAGATAGATAGATAGATAGATAGATAGATAGATAGATAGATATGAACATCATGAGATAGATAGATAGATAGATAGATAGATAGATAGATAGATAGATAGATAGATAGATTAACAACAGCCCTAGATAGATAGATAGATAGATAGATAGATAGATAGATAGATAGATAGATAGATAGATGAAGAGAATAGGATAGATAGATAGATAGATAGATAGATAGATAGATAGATAGATAGATAGATAGATAGATAGATTCTTGTGCAGATTACCTGGAAAAAAAAGAACGTCTTTCTACAATCTTTCACACTTTCCATGATCACGTATACATCGTCTCTTCTTTATTTTTCTCTTCTGACTGCATTTTCCTTTACGTTTTGGATTGAGATAGATAGATAGATAGATAGATAGATAGATAGATAGATAGATAGATAGATAGATAGACAGCCCTAGATAGATAGATAGATAGATAGATAGATAGATAGATAGATAGATATGAACCGCCTCGAATAGATAGATAGATAGATAGATAGATAGATAGATAGATAGATAGATTCTTGTGCAGATTACCTGGGAAAAAAAGAACGTCTTTCTACAATCTTTCACACTTTCCATGATCACGTATACATCGTCTCTTGGCTCTGTTTTTCTCTTCTGACTGCATTTTCCTTTACGTTTTGGACTGATGGATACAGTATGATTCTTCGCCTTGATGACAAGATTAACATTTGAAAGGTTGACGCCACAATATCTGCTGTCTTTCTGTATGACTTTCTAGTGTGTTCGTGCAGCGTTAAAAACTTTGTAAACTTCCTTGGATTAATGTCCATCGTAGACAGTGGCCGTAGAACAACTGAGTCAAGACAACAGTGTCTTGGCATGATAAAAATCTGATGCAGTAACGGATGACACAATATTTTAAGGCCAAACAAATGAGCTAATCTGAGGGAAAAATAGAAATCGATTACACCCTGTTACTCCAGCGGGTTTAGAACTGACCGTATCTAAACTTGTTTATAAATGGAATTTTGTCTGTGTGTGTGTCTCTGTGTGTGTGTGTGTCCGTTACCTATAGACTCCGAAACGGCTGAACCGATTTTCTCGAAAATTTACACAGTTGTTCTATAAACGTCTGCGAGTGTTCTTAGCTAGGCTTTGTGTCGAGGTACCCCCGATAAATATCGAAAATCGATAATCGAAAAAAACGGGTTATAGAAGGAGTGGTCCGATTTTAATCAAATTTTATACACTCATAGACAAAGGCATAAGAAACGATATTCAGAAGTTTCAAGGTTGCAATTCTTTCAATAGTGCAGAAAATCGTTAATATATATATATATATATATAAGGCAAAATGTCTGTGTATGTGTCTGTTTATTTGCCTGTATATCTGTATTTTTTCAGCCCTTTTATTTTAGTTTTTGCTTCGGGTTTGGCTCTAAGTAGGTATGATTGTAGTTCCTAGTGTCAGCCATGATACCATTTACTCAGAGGATTTATTTAGCCTTCAAAATTCAGTTTACGACGAAAAAAACTTATTATACCAGGAAATCCAAATTTGACTTACATCCATTCATTTTTCTTTCAGTCTACGGTTTCGCTTTAACTGGAAACAACTATTGCTTTTTAGTCTTTCGTGCCAACGTCCAAAGAGTCTGAGCTCCAGGACTATTGATTAGTTTTAAAGCTTTCATTACACCCGAGCAACGCCGGGCTATACTGCTTGTGGTAAAATAAAGGAACCTAAAGTAGTTGTTTTAATTTATTTCCACATGGGTGTAGTTAGCTGAGACAAACAGTGTTTAGTGAGGGGTGTTCAATGAGCTGTTAAATCTGTTTCCTTAAATCTGGAATAATAAAATTTGGTGAGTCCGCTTCTTTGGTGTATAGAAATGATATACTAAATTTGCAATAACCTAAGGTAATTACAACTGTTCCTACGAATATCGATACGGAACGAAAAACGGGAATGCCGAGTTCAAATCCAGTTAAAACCGTTGCATTAACATACACGCAAATGACCTTAGGAAAGGTATTAGTGCATTTCTTCTCCCTCCTGTAATGGGTTAAATAGCAGAATAGATTGTTATTCATAACCTTGGTTGGGAACTAGTCTACGACAGAAATAAATGGCAACTTACCGCACGAAAATCTTCTTCCTAGTCAGTTATGTCTCAAAAGAGTTCGTAACACGTATACCACTTAATTGTATTCATCTCTTCTCCCACAAGTTATGGGTTAAATAGCAGAACAGAGTGAGTTTTATAGCCTTGGTTGGAAACCAGTCTACCGCAGAAAGAACTGGCAACTTACTGTAGTAAATTCTTCTGACTAGAAAATCATAGATTGTAAGAGACATGATCGCCCAAGCATATATCACCTATGCCACTTAACTATCTTTACCTCTTCTCCCTCCGGTTAAGGGTTGAATAGCAGGACAGATTGTGTTCTAAAGTGACATGATCGCCCAAGCATGTATCAACTATAGCACTTAAAAGTCTTTATCTCTTGTTTCTTCAGCTATGTGTAGTGGCAGGACAGATTGGGTTCTATAGTCTTGGTTGGCAACTTCTCTACCGTAGAAAGAACTGACAACCTACTGCGGGAAGATATGAAGTCAGTCATGAACCGGAAGTGACATGATCGATGAAGCGTACATCACCTATAGCACATAACTGACGTTATCTCTTGTGCCTCCAGCTATGTGTTGAATAGCAAGTCAAATTCGGTTCTGTAGCCTTGGTTGGCAACTTCTCTACCGTAGAAAGAACTGGCAATCTACTGAGCGAATATATTCTGCTTTGTCAGTCATGGATCAAAAGTGAAATGATCGCTCAAGTGTGTATCACCTATGACACTTAACTATATTTATCTCTTCTTCCTCCACCTAAGGGTTGAATAGCAGGAGAGTTTGGGTTCTATAGCCTTGGTTGGTAACTTCTCTACCGTAGAAAGAACTGGCAATCTACTGAGCGAATATATTGTCTAGTCAGTCATGGATCAAAAGTGAAATGATCGCTCAAGTGTGTATCACCTATGTCACTTAACTATATTTATATTTCTCCCTCCAGCTAAGGGTTGAATAGCAGGAGAGTTTGGGTTCTATAGCCTTGGTTGGCAACTTCTCTACCGTAGAAAGAACTGGCAATCTACTGAGCGAATATATTCTGCCTAGTAAGTCATGGATCTAAAGTGACATGATCGCTCAGGTATGGCACTTAACTTTCTTTATCTCATCACCTACCAGAAGACTAATAGAATAACAATGAACAGCGGGACAAATTAGGTTCTATAACTTTTTTGGCAACCAGTCTACCGCAAAAAAACTACCTACCTACTTCGGGAAAATCTTCTGCGTAGTCAATCATGGATCAAAAGAGACATGATCGCCTATGCGTGTACCACATATGGTAATTAACTCACTGTCAGACACACCAATTTTTTGTCATTTCCTCCCAACCAGTCAGTACATTATTTTCTAATTCTCAAAAATTTCGATGGTTCGCAGTATAAGTATCCTCTTTGTTTTTATTTTTATTAAAACTTCATTGATCACATGGTATTCTCAGTATCTTTCTGTAGGACCCCCAGTTCTCTTAATTCCTGTTTTTCTTCATCTACAAGGAAACTAGCAGTATAGCCCGGCGTTGCTCGGGTGTAATAAAAGCTTTAAAACTAATCCATGGTCCTGGAGTTCAGACTCAGCCTAAAGAATATTTGTGTGAAGTTTGGTGAGAATCAGATAAAAATTGTGGATTTGTATAAAGTATATACAGACAGATAAACCGACACACACACACAAACAACTTGGCTTATATATATATATATATATATAATCAATTTTCTGCACTATTGTAAGAACTGCAACCTTGAAACTTCTGGATATCGTTTCTTATGTCTTTGTCTATGAGTGTATCAAATTTGATTCAAATCGGACCACTCCTTCTATAACCCGATTTTTTCGATTATCGATTTTCGATATTTATCGGGGGTACCTCGACACAAAACCTAGCTAAGAACACTCGCAGACGCTTATAGTACAACCATGTAAATTTTCAAGAAACTCGGTTCAGCCGTTTCGGAGTCTATAGGTAACGGACACACACACACACACACACACACACACACACAAAGCTCCATTTATAAATAAGTTTAGATTTTCTAGCATTTACTACAATTTAGAATAATTTTTTTTCTGTATTTACATTATTCGGACTATTTTCCTTATCTTTGTCACCATTTGTACGACGTTTCGGCCATTGTACATTCCGGCCTTCTAACCTACTAGAAATTAACCAACGTCTATATCACTGGGCGTTGGTTAGATCCTGTGAATTGACCCAAAAAGTTGTGAGTTCAATACCAGGCTACAACAGTGGTGAACAAGTAACTTATATGGTTAGTGGAAGATAACTGATGACTACCTAAAGAGCCACGACTACGCAAGGAATGAAGATCATATACCTTAGTGATTGTAATAAAGAGTCAGGTTCGAAATTCCTAGCACGTGAAGAAGGCCGGAATGTAAATACTACCTCATCTTAGATATATAGATAGAATTTTTTACTGTTTTCTAGTTGAACGAATCCAGTGAGTAGACACATTTTTGTCATGCATTTTTTTCTAATTTTGTTCACTTAATAAATCCCCTTTCTATCCGTATGCAGGTGGTTTGCTTCCAAATAGATTCAGGTTTATTCTTTTCTTAAAAATTCAAAGTTTTCCTATTGTCATCAATTAATTGTTCCTACATAGTCACACACACATCGTTTCGACCATTGTACGGCCATTATATATTATCTAAACTTATTTATAAATGGAACTTTGTCTCTGTGTGTGTGTGTGTGTGTGTGTGTGTGTGTGTGTGTGTGTGTGTGTGTGTGTCCGTTACCTATAGACTCCGAAACGGCGAAACCGATTTTCTTGAAAATTTACACAGTTGTACGTCTGCGAGTGTTCTTAGCTAGGTTTTGTGTCGAGGTACCCACGATAAATATCGAAATTCGATAATCGAAAAAATCGGGTTATAGAAGGAGTGGTCCGATTTTAATCAAATTTCATACACCCATAGACCCATAGACAGAAACATAAGAAACGATATTCAGAAATTTCAAGGTTGCAGTTCTTACAATAGTGCAGAAAATCGATAATATATATATATATATATATAAAAGGCAAGATGTTTGAACAGGTGAAGAGGCTCATCCCTTGTTCTCTGTTTAGGATGTGGTTTCCGGCTTTCTCTTTTCCAATCTTTTCACTCTTTTCTTTTTTTTTCAATTGGAGTAGATAGACTATACTATCGCCCGGTTCATCTCCACCCACGTCTATTATACAGGTGTAGAGGCTCATCCCTTGTTCCCTGTTTAGGATGTGGTTTCCGGCTTTCTCTTTTCCAAATCTTTTCACTCTCGCGTAGCCCCCTGCCCATCAGTGGCGTTACTGCCTTGCTCGGGGTGATATGATTAAAAAAAAAAGTCTATCAGAAATAAAATGTTATCAAATTTTCGATTAAACATGCTAAATACTTTTAATTAATAATAATTATAAATGATAGCACAAACTGTTACGTGAAGACGCGATATTTGAAAATAATGAAACCTACATCGCACAAAAAAGCAAATTTTGATAATGATTTATGAATGCTGAAAGTACTTAAGTGTCATACGTGATACACGCTTTGGGCGATCATGTCTCCAAAGAGACATGACTGACTGGACAGAAGATTATCCCACAGTAGGTTGCCATTGCTTTCTGCGGTAGACTGGTTGCCGACCAAGGCTATAGAACCCAATTTGTCCTATTATTTAACTCATAACTGGAGGGAAGAGACGGATTAATACCTTTCCCAAGAGTATTTGTGTGTAAGTGAATGCAAGGAACTCAACTGGAATTCGAACTCGATGCCCCGATCTCTCGTTCAGAGTCAATATGCACTGCACCACAACGCATATATTTAGATATGTACCTAAAAACAAATAAAATGTTTCGAAGAATATATTACAAAAAATAAACTGAAAAATCCCTAAACAAAATATTTTCATTGATTTTTGCATATCACCATAGGGAAACTTTCCTGTCCTCCATTAGTTTGACGGATGCTAGTCTCCTGGAGAGCAACACATCGTGCATCTTTGGTCTCACTTTTTAAAACGACTTGGAGTGAACGACTACATCAGATTTATACCTCTATCCCCTGTTAGGAAGGTTGTGTCACTGTCTCAGGTCAGAACGTCTTCTTGCACATTTATAAACCTACCACTCGTCCGTGCATTGAATATCTGGTCAGGTGTCCCTGCTGTTACTCTCGAGGTTCTCGACAAAATCCAAAGAAGAATCTGCAATGTAATCAATCCTGAAGAGCCATCTCAACTTCAGTCACTTTCTCACCAACGTGATGTGATTTTCCTCTGTATTTTCTACAAATAGTTTCATGGCAATTGCTCTGACTAGTTTTTTTTCTCTGGTGCCACGACTACACGAATTTAAGTGTGTTACTAGATTGTCAACTAGGTCCCACTGTTTTACTGTCATAATAACTAAATGCAACCGTCATTTCTATTCCAACAGTTTATTTTCTCTCACTTCGCATCTGTTGAAATTCCATCTGTTTATTGTTTGTTGTGTTGTGCCTGAAAAGATTTCTCGTCATTTATGTGTCTACCATTCGTCCCTGCATTGAATATTGATGCCAATTATTGTTGGGTGTTCTTGCTTTACATCTCGATGCTCTTGGTAAAATCCAAAGAAGATTCTGCAATGTAATCAATCCTGAATAGCCATCTCGACTTCAGTCACTTTCTCACCGACAAGATGTGGCTTCCTGCTATCATTTCCTCAAATATTTTCATGGCAACTGCTTTGATGAGCTTTTTTTTATCTGGTTCCCTGATCACATGAATTTAAGCGTTCTACTAGATTGACATCTACGTCCCACCCTTTTACCGTTGAAATAGTTTAATGTAAACGATTCTTCTACTACAACAGTTTCTTTTCTCACACTTCCAACCAGTGGAACTCCCTTCCGTTTACTTCTGTTTGCTCGCTCATAGTTAAAATCTCAAAAAAAGTAAATGCAACGTCAGTTACCATTTTCTATCTTCTTTAATCCCGTTCCTCTTTAATTTTTTTCTCAATTTCCCCTGTGCCAAGTCTTTTCTCTCTTTTTTATTCTCTCACTTCCCGCCTGTGGAACTCCCGTATAACTTCCCAGATAGTTAAAATCTCAAAAAATTTAAACACGACATCAACTACCATCTTTTATCTTCTCGAATCCCGTTTCTCTTTTATCCTTTCTTCAATACGCCCTGTACACAGTCTTTCCTCTCACTGTAACCCCCTGCGCACTAGTGGCAGTCCAACCATGACTAGGGTGAAATTATTTAAAAACGTATATGTATGTATGTATGTATGTATGTATGTATGTATGTGTACGTTTGTATGTGTATATATGTACACTTATGCGAGTGTGCGTCTGTAGAAAAGTAGTATGTAAGTAATTATTCGCACGCAAGATTGGAAAGACGTCTCTCGCTGTCTGTGTCTGCTCGTGTTTTTGATTTGCTTTCGTGTGCGTGAGTGAACCCCCCCCCCCACCTTTGTGCACGTAGAGATTGATCGAACGTGTGCATTTCGATCGTTGTTTATTTTATATGACCCAAAGTGTGGCATAACACTTATCTGCCCTGGAGATCCATTTTTACAATATGAGTAATAGCTCCCCATTTTATTTTATTGCATTTTTTCATTCTTGTTCATATCTCTTCTCTCTTTCGTTCTGATGGGTTATTTAACAACGACGCGAGGATTTTTACTAAAGAGATGTAAGTGTTTTCAATCAAAGTGTTCACAGATACAATTATATATATTTATAGACATATTCAAAAAAAAGAATATATATATATATATATATATATATATATATATATATATATATATATATGCATGTATATGTTCGTTCTTTAACTCCACTTATAATCTTCTTTTTTTTTGTATATTTTCCCCATTTTCCCATGTTGCCACGAGCAACGAACTATGTCACATGACCCGATCTTCCGTTGTCGTCTAAACGCTGTGAATAGCTAAAGGTTCTTCACAGCAGGCGACATTAGTCCTCACAATTGACGACAATATGGAATCGCGGGTCCTTTACTCATTTTAATGTGACGCTTGGACAAAGAGTAAAGAAAGGAAAATACTCTATTAACCATGAGTCCTTTTCCTGTGAAGACTTTCTTCTTCCTTTCTTCCTTCATCTATTTTTTATTCTAACACGTTTTACTCACTAGTGAAATGCGCGTATATTATAAAGCGTCGATATACAGGGAAATCGCAGCACACACACACACACACACACACACACACACACACACACACACACACACACTATTCTGTATTTGGGCAACAATCCTTCTTATATATATGTTTTATTATCAGACGACTCAGAAGGTACTGCAATTTAGCCATTTAATCAACTTTTCTTGTGTTCGTCTGAGTGGTTTCTTTTCTGAACACAAAATGTGTAAAAGTGTTCTATATATATCCGAGCGCTTTTGGCTATTTTTTAGCCATTATCAAGGATGTTTTTTTATTTTATATTAATGTGTAGATTTTTATATATGTTTTTAAAGCAATGTTTCTTTTTCCAAACACGAACAGCATATTGTGGCCGTGTTCATAGTGGATATTATTGGATGTTGACTTTTTCAATTTTATTTTTAGTGCTTCCATTATTTTTAGCCTTTTTTTTTTTTTTTTGCATATGGATGATGCTATTGTACTGTATTTTCTACGAGTTTCTGATGAAGTTTGATAGATTTTCGTGAGTGTTTAAACAAGCTCTAATCATTTCTTATTCATAAATGTGTAAAACAGTGTAAATATATATAAATACTATTTATTGTTCGGACTGTTGTCCTCATCTTTGTTGCCATATTCACGACGTTTCGGTGGTTGTATGCTCCAACCTTCTTCAAATGATTGAAATTTCGAACTATACACTTTATTTGGTCCACAGCAGTAGATAGTTCTAGTTCCATGATGCATACCTCTTCCAGATATCTCAGTATCAGTAAACTCTCTTTAACTCAATTCTTTTTTTTCCCCCACTTCTGTTGTTGGCAGGTATTGAACTCAGAACATGAGGGTATATGTCCCAGCGTATGAAAGCGTTGACTGAATCTAGGGTCTTGGCTCAAAGAGTTGTGAGTTCAATACTGAAAAATCGTATTCATATGAAGTTTGATGTAATTTGATATCTTTGTGCGTAAGTGATGTTGTTTTGTTTGCCAAATTTTGATTACTTAGTGGCAGAGGCTTTGCAGATGATTAATTGCATTTTATTGTATTGTCCTCTTTTTAGCGCGCTTGATTAATGTAAGATCTGTTTCTTAAGTGGTGTAGAATTTGCAGATGGTTAATTGCATTTTATTGTATTGTCCTCTTTTTAGCGCGCTTGATTAATGTAAGATGTTTCTTAAGTGGTGTAGAATTTGCAGATGATTGCATTTTATTGTATTGTCCTCTTTTTAGCGCACATGATTAATGTAAGATCTGTTTCTTAAGTGGTGTAGAATTTACAGATAGTTAATTGCATTTTATTGTTTTTATTGTGTCTTCTTTTAAGCGCGCTTGATTTGTGTAAGATTTGTTTCATAAGTGGTGTAGAATTTGAAGGTAGTTAATTGTTTTTTATTGTGTTGACTTCTTTTCAACGGGCTTAAGTCGATAACAAGATATTGATAGAGAGTTAATAGAATTAACATAAAGCAATTAAGTAAATATACACTTAATTTTATTTTTTAACTCTAATAAACAAAAAAGTATTTACCGATATTGAAACATTTGCAACCACGACTTGAAAAGTAACGGATCAGCTTATATAATGATTGCAATATAGAATTGATCCCCCACTTTATATCCACATTATAATTTCTTGTCTGTTGATAAGCCGTAGAAAATGAATGAATCAATCAATGAAATCCTAATTAGCTACACAGGCATGTCTTTTAGATTTATTTACATTCTCTGGAATATAAATATATGGAAACTACTGTGACCATAAAGTGAGGGATCAGTTTGTATATTGATTGTAATATAAAACTGACCCCTACTTTGTATCCACAATATAATTTCTTATTTGTTGATAAGCTATAGAAAATGGACAAATCAATCAATGAAATACTGATTAGCTACACAGACATGTCTTTTAGATTTATTTACATTCTCTTGAATATAGATGTATAGAAAATATCGCGGCCACAAATTGAGATATCAGTTTGTATATTGATTGTAATATAGATTTTATATCTACATTATAATTTCTTCTTTGTTTCTCAAATTCTAATTAAGTATAAATCTATCTATTTTCCCCCACCAGAAAAGGGTTAATTAGTAGGACTTGTATCATGGATCATTATTATTTCAAAAAAATTATTGCAAAAATATATTCTGGCTTTAAATAACTTGCAAAGGGTTTGTAAGCTATAGAATGTTTATATACTATAGATGTTTTTTTTTTATTTTATATTAATGTGTAGATTTTTATTTATGTTTTTAAAGCAATGTTTCTTTTTCCAAACACGAACAGCATATTGTGGCCGTGTTCATAGTAGATATTATTGGATGATGCTATTGTACTTGTATTTTATACGAGTTTCTGATGAAGTTTGATAGATTTTCGTGAGTGTTTAAACAAGCTCTAATCATTTCTTATTCATAAATGTTGTCCTCATCTTTGTTGCCATATTCACGACGAATCAATCAATCAAATACTCATTAACTACACAGACATATCTTAGATTTAGAAACTACCGTGGACAGAAAGTAAAGGGTCAGTTTATATACTGATTGTAGTATATAATTGATCCCCCACTTTATATTTGCATTAAAATTTCTTGTTTGTTTATCAAATTCTGAATTCACATCTCCTATCCCCCAGCTATGGGTTAATTAGTATGGGAAATCTTTTATTAAGTTTTTTCTGTTGTTGTGTAAATTGTTTTATATCGGATGGAAACTTGTAAAGAAAACTACTGAAATTGTGTGCAATGTTCCGGGCACCTATGACCATCGTTAGTCAATTACAAGGGAAACAAAGCAGAAATTCGGAAGATAGATAATGGATCGTTTATGTGGTTAGCAAAATAAAAAGAACGAGATGTTCTTCCTACTATGGTCGTGAAACCTATTTTATCTCTTGGATTTTATAGTTTTTCCCTAAAAGATTACCAACATATCTATATTTAATATCATTATCAGAAATAAAATAAAAATAGTTCACTTAACAAATTTAATTCTGGAATCTGAATGACACAGATTTTCTTTTTTCTTTCTCATCGAAATATATTTGATCAACGACCGAAGAAGAGAGGTTAAAAAATCTATGAAACTCTGAATACGCGTTGATCTAAAGTTATTTATAAATGGAACTTTGTCTCTGTGTGTGTATGTGTCAGTGTGTATGTATCCGTTACCTATAGACTCCGAAACGGCTAAACCGATTTTCTTGCAAATTTACACAGTTGTACTATAAGCGTCTGCGAGTGTTCTTAGCTAGGCTTTGTGTCGAGGTACCCCTGATAAATATCGAAAATCGATAATCGAAAAAATCGTGTTATAGAAGGAGTGGTCCGATTTTAATCAAATTTCATACACTCATAGAAAAAGACATAAGAAACGATATTCAGAAGTTTCAAGGTTGCAGTTCTTACAATAGTGCAGAACATCGATAATATATATATATATATATATATATATATATATATATATATAAAAGGCAAGATGTTTGTGCGTGTGTCTGTTTATCTGCCTGTATGTCTGTATTTTTTCAGCCCTTTTATTTTAGTTTTTGCTTCGGGTTTGGCTCTAAGTAGGTATAATTATAGTTCTTAGTCTCAGCCATGATACCATTTACTCAGAGGACTTATTTAGCCTTCAAAAGTCGGTTTACGACGAAAAAAAACTTATTTGATATCGATACCAGGAAATCAAAATTTGACTTACATCCATTCATTTTTCTTTCATTCTACTGTTTCGCTTTAACTGGAAACAACTATTGCTTTTTAGTCTTTCGTGCCAACGTCCAAAGAGTCATAGCTCCATGACCATGTATTAGTTTTAAAGCTTTCATTACACCTTTGAGCAACGCCGGGCTATACTGCTAGTATAAAATAATTGTGATTCTTTCTTTTATTATGACTGATTATTATGGTTATACCTCTTAAAATTAGGTCCTCTATTTCTGAGGGATGCTTGTCTTGTATACGTTATCTTCCAGGAATACCTCGGTAAATCGCATTTTGAGTCAAAGAAAGTTTTTATTATCGTTGTTATATATATATATATATATATATATATATACATGTCTGTGTTTGTGTGTGTGTGTGTGTGTGTGTGTATATATATATATATATATATATATATATATATATATATATATATTAGTAAAAATAAACCGACGAAAAGTTAAAGGTAAAGTAAAAAGATGATTTTATGTATACAAACCTAGAAGCCCGAAATGGGAAACTAAATCCAAACTGATGATCGGGGTTCATAGTTAAAACTCACCATTCCTTTTGGAATCTTTAGATTAATTTCTGATTGTAATATATATATATATATATATATATATATATATATATATATATATATATATATATAGATGTCCAGTCCGTAAACAGCGAGGATAATCCAACAAAATCAACTTAATGGAAAATATTAAGTGTTATATCTATATAGAGAGCTCATTGGATGTTATCCAGAGCAATATGACGCCATTTAAATTGGTTTTAAATTATAATTAATTTCAATAAGCTAAATTAGCTCATTTCATCACATGGGTCCAGCAAAAATTTTTGTACCAAATGGAACGAATATTGTGTGGTCTAATGAAATGAACTAATTTAGCTTATTGAAATGAATTATAATTTATAACCAATTTAAATGACGTGTTGAGTTTTCCTTTATATATATATGGACAGCAACCTTTCTTTTAAATATCTTTCGTTCAATATGGCAGATAATTACTTTTGCGATATTCTGTTTAGGGAGAGTAACGGAGCTGCTTTATTAGCTATATATCAGAGTACAATTAAAGAACATTTCTCAGAAGATAAAATCTCAGAAGATAAAATCGTCGCTGATGGTGGATATTTTTGTGTTGACGTCCTTGTAACCTCTCTGAAGATAGCTCATATGAGCCGAAAGCTTAGAACCAACTTAAAAAAGAAATATCCAAATGTTGGAGAAATTTCGTCTTTCTTTTCAACTGAAATTAAATCCAAAATACGATGTTTAGAACGGCTCATGATTAAACATAATAGGCATTCATTGTCTCATATATATATCTATATATATATATATTAATTCAGATACTTCAATCCAAGGGAAAAAAGCAGGAAGGTAAATTCCAAAAATCCGATCCTAATTAATATTAAAAATTTTATTTTAATATTAAAAAATGATACAGGAAGAGAGCTCCATGTAATAAAATATTACAGAGCAAATATATATTAAAAAAGGATTAATTCAAAGATGTTGAATGGCCATTTTGATATGAAGATCCCCACGGGGGATAACACATCACCTCAGCAACAGAAAAATCCTTTCAGAAACTGGAGAAAAATTAGTCTACTTTTCCTTTTTAAATAGATTTGCAAAGAAATTAAAAAAGAAAATAAAAATAATATATATATATATATATTGGTGAAGTCTCATCTATTGTACCTACAATAGCAGAGTACTAGAGTGGGAGTTACGGCTCATCAATTTAAAGTTGACTTGCCCAGATGCAACTTTAAATTCTATGCGAACAGTTCCTTCGCTCGCGCTTATCATTGTTGGAACTCCCTTCCGGCTTCTTGTTTTCAACCAATCTTCAAAAATTTAAATGCAATATCAATCATCATCCACTCTTTTCTTGTATTGTTTTCGCTCCTTTCAAACTCAGTAATCCCTAGTGTCTTGGTGGCTTTGTTGCCTTGCTTGGAGCGAAATGATTAAAAAAATATATTTATAGAGAATATGGAGGATGAAGAACCACTCTGTGTGTGTGTGTGTGTGTGTGTGTGTGTGTGTGTGTGTGTGTGTGTGAATATAATTCGTTATTTCTTAAACTATGCTTCATTAGGCAAAAGACATGCTATTCAGGGCACATTACCTGCGGCCTGCAAGATTGCCTAGCTAAGCATTGCACTGTGAAAATATCAGTTCAATAATAAGATAGAAAGAGACGAAGATAGATAGATAGATAGATAGATAGATAGATAGATAGATAGATAGATAGATAGATAGATAGATAGATCTGTATTTACATTTTTATATTTTAATATGTACAAACTTATGCCCGAATTTGATATACAATCTGAATTGGCCCAAGTAAACGGGCGTATTCTCTCTAAAGACATATATTTCAAAGCAATCAAGATGTGGGGCACTAATAGACAAGAAACACGAAACGTGAAATCAAAAGAAAAGTGAGAGATATCCAATTTACTACATCACAAGATATCGCGAAAAAAAAGGTAAGTCTCGCGTCTACGAGAATATTGAGAAACACTTTATCGGACGAGATGAAGGAAAAATTCACTTTCATGAGGCAAACAAAAAGATCCTGCGAAGGAAGCTTTTTTTATTTATCTTTGCCACCTTTCAATTTTTTTTATTTCTTTTATACGTAATGATAAAGCTGAAGAATTTCAGAGAGAATTCTTTCCGACATTATATGGTTGTTTTTATTTTTTTCAACCTAATTTGATTCGTTAGAGAAATGGTCCAACCCGTTCATCTGCTTTTTTAAGTTTTCGAAAATGACTATTCAAAAACGAGTGGGCCCGTGCCATCAAAAATGACGGCAAAATATTTGTATCGGTACGTCGTCTAAAATGATGGCAACATATATATTGATATACCTACTATTGTGTATCTTATATTTAGACATAAGAAAAAAAAATCATATATATATATATATATATATATATATATATATATATATATATAAACTTTGTAAAGAGTAGCTACTCCGGCATTTACGCACCGCTCATTCGATAATGAATTGGAGCCCTCTAGCTATTGGGCGTGTTTATATGCGCTAAAAAGCCTGCCTTCTTCTACTGGACGCTCGTGGCGTAGGGGTAGAATCGCCGACTGACGCCGGGTTTCAATCCTGGGTTAGGAAGCGACCGGAGTCTAAGCCGTACTGATGAGCTGTAATACAGCGAAACAGATCTGTCTGCAGATGACTATATATATATATATATATGATGATATTCGTCCCTTGCAAGCGAAGAAGATCACGACTTCTAGGTAGAAGTGATAATTTATGCTTTAACTGGATTTAAGTGAGGGAGCGTTACGCAAGGTCGTCAGACTTTCTCTCTCTTCCCATTCTATCTGAGTCCGGTGGCACGACATAGGCGAGACGTAACGGAGACAGTCAGGGATGCGGTGGATAGCCAACAGTTATATTATTGTTTTCACTGTGCCCTGAATGCGCTCCACAGCGCTTAGGGAGGCATTTTTCTTAATTAACCCGCAAATGGTTGTCACTAACTGCTCTGGTAGACTGGTTGCCAGCCAAGGCTATAGATCCCAATCTGTCCTGTTATTCAACCCATAACTGGAGGAAAGGGACGGATTAATACCTTTCGCAAGGGTATTTGCTCGTAAGTGACAGTAGAGCATTCAACCAAAATTCGAACTCGGCTCCCCGATTTCTCGTTCCGAGAAATCAACTGCACCACAACACACATGCATCATATATATATATATATATATATATATATATATATATATATATATATACAAAGGCCTTTATTATAGTTGAAAGGTTGGTTTAATATGCTAAAAGAAAATTCCCGTCTTGAAATCATTGCCACTCTACAGTTCTAGTTTCTCAAATTAATCAAATTTTAATATATAGATCTGTATACGAAAGCGACTATGACAAAAAGGCTGTGTTCCAACCTCCCTGTGTATGAGATCTTTATGTGCAGTGTTCCCTCAGAACCTAGGCGATCATGGTACTCCACAAATTTCTCTCCTTTGTCGCTGCTAATAGACTTTGTCTTTTCGTTATTTCTCCTAAAACTTGTTCCGCCAACCATTTACTCAAGCTCATTCATTTTCTTTATTGTGTCGTGCCCCCTCAGAATGTAAGCGATCATGGCTCTTCACAACCTCCTCTTCTTTTTAGCTCCTAATAAATTTTGTCTTTTCGTTATTTCTCCTAAAACTTGTTCCGCCAACCATTTATTCAAGCCATTTCAACTTCTTCGTTGAGCCATGTCCTTTCAGAATGCAGGCGGTCATGGCTCTCCAAAACTCCTCTCCTTTTTTAGGCTCCTAATAAATTTTGTCTTTTCGTTATTTCTCCTAAAACCTGTTCCGTCAACCTTTTACTCAAGCTCATTCATCTTCTTTATTGTACCGTGTCCCCTCAAAACGTAGGTGATCATGGCTCTCCAAAACTTCCTCTTCTTTTTAGCTCCTAATTAATTTGTATTTTCGTTATTTCTCCTAAAACTTGTTCTGTCAACCATTTACTCAAGCTCATTCATCTTCTTTATTGTACCGTGTCCCCTCAAAATGTAGGCGATCATGGCTCTCCAAAACGTCCTCTTCTTTTAAGCTCCTAATTAATTTGTCTTTTCGTTATTTCTTCTAAAACTTGTTCTGCCAACCATTTACTCAAGCTCATTCAGCTTCTTCGTTGTGCCATGTCTCATCAGAACGTAGGCGATCATGGGTCCCCAAAAATTCCTCTTCTATTTTAGCTTCTAATAAATTTTATCTCTTTGTTATCTCTCCTAAACCTTGTCCGGCTATCCATTTTCTCAAGCTTCTTCTTCTATGTGTCGTGTCTTTTCAGAATGTAGACGATCATACCTGTCTTTTGTAGCTTTTAATAAGTTTTATCATTTTGTTGTCTCTCCTAAACCTTGCTTCACCATCAAGCTCATTAATTTTTTACGTTGTGCCGTGTCCCCTCAGAACATAAGAGATCATGTTCTGTTATCCATTTACTTGTACCTGAAGATACCTCACGGTAGAAACCCGGGTAGCCTGGCGTTAAAACTTAATTAATAAGTAAATATTTTCGCTCTACTTTCTTCATATTGAAATTTGTATCGAGCACTTTTTCATTATTTCATACTTTTGGAAATGGTTGTTTACTGCTTTTCTCTATATTATTATTATTATTATTATTATTATTATTATTATTATTATTATTATTATTATATAACATCACTCGATAAATCCCGAGCCTAAATAATAAAACAACTCCTTTTAGGCAAAATTATTCATCAACGCAGTCTTCTTCTAAAGTGAAACACTCATTATAATGAGTCTAACAATTCGATGACTTTTGTAGAACGATTTGTCTTTGGATTCAAAATACGCCTCAGTTTCCGATATTACTTCTTCATTGGAGCCAAATCTCTTTCTATGGAGCATTCTTTCATGGTCTTCAAACAGCCAATAGTCGCTCGGAGCCAGATTTGAAGAATAGAGTGGATGCGGAAGCAATTCGAAGTGCAGTTCATGTAGTTTTGCCATCGTTTCGATCGACTTGTGACACGGTGCGTTGTCTTGTTGAAAGATTACTTTCTCTTCTTCATTTGTGGCCGTTGGGGGCGATTTTTTCCTTCAAACGCACCAATAAGGCTATATAATATTCGCAATTAAATGTTTCTTCCATTCTCAAGGTAATCTATGAACAAAATACTTTGCAGATCCCAAAATACGGAGGCCAAAACCTTGCCTGCTGATGTTTGCGTCTTTGGTCGCTTTGGACGGCTTTCACCTGATACTGTCCACTCAGCTGACTGCTGATTTGACTCCAGAGTAACGTGGTGGATTCATGTTTTATCCATTGTCGCATATTTACGCAAAATCTCCTTCTTGTTGCGTTGAAACAGTTGCAGATAATTCTCTAAATAGTCGACGCGTTATTGTTTTTGTTCGACTGTGAGCAAACGCAGCACCTGCTTTTAACACAGCTTACTCATTGACAAATGTTCATGCAAAATAGTGAATACACTGCTTTCTGATATGTTCAAATCCTCTGCTATCTCACGCAACTGAAATCTACGATCAGCCAAATCGCGTTTGTGGATTTCTTTGGTGTTTTCCTGCACAACTACTGATTTTGGTCGACCTGAGCGTTTAACATCATTTCTGTCTGTACGACAGCCGAAAACTTTGTTACGTGCCATTTGAAGGTGAGTGCTTCATGAAAATCATATGGAATTTTTATTAGTGGCGCCATCTATATGTCAGGGCTGGGTTGAATGATGTTATATATATATATATATATATATATATATATATATATATATATATATATATATATATATATCGCTAGTGGGTCCGTCTACGGAACTCTAGATTTGGGAAATGAAGGTAACATCAATCAGCTAAGTGACAAAATTTATATTTCTACCAATCATTATATAGCTTTTATAAACATAGCAAAGTCTATGACACTGCAAAAAACACCGACTACAAATGACCTGACCTGAAATATAACAAGCATGTTAATAACAATAACAATAATAGAAAGAGAAACATCATTTGGTATGCACCCTCATTTAATCAGATAATAAGTGCTAAGTTAGGGCATAAATTCCTTAAATTATTTGAAAAATACTGCCCTAAAATAATCCTCTTAGCAAAATTTTTAACAGAAATACCTTTAAGTTGAGCTATAGCCGTATGGATAATCTTGAGAAAATCACCAAAAATATAATAACAGAATTTTAAGTAGATGTAACAACATACTAAAAAATAATGATCACAATAACAATAATTGCAATTGCCGAAAAACTATTGAGTGTCCATTTGAAAATAAATGTATAACTGACTCTATAGTCTACCTATGCTCTATTTCTACCATAGAAAATCCCACAGTAATCAAATTTTATATCGGTTGTAACAAGAATCCTTTTAAACCCTGCCATTATTTTCACACCTTATCTTTTAGTAATAAAACTTACCGCAATAGCACATCACTTTCTACTTATGATTGGCAATTAAAAGATGCCAATAAAACCCGTATCGTAAAACGAAAAATATTAAAGAAACAGAAATTGTAAATCTTTACATGTTTACAAGAAAAATTACAAATTATCAAATTCCCAAAACTAAACTTGCTTAATAAACTGAACAAAGTAATTTCTATTTTTCATCATCGTCTAAAATATATCCTAAAGTATAGTTAATTTTTCCTAATATAATATAACTAATCATCTGTTATCTATCCCCTAGTATAAATTGATTGATTCTCCCATATTTTGATAATTAATTTGTTTTGGCTTAACGGATAAATCACCCACTAACTTGACTACATATATTTGACGTGCAGTGTATTTAAAAAAAAACTGTCCCGTCTTTATCACTTGTTCACTACTTTAAGCGAAAAATAAAGAAATTCCTGTAACCGATGACAAGCGATAACTTTTCAAACTTACTAATGACTGCATATGTATCATTCAAATTATTTTATCACTGGCATAGAAAATGTCCAGGTCACAAGTCATTTCAAGTGTCTACCCTCTTTAAACTTACAACCAAATTCCTTCTATTTATCATGAACTGATTTTCTAGTGTGTTCTTTGAGACAAACGCTCTAAAAATTCCCCCATAATTGTCTGGATATGTAAAAAATTGTGTTGCTTTTAAGCTTCTATTATACAATAATTCCCAACAGAAAAATATTTCACTGCCTAACGTGGTGTTAATGAAATAGTACCGAATCGCAACGGCTCTTGTATTGCAGTAAACTGCTTTTATTATAAACTTATAATAAAAATATTTTTATTATAAACTTGATAATATATATATATATATATATATATATATATATATATATATATATATATATATATATGCGAAAACGATATGTATATATTTAAATATATATATAAATATATTAAAAAAATGTTAGCAAACATTAATTAGTTTCTAAAAATTTCCTGAAAAGTGGATTAAACAATTACAAATATATATTACTGAATATAATAATAATAATAATAATAATAATAATAATAATAATAATAATAATAATAATACGTCTATATATATATATTTATATATAGTTTTGTGGATTAATAAATGTACATATTGGAATACACACTAGTAACAGATAATATTCAGGTGTTAATAAAAAAGTGCTCAATATAGTATAAACAGAGCTATTATTATATATTAACATATATACATATCCTACGTCGGTGGCATGCCCCGAAGTTTCATGCTCTACGCAATCATCAGGTCCATCTTACGAACTGACCTTTTAAGAGATTTGAATATTTTGAGAGATTTTGAATTCACACGTTATTTATGGAAGTTATATCTTACTCCCTTACGTTCTCTCCTTCTTTCTTTATTTCTTTCTTTATTTATTTATTTACTTTTCTTTGCAAATATTACTATTATGAATTTCATATTTTTGCATTTTAATAATATCTCTCTTCTTCAGTTCGATAATTAGGGTTGCATATTCCGAGAGCTCTAACGTAGAGACCTATGATTAAACCAGGTGTAATTGTTTGGCTGTAGTTGGAAAAGAAATTAATAAAAACGTTTTTGTTAGGCTTACGGTAACCGTTAAAATTAAATTTATCGTTACTACGTATTATTAAGATTTTGAGGAAAGGTAAAGAAGTGTTAGTTTCAAATTTACATGTGAATTATATATATATATATATATATATATCAGACTATCGGAATAGTAAAATGTATATTGATTACTACAGGTTGAGAATCCTCTATCCGAAACTCTTGGGACCGGAAGTACTTCGGGTTTTAGATTTTTTCGGATTTTGGAATACAGACTATATAATTTGTATATAGCATCTATAAAATAGGACAGCTATGGAATAGAACCCTATTTCCCTTTACATATCAAAATACAGCTTATGCATATGCCCTGAAGATAGTTTTATATAACTAGTATATACCCAAGAAGTAGTTTAATATAAAATTAAATAAATTTTGTCTTCATACAGATACAGATAATGACGCCAGTCCTGTAATACTTACATGAATTTTTAAGTAGTGAAATTATGATTTTAAGGTAAAAAGCTTTTGTGATTTCTGTACGCGTACAAAAAAAAACCGTGATCGCTACATACAAAAATATATAAAGGAAAACTTTTTGAAATTTTGAATAATAGCTTTATTGAGCACGAAACACCTGGTAAGTAATCAACGAATGAAGGTTTTGCTGGGACGATCGTACACAAAAAACTGGCGCTAACGTAGACGACGTAGCTGGGCTGTGGAACACCCACCCACGGCAGATGAGGTCCCTTACAACCACATATCACCTAGGAATCTTGCCAGTCCCTTATGAAATGTTCTATTTGTGGCAAGTCATATCAGCGTCAAAAACACTTTCGGAGTTTGCTGGTTTTCGGATAAAAGGATACACAACCTGTGATATATAATTTTTATATGGGATGCTAAAAATTATGGCATTTTTTTTAATGAGACGATAAAGATTATAGGGAATTTTCATAATGGAGCGATAAAACTTATGAACAAATTTTTTATTCCTTATCTCCAACAAAACGGAAAGTTAATAGGATGCTAAAAAAACGTAATAAAATATTAATTATATCTTCCTTGTCGGTCGTATTTCATGAAAGATGTGTGAAAGAAAGGTTGGTGCTCATGAATATATATACATACATACATACATATATATATATATATATATATATACATATATAAAGTGTGTGTGTGTGTGTGTGTGTGTGTGTGTGTGTGTGTGTGTGTGTGTGTGTG